>JAWWMO010000083.1:138329140-138359326 GCA_035047845.1 Dendrocincla fuliginosa | reverse complement strand
TTCCCTAATTAAAGTTCTATTTTCTAAATTTGAAGGAGAGGAATTATTACCTGGCTGATATAGATATCTTAGTTCTTTCTGGAACTAAGACAATGGTTAAACTGCCTAGTTATTTGACAAAAGTAATGCAGTGGAATATTCAGTATAGGCGTAATAACCTGCCTCAAATCATAATTAGATGCTTTTGGTTGTTGTTTGTCTTTTTTTTTTTTTCTGAAACTACTTTTAATATAACTTTTCTGATGCTGAAACTTTGTATACCGGAATATGGAAGATTAATTTCACCTATGATTTAAAATCACACCTCCTTGTGAAGATGCCAATATGGAGTCTACACAGATATGTAGCTGCTTGTTCAATCTGTTTTGATGTACTAAAGTTCTAAGAATTATGATTATGCTTTTACATGACAAATCATCCTTCAGTAATTATTTTAACAGAATAGATTTCAAGGGCTTCAATTTACATTGAATTCTCAAATAGGATCTATTTACAACCTGAGACGTCCAGAAATGTTATTTCTTTTTAAACAAAATGCCTCAAGAGAACATGGTAGAAAAGCAAAAGAAAAATTGAAAAGAGACAGAAGGGCTCCCAACTAAAGAAATCGGATTACCCAGACCAATTCCTGCATGACTTGAAAGCTCCTCACTATTCAAAAATAGATGAACAAGTATCGTTTGCCAAACATGGCACTAATATCAACACATTATGCATACTGAATATAACATACTTTTCATACAGTCTTTGTCCTCTCATGAACACCTTCACTTCATTGTCCAGTGGAAATGTCCCATCATCCTTCCTGAAGCGGTAGAACAGTTTGACATCCTTGAATTCTTTATGCTCATCACAGACTGAAACATAAAATAATTAAATTAAAAAAACCCACCCTTCACACACATGTTAAGGAGTTGAGGATCCATTTATCAGGTACTGCTGCTGAACTTCAAAGCAAGCACATATAAAGTATAAACCCCTGTATTTTTGAGCTTACAACTTTGCTCAGTTCTAATAACCAGCGAAAGGCAGGTAACCAGATTTAAGGGTGAGGGAGATAAGTGTTCATCAGTTTTGTGAGTATTATTGCAAACATCAAGAACACAAAAGTATCCATCTGCTACGTATCCAGAAAAACTTTTGATGAAAACAGTCTGTTGGCTTGTTTGTTTAAAAGGCCACCAGAGTAGAATGCCCAATAATTTAAGGTTTGTCAAACTTCTTAAAGTTATTGGTATCAGCAATGCTGCAGGAAACCTAAGACTTGCTAAGAAATGGTTAAAATCAAAGCCTTCTCCCTCTTCAAATCATCTCAGTTGCCCTGCCATGCCAGCAAATGGCAGGTACAATAAGGAGCACACTGAAAAATGCCGAATTAGGTTTGTAAGGCAGCAGCTGATGGTGGCTCTTGTAAATGCAGAACAGAACCCCATCAAGGGCATAAACTGACAGGAAAGCTATCCTAAGCAAGCTGCCCCTAACAGAGTTGTCAGCCCGTATACATGGGGTACCTGCTACACCACAGAAGCAGGAACTGGTACCCCTTTCACTTGACACTGGAGCTGAAGGGATGCTCTGAACATCCTGCAGAACCTGATTGAACCTCGCTGAATTTACCAACCCTAGCTCATTTTGCAAACTATTAGAGTGCAATACATGAAATTTTTCAAGAAACTTGTTCCATGTGTCATACATACACACACATATGTATGAAATTTGTGTGGAAGCTACAGTGTGCAATTTCCTGAGGTAGAAAACACTTGGAGGTTGTTTGAGCTTTAAATGGATTCAGCAATAAAGCCTCTATTGCTCAATTAAATTAAGTCACTCAGGCATCCACGCAACTCTTCACTGACATTTTCTCAATAGAGGATTAAGTAGTCAGATTTGAATACCCTATAATTACTTTATTCTTTAACTATCTAGCATGAGTTCCAGTTTCCATAACTACCCAGAATTTCATTTAATAGCCAAGCAGAAGCTGTAGAAGTGGCGCTCATTCAATATGTGCATTTCTGACTTTAATTAAGGTGTTGTTAATGTACTGCAGATAGCAGCAGCATTGCTGCAGATACAATGACCTCTGCATAAAGTCAAAGTTTGTCTGTTCACAGTCACTCAGTTTTCTCTTAAAAAAGAAACAAATGGTACATTTGCCTTTTTCATATGGGTAATACTATAGGCTTGAAATCGAGGCCTTGGATCTTCTTTGCTTGTGTCCTTCCCAGTCTTTCTGTGCCCCAAAAGGCAACTAAATGCTATCATTGAATTGCAAGTCTCCTTCTCATCAGTGTAAATTATTATTCAAGAAGCTGAAAGGAACAGATCTCAAATAGACAACAATTTTAGGAGAAAATTAATCAGGGCACAGCCAAAGCACTAACTTCTTGCAGCTGTACCAGCACTAATGTTTGTGCAGCTGGTGTGAGGGACAGGGCCAGGGAACTAATCCACGTGAGAAAAATGATCTTTTTTTGCTGGTTGATTTTTCAGATGGGTTTTTCAGCTGGACAACTGTGCTTGTAGGAGCAGGGAAGTGAGGGCAGCAGGGAGAGGGGGACGTGATCCAGCTGGGGCTGCTCTGGAGGCAGGGAAGCAGCATCACAATCTCCAGTAACTTACCCTGCTACCATGGGTCACTCGACACCTCTTCAGCCTCTCATGTCCTCCAGGGCACAGGGGACCTTGGACAGCAGTGCAGCTCAAGGGAGATGCTCTGTTTCTGGCAGGGAAAGGATCCTACCTATCCCGTACTTGGTTAAGAGCAGGAGTGGGATTTCCCTTTGTTTCACAAGCACTCAATAAAATTTAGCTTAGAACTTTTTAGCAGCTGATATTGCACTTACCATGGTGGATAATGCTGTGATCCAGCAATTTCTGCACCAGTTTAATGGCTGTCTCTCGGTCAGAGGCCTCTTTATGGTCAATGAGCCAGTCGATCAGCTCTTTGGCAACGAAGCAGTTCGGGTACGTTTTGAGGTGGTGCCGCCGATCTTTAATGACCTTTTCTTCGTGCAGTCGGAGCCTGGGGGTCAAATCACCTTGTAAGTATCATTTGCAAAGAGCCTTACTAGCAAGACTGGGACGACAGTGGAGCAGCAGCACCAAAGCCCTGCTCACAGGATGGGCTTTGAAGGTGATGGGTAGAAAAGGAAGAGACTCGGCCACACTTCCACCACTGGCATCTCACAACCAGGGAACCCACAGCAACCATTTGTTACAACTTTAAACCCCATAACTGGAAAAGTTTAAAAATTGAAGAACAGAACAGCATACTAAATCCATTAAAATACTTCCTGTAGGTCAATTAAACCGTCAATAATTTGGAATTAATTTTCCCACATAACCTCTAATATGTTCCATGTTACTCCTTTATTTTATAGCGTCACTGCTGCAGAATTTTTTTTTTTATCTCATTCATTTTTTCAGCTGTAGTTTCTCCCTTGGTTGGGTAACTGCATTTTGTTTCCAGCTGCACAACAAGCATACCATTTATGATTTAAAATTCAGGTGTGAAGCTGTTCTGACACAATGCTATGTATCATTAAAAACTTGCCTCCTACTCCAAATCAAGGAGAACTGATTTCTCACTTGGGGACCTGTTGGCAAATGCTTTCTAGCTGCAAAATCTCCCCCATCATCTTGAAAGCAAATTGGTTGGCTGTTTTTGTGATGTTTGGGTCAGAATGCAAGATCCTGACTAGAGTAATACCTTGTTAGTAAACGTTCTGGGGTTCTGCATCTTTAGGTTTAGTGGTTTTTTCCTAAATAAACAAAAGAATCAACATTACCAATAAATTAATTGTTAGAGGTTTCAAAAGGCTTTTTTAAGTTTTGTGCTTTCTTGCTCCATTTTCATGAATCATATCAGAAAATCTGTTTTTGTAGTGCAATGTCTATACAACAGTTCTGAGGAAAGCACAGGAACAGCAATACTTGTGCTCCTATCACAAACAGAAACATTGCTGCTCATTACCAAGTGGCCAGGATCCTACCTTGTAAAAACTCTCTCTGACTTCAAAGAGTCCTGAGAACTAGTAATTGGGGTACAAGGGTGATAGCATAGAAGGGTGTTAACATGAGCCTCAAGAAGTAATTTTCCTCTCAATGTGATGCCAGTATAAAGCAATGATTTCTCTTTAGAATCAAAAAAAAAGAAAATATTTGGCTGAAATCAATGAAGAAAGTAACATTAGGGCATTAGACAAGGCTTACATAGGCTTCTACCTAAAAATAGTATCAAAGTAATGTTTTTGTTCTGCAGTATTTAGCCTCGAACTACACTGGAATGACCAATCTGTGATGTGAACTCAAAACCACCTTCGTAAACATAATTAAAAAAATGCAAGACTTTTATATTAAAAATACTGATAAATCAGATTAGTATTTTGGAAAGAAATGCTGGTAAATATCCCACGCATTGTGAAATTCCCTGAGCTAAAATACCTTTGCTTCTAGCATATTTTCCAGATGTGCTCTAACAGCTGTTGCCATGCTTAGAAAGAGAAGCCTACACAGTTTTAATTATAGAACATGCAATTATCACTGTGTCTGATGGAGCTTCACAACTAGAATGCATTCCAGGTTCTATTAATGTTCATTCAGTCTTATGTCACACAATAATCTGCAAGAACAAAACTAGAAAAAGCATGTGTCATACATATGCAGACAGTTCAACCCAGCTTTCAGTCAGCAGTCTAAGTCTAAATGGATGGAGTTCAGCCCATAAGAGGGAAACACCCTTCTCTGTCCACATGTTGAATAGGAGTGTGCCAGGACTGGTCTGGCATGCCACAAACAAGTCAGTAGTCAAGAGCCCCAGAAACGAGCATTTCCGTCTTAAAGTCTGACTGCAGGCTTTCCTGCAGTTAGTGAGCTTATAAATATTTCAGTCTCTCTGTCATGTCAAAAGACACAGGTTCCCACTACAATCTTTTTCCTCACTCAGAGCATTTATAGGGTCTCTCTATGCACCTTTTTGCCTATGTTCATAAAACTCAGAGAAATTTCATATCTTAATTACTTACAATCAATTGCTAAAGTGGATCCAAATTTTGCTAAGAGGTTACAAAATCATTAAGTCAAAGAAAGCACGACCACATAAGCCTCAAGAAATCTGAAAAAACAAATTTATCTACAATTTCCAAATCGATGTTGGAACTTTCTCTGCAGTCTGTACCAATTGTATCCACACTGACTTATGCCCAGGCTAGTTTATTTGGAACAAAGAACAGAAAGAGAATTCAGATTTTCTCCTTGGTGATGTATGCTGCTGTCTCTGTCAAGGCTCCCTCACCTCTACATACCTGCTGAAAGTCAAACTGTATGGAGAAGTACCTCAATAAATTGACATTGAACCACAAATACAGAAAATGTAGGTAAAGTTATTGGGAATATATTGCAGTGTGGAAATCAAAAGTTTAGGCAGGAATTCAAAAAATGTGTTTATGTTCATAAGTATTTATTAGGAGCCAAATCAAATGGGATAAGAAGGAATAAAATGCACCACTTAATGCAATTATACACTGGAGGCAATGCCCAAGTGAAGTGGTAAATTCTTTATCCCTTGGCATTGGGAAACGGGCTTCTTACTCAAAATCCTTGATGTTTTCCCATTAAATAATGTTAATCACTTTACATCAGCTAGTCTGCATGATGACTGGAAAAGACCTGACTCGACATCAAACACATTTCTCTCACCAGAAGTTTTTCTCAAGAGCTGCTTAGGAGAATCAGCTGACTGACAAACCCTGACCAGTTTGAGGAGAAGGGAGAGAAGAGAGAGGACAAACAAAAAGGGGTGATGGGGAGACACCTTCATCCAACAAGCCTTTGAAAAGTTGACCCTCTTTCTACAACTTAGTAGCCTAACAGCAGAAAACAATCTTGTGTACACCAGTACATCATCCATATATAATTCAATGTATTATTCAAGAATGCCTGCCAGATTTTGCACATGGGGCCACAGTCTGCCCTACCTGGAGAAATCAATGTGAGATCAAAAGCTTTTGAGCCATTGCCTGTGAACTGCAACAGGCATATGCAACCCTTTAATATTTACAAACTGATATCCGTGACTCTTACTCATGCTTACAACAAATAAAGACAGGCTGTATTTGGAAGAACGCATGCCAGAACAGTTTTCTGCGGGCCTGTCTAAACAGGAGTTGCTCCTAATTGACAACACGTAGGGACTCTTGCTCCAAACAGAAGTGCCTTCCTCCTGTGTAGCATGGAATGGGATAACCTGGAACACACTGTTCCTGTCTTGCCATGAATGTGTTCAGCACTATCTGGAACAATGTCATTTATTAAGAGGCCATTAGGCATTTTTTTGGTAACTGTCAGAAAAGTCAGGATAATGGAAAAATCTAAACCTTTGCCTAGAAATGAAGGATCAGTCACTAACTTGGGATGAAATTGCTCTTGCAGCTACATGAAACTTGCATTTTGTTTCCAGCCAAAAGGGACATTTTTATTTCTACCAGGGACATTACACATTATGAAGTTTCTTGCATCTTTTTCTGGACCCCTGAGTAAGGATTTATAAGATAGTGCCTGCACCAGAGTTTTGCTTTCCTTTTAAATCCCAGAAAAGGCCAACCTGCTGGATAAAGACAGTAATTATATAATTAACCGGACAATGGTCTAAATATATTCGCTACTTCCCTCTATTACGTCTAGTAGTTTGTGCTTGGCTAATATAAATCTTACAAAGCACTATCCAATCCTGATTTCTATGCATGAAGAAAACCTACAAATCTCCTGCTCTTCTTGGTAATTTACTGTATAATTAATCTGCCACTTCCTAATATGTCCTATATAGTCCCTCTGTTTATCCTAGCTAGGCTCAGAAACAATGTGTAGAGAACAGGCTGATCCTTGACTCTAAACAGACAACATCATATGAAGATTTTCATATGGAGCTCCACTCATTCACCTCTTTTAACGTCCCTGAAACAATCACACACACATAAAGATGCATATAGCATAGAATCATAGAGCAGTTTGGGTTGTGTTTTGGTTGTGGCCTTTAAAGGTCACCTAGTCCAACCTTCCTGCGATGAGCAGAGATATCTTTCACTACATCAAGTTGCTCTTACTGCCCCTCCACTCTAACCTTGAATGTTTTCAGGGATGGGGCACCTACCACCCCTCTGTACACTTTGTTCCAGTATTTCACCACCCTCAACACAAAAAATTTCTTCTTTATATCTAGTCTGAATCTACTTTATTTTAACTGAAACCATTATCCTTATCATATTGCCACAGGCCCTACTAAAAAGTTGGTCCCCGTCTTTCTCCTAAGACCCCTTTAAGTATTGCAAGGCCACAATAGGGTCTTCCCAGAGCCTTCCCTTCCCCGAGCTGAACAGCCTCAAGACTCTCAGTCTGCTTTTCTGTTTTCATGAGAGGTCCTCTATTCCTCTAATCATCTTCACGGACCTTTCCTGGACCAACTCCACCAGGTCGATGTCTTTCCTTTGCTGAGGACCACAGAGCCGGCAACAGTACTGCAAGTGGGGCCTCACCAGAGCAGAGGGGCAGACTCCCCTCCCTCGACCTGCTGGCCATGCTGCCTTTGAAACAGCCCAGAACATGACAGGCTTTCTGGGTTGCAATTGCACATTACAGAATCACAGAATATGCTGGGCTGGAAAGGGACCCACAAGAATCATTGAGTTCAACCCTTAACCCTGATCAGGACCATCCTCAAGCATCACACCGTTGCCAGGTCACGTCCAGCTTTTCATCCACCATCACCCCCAAGTCCCTCTCAGCAGGGCTGCTCTTGCTTTGTTCATCCCACAGCCAGTATTGATGGCAGGAGTTGCCCTGATCCAGGTATGCACCTTGCACTTGTCTTTGTTGAACCTTATTAGGTTGCCATGGACCCGCTTCTCAAGCTTATCCAGCTCCCTCTGGATGGCATCCTGTTCCTCAGGTGTGTCATTCACTCTACTCAGCTTGGTGTCATCTGCAAACTTGCTGAGGGTGCACTTGATCCCACTGTCTATGTCATTGATAACGATAATGAACTGTACTGGTCCCAGGACAGACTCCTGCGGGTCACCACTCATCACCAGTGTTCATCTGGATATAGAGCCCTTAACCACTAGCCCCTGGATGTGACCATCCAAACAATTCCTCATCAACTGAACAGCCCTCTCATAAAATCCATGTCTCTCCAATTTAGAGAGAATGTTGTGGGGGACTGTGTTAAAGGTCTTAAAAAAGTCCAGATAAATGATTCCTGCAGCCCTTTCCCTGCCCAGTGATGCAGTCACTCCATCATAGAACGCCACTGGATTGGTCAGTCAAAACTTGCCCTTGGTGAAGTATATATAAATATGTGTATGTGTGCATACATATATAAATGATACACAGAAATAAATCATATATATGCAAATTATAGATATTTTCATTATTATTTTTGCATATATAATCATCTATATTGTATGTCATATGTGCAAGATATACATATCATCTACATCACAGAATACATCATTTAGAACTATTGTTTTTAATGGAAGGACAAAACGCCAGTGAAGAGATTGCTTAAAATGGAAATTCTTAGCAGAATTTACTAATCACCGAACAACACACACTGATGTAATTAGTCATGGCACAAAGCATGTCCTGCCTCAGAGTGCTCAACTGCTGCTGATGAGTTCCAGCATGCTCATGGGTTACTGCTGTGTTACACCTTGCTTTTGGTTTCAGTGACCACCCCAGACTGCCAGTCAGCATTCATCGAACTACTACAATTTTATCAGATTTAGTAAATTCTGTACAAAGCCATATTCGATCCCTCGAAAACTAACAGTGATATGCAGAGAGGCAAAGCACTGCAGGTGAATTCTCTCACAAATTTCATGTATTTGGAACTTCTATAACAGAAGGATTTACTTATTTCCAAGGAAAACAAGTCATACCATTCTTAGTGACAAACACATATGGACAGAAAAAGTATCTTGCCAAAGATGAGGACAATTAATGGTGGCTAAAGAAAATGGGGCGTTCACAACTCTTCTCAAGGGATATCATAAGTGCTCCACAGGCAGGTAGAATTGCCCCTTTCTGTTGGAAACAGAACAGTTCTGCACCTGCCCAGAGGTCACAAAGTTTGGCTGGTTTCTGAATGTAAGCACATGACCTGTCTACAGGACATCTTACAGGCATCTTACTAAAAGGTGATGTTTCCAGAGTGTCTCAGTGACTTAGTCCCGTAAGTCCTGTTGAAATTTAAAACTCACAAGTCAGTTACAAAATAAATGAGCACATAAATATATGTATATATATATATATATACACACTCAGGAAAATACAGAACTATTTGAAATGTCCTTTACACCAAACTTTTGCCTCTGCACTGTCAGCAAAAAAATAAAATAGGTCATAAGGATATGAACTTTGTACACAGAGGCGATCGTGAAGGTACTCTGTGAATGCAGTGTGTATTGCTGGGACAAGCATTTCCAGCTGGGCTTGCCAAGTCTCAGCTGAAGTGTCAGCGTTTCGCTCCTGACTGTTCCTCTTTCTATTTATGCTCCAGCTCTGCAATCACTTAGTTCTGTTACTTGATATTTACAGGAGCTAGAATACCCTTTAAAACATGGGGTCATACTGGAAATAGGATGAAGATATTTCTGTGTCGATAGCTGTGGCAGAGAAGGAACTCTTAACATCTCAAATAGGGTTAGAGAGAGTGCCTTCAAAGCAGCTCTTGATATCAATTCTCATCACTGTGTTTATCTCCACTGTTTTTGCTCACAGCCATGTAGTCAATGTGAAGAGATGTTGGAACAAAGAGCCAGATAGAGACTTCACGTAAACCATCCCAGGGTGAACTGCAGAGGAAATCCTAAAACTTCCAAAGAAATGATGGTTCACCAGTGCTCCTGTGGCTTTAAATAAAACACTGGGATTGTCTCTTTTATAAGGCCTTTTTTTATACATTCAGAAAGTATGAAGGTCACAAAGCCCACAACTAAGCATGAAAAGGGACACCCCCAGTGCTCATAACACTGCCAGGGATCAGAGCAAACTCTGAGGAACAGACACAGGAATGGCTCAGAGTCTGGGATGAAATCAAAATAATGCCTCTTGGAGACACTCCTTCAGCCCACAAATTCAGGACAGACATTCAGAGCCACAGTCTCCCTTTGAGAACACCAGACTGAAGAGGAAATTAGATCTGTGTGTTTGTAAAACTAGAGACCCTTTGCAAAACCAAAGGAAGCTGTGAAGTGGCTGATCTCCCTGCCTGCCAAACCATTTCACTTGCACTTCACTTTTAAGTAAAATATGTAAAAACATGAATAATACATTTAATTGCCTATGCACTTGAACCTTGAGAGCTTATGTCTTTATGGAAAGCATAAAACTGCATACAGAATACAGGCAAGTTATTATTTCACCTGCCCCTAGTCATAAGGAAAGTGGAAGTCTGCTTGTCTCCGGATGCTTTCTGGGCTGAAGCTGTCAGAACTCAGCAACTCACAGTCCTCCTTCTCTATACAGAAGTCAAATATAATTGTGCTTCTCACTCATGTATGGATGAGCTGGGATGCACCATGAGATGCATGTACGCAGGTCCAAGTTTATGTGATATTACTGTGTGGATCCCCTAAAGAGCTGATGTACTTTCCACCAAAGAACAAGCTATCTTTGCTCATATCCATTAACCACATTTTCTCCACAATAATTTTCTGTATCTCCACTAAAACGATATTCTTAGGTTTGCTAAATCAACACGTACTGTGGGTATTAATTTTCTCAAGGATGTCTTCCCAAACCTAAGCTGAAGACTTCTACCATAAAACACCAAAATTTCAAAGTGCAGACCAGAAACCATAGAACTGTTGTTATAGACATCCCTTTAATGGATTAACGTGTAGCCATAAGCCCAGCACCTCTTACAGACATGCTAAAATGCCTCTCAATAAAGGAATTATTTTATGGATATCAAATGTAGGAAGGATCAGTGTAGGTCTCAAGGGTGACCAGTGAAAATCAATTAAATTTGTGTCAGAGAATGCAGACCTGTTACCTCAGTAACATGGCTGGAAGAGGAGAATGTTCCTTTGAAATGCTAAATGGGCTAAACAGGGCAAATACAGATCGGAGCCCAAGCTCCAGCTATTCCTGATAGCACTGCCATTCAGGAACTTGGAGAGACAGACCAGGATCTGGGGAATAGGATTCTGAATTACAGGTCTGCATCACTGGAGTCAAGAAGAGAGGCTGCAGCAAGGACACAAGGGGCTGTGAGTGCCAGAGAGCCCTGCTCTCTTGGATGCACCTTGCCAAAAAAAAGCCACAGGCTGAGGTCCCTTACGCAGCAAGGGTGATATCTTTTCTACACTTGTCCACAGGGAAAAGCTGAGTATGACCTTGGTAGGCACTTGCAATGTGTGCAGCAAATTTCAGACCACCTGAGAAACAAGAAGGTCTTTTCACCCACCCATGTCTCAGCACATCTGAGGAAGAGCAAACCAGTAATGCCCAGAAAGCACCGCAGTACTGAACAGGTCCGCACTGCAAACAGTAAAAGGGCTTGTTATCAGCCAGAGATAACCCAAGAAATCGGGGGG
Organism: Dendrocincla fuliginosa; assembly: GCA_035047845.1. NCBI lineage: Eukaryota > Metazoa > Chordata > Aves > Passeriformes > Dendrocolaptidae > Dendrocincla > Dendrocincla fuliginosa. The sequence continues at coordinate 138,347,729 of JAWWMO010000083.1, read as the reverse complement.
AGAACTGAAATTAGTCAAGTGCCTAATCTCAAGTGCTGTTTGGTATTTCTCCCACCCTGTCAATAAGTGACAAATAGTTTTGCTGGGACATTATATGGCTTTGGGTAACCTCTGAGTTCAAAGTCCTTCCAGGCATGGCTGCTCTCAACCTGAGAACTGCAGATCTGCAGATCTTCTCCCTGATACTTTATGCTTCTTAGAGGAGCCCAAACTCTTTGGACTTCTTTCAGCAGTCCTTGGCAACCCTGCTTAAAGCAAGCAAAAAAAAAAAATCTGCCTTCATCATTAATAATGCTTCATACTGCAGTAATATCTCAACTGCTTTTACCAAGTGTTTTACATCTCCACGCAAAACTCTTAGCCAAATACTACACTGTGTAATCATGAACGTCATCAAGCACAGATAGGCAGTACCTGACAGGTAATAAAAGGAGTAATAAAATTCTGTTATGTAACACTGTTAATAAACACAACTTTATATTGAGGCTATGACTCAAGACTTTTTACTCATTTTTAACAATTAAATAGGTTCATCTTAAAATAAATGTAGATGCAATACTATTTCAGTATGCAGTAAGTTGTATTAAAACTGTCAAACTTTGTTTATCTCTTCTTATCTGTTCTAAATTAGTATCTTCATTTTTTCCATGTTTAGTGCAACTGCATTACTGGGATTTATTTTTATTTTGAAGGAAATTTTGATAGCAGTAAGTAGAAAATTACTCACTAAGAAAAGGCACTCTGTATTGAATTCCTTTTTTAAAAAAATCTTACAATATTCTGGCACTGTTTCATAGTTTTTTACCTTCTATAGCTGGCAATAACAAAATATGCAGGATATTACACTGACAGAAGACATGATTCAAGGGAGTTCCTTTCACTGCCTTCCAAATGTGGTTGAAATCCAGTGGTTGACCACTAAACTGCAACATAAAACTGGGACTGATTCAAATTTTTAAACACTGAAAGTAATGATTCATTTGAGTGGATTACCCAGAGGTGATTAAACTGTTAGTGGACGACTTTCACAGTGCATATATAGAACTGGAGGAACAGGTAAGGCTATGAAACATAAGGCTGTGCACTAACAACAAAATGCTTTGCTGAAAACAGAACTCAGAGGCTGAAAGCAACAGAGAGTAAGAAATAGCTGAATATGCAGTAGTGAAACTTGCACTGACTACAGGTTATAAACAGGCAGAGACCATACAAAAACCAAAGTCAACTTTAGGTTGTGCTAACTGAGACAAATCCAGAAATTATGGGAAATCCAGTTGTTCATGTCCTTGTATACAATACTACAAAACATGTTTTGTTCTTGCCATATCATTCAAGAAAAATAGGCTCAAATAGATGCAATGATGTAGCACTACTCCTGTATGAGAAACGACAAGCCAGTCTCACGAGCAGAGAGAAAAAGTTCCTGGCTTGGGAGTCTGGCCTTATCTACACAAAAAGTGAGAGGAACAGAATTGCTGTCTGTAATCTTTCAGGTGAGTTGAAAGCAGAAAGCAAGAAACACTATTTAAGTGATGCTGAGGGAATGTAAGAATTAGTCAGTTTCTGAAAAAAAAATTTTGTTACTTAAGGCAAGAATGACTTTCAGAGAACTGTAACAAATACACCAAAGGATTATGTGTTATAACATTCTGCAGAAGACCTTCCAGTCTTATGTTTTATAATTACATGATTGACACTGACATTACTACGAGCAACATTGGGAATGCTACAGGAAGGAAGAATATCAGAGGCTATCATTTGAATGCACTATACCAGGACTCACAGCCTTTCTAAAGTCCTGGCTCGTGTCAGCAGCAAGAAAGAAAAGTTCAAATGTTGCCTATATTATGATATTTGCTGTTTATATTAAACCTCTTATTAGACGTGCATATGCAAATATACAGACATTCTTTGTGTGTTTGCCAAAGCTCAGGAGCTGTAGGTATAATGACAGACATCCACATTTGGGAGCATGCTTCCTTGCTTTTGCCACAGGGTGTTCCTTGTTTGTCAGTTTTACTGTGCACACATGCAGTAGTCCTTATCTGGCTGATTGGAAGGATAGGGCTTTAACTGGCCAGTCATTATCATACAGTCAACACTAAATTAGGGGCATGTTTTCCTCCATCATATGAAGAAAATCGTCCAATCTTTGTGACAGACAGCTGTGTCAAGACATGGCTGGGGATCTGCTGTGAGGAAACCCCATCAGCTGGTCGCAGCATGAAGAGAGGCCAAGGGTCTACTCTGCTTCCTTTCTAAATCAAAGCGTAGTAGCCAGGAGCAGCTCCAATGGCAGAGGATCCCTCTGTCAGCTCCACAGCTCAACTCTGCAATTTACCCTTGGCTGAAGTCTCTGCATGTCTGCACTCACTTGGCTTTCCTGCCTCCACGTGCAACATCCACTCATCCTGTTGAGACCCAGATCACCAGGTTTGCAGGAACCTCCAGCCTCTAATCTGAGATCTTGCGAAGCTACCACAAAGAACCTATCCATATAGTCATAGCCATCTTGGTCTTTTTAGCCTGGAATTTGTCTAATTTTATATAGTTGCAGATGATTTTATTTTATTTATTGTAATAATATAGATGGTGCAATTATTAAAGTGAATAAATCAAAAGAGGATAGAAACCTAAACAGACTGATATTACAGCCTTTTAGAGTTTCCTTCATTTGTCTTCTTTGCTTAAGAAAAGCACTCCTTTAAGAGAAAAATATAAGCCAGTATGACCTTCACAGTCAGCTGAAGGCAACAAATCAGTATAATCCTAATTAACATTCTGCTCATTTATACGTCTTTTTCTTAAATAGAATCCCGTAACATCCAATAACGTTTCACTGTGAATGCCAAACAAAAAAAGAAGAAATAAATCATCATCTAGAGATGAAAAAATGAAGAATGTCCTGGAAACCTATTGATTGCCCCAGTCTCACACACTGAGTGAGTGAGTTCCAAATGCATCTATGCAAATGGTAACAATGATTTTACTCAAGAATTTTGCAACATAACACTACTGTAATCATTTTTTAAACACAGAAAGGATTGCTTTCTGACACAAATATTCTAATGACAAAACCCCACTTTAACTGCTTTAAATCTCTTTCTTTATCTAGGTCATACAAACACATAACATGAAGAATTACGATGTATGAATTTAAGGGGATTATGTAATGGCATGAAGTTGCTCACTGCCTAAATTCTGAGAGGCTAATGAAAAACTTTATCATAAAAATAAATGTATTAATAAAAATCCTAGTTAAATACTAATTCTACTTAAAAGATTTTGCTTTTGCAAAAATCTAGCCTGGGGGTGGTTTTGTTTGCTTAGCTCAGCATTTTTCTGCATCTCATATATGATATGAACAGATACACAGCTGTGGCATAACCATTCTTCATGAATAGTTCCTTCTGTCAGGACGCTATCAAGGATCTTGTCTTGTTTGATTAGGCCTTGTCAAATGCTTACAAGTAGACAAGCTTTGAAAAGATAAATATTACGGAAGCAATCTTCATCTTAAGATTAAATGGAAATTTTCCTTTAAAATAATAAATAAATCCACAAGGAACCGAAAGAAATTTTGTTGCTCTACTGAACAGCTTGCTCCCATTGCTGGGCATGTGTTTGCCATTTCTTTTTCTAGGCAAAATTCTCTCTCCACACATGCAGAAAGGTCAGTGAGCAGGTACTTATGTGCTCTGACAATAAATTCAAACTGTGACTTCTTACTGCCTTAGTAACTTAGAACATGCACCCTGACCCTTATTCACCAAGTAACTGCATCAGCTTTACATAAGCATCAGCTCAGTAAATGCTGCTGGATTCAGATTACAACAATATGGTTATGTTTACAGCATACTGCAAACTCTGTCTTGGGCCTCAACTTGAATCCAAAACACATGTTGCACAGACACGTTAGAGATAGGCTTTGGATGGGCAACGGGACAAGAGGAGCTGAGTGGTTCAGACTCAGATATTTGCCTATCATTAGTGTAAATGGCCCAACACTGTGTGTCAATCCAATTCTTTTACTCAAGACGAGCCTTGACATCATCTGTCCTGAAGAAAGGCAGGATCTGTAGAAGCTTGGCTATGGTTGCTCCTCAGATGGTTTCAACAAGCACAGTTGGGCAGACAGACCACAGGCACTTCTTGTTGGAGCTGCCCAGACATGTGGATACCAGAGTGGGTGCCAAAGTTTAGTCCATTAGTTGCCCTGGCTATCAAAGCACAGTACAGTGATCATTAGGTCTTAATTTGAAAGGAACCAAAGTGAGCTTTATGAATGTTGAACTACAGAATCATAGAAATGTTTATCTTGGAAAATACTTTTAAAGTCATCAAGTCCCATCCTTAACCTGGTACTGCCAAACCCACCACTAAACCATGTCCTCAAGTGCCACATTTACACATCTTTTAAATACCTCCAGTGGTGACGACTTGATCACTTCCTTGGGCAGCCTGTTCCAATGCTTGACAACTGTTTCCATGAGGAATTTTTCCCCCATATCCAATCTAAACCTCTCCTGGTACAACTTGAGGCCATTTCCTCTTGTCCTGTCACTTGTTACTTGGGAAAAGAGGACAATCCCCACCTGGCTACAGTGTCCTTTCAGGCAATAAGGTCTCCTCTGATTCTCCTGCAATATAAACACTCCCAGTTCCCTCAGCGTCTCCTCATCACACTTGTGCTCCAGACCAGCTTCACTGCCCTTCTCTGGACACACTCCAACACCTCAATGTCCTTCTTGCAGTGAGGGGTCTGGAACTGGACAGAAAATTTGATATGTGCCTTCACCAGTGCCAAGTACAGGGGGACAATCGCTTCCCTACTCTTGCTGGCCACACTGTTTCTGATACAAGCCAGGATGCCCTTGGCCTTGGCCACCTGGGCACACACACTGGCTCACGCTCAGCCACTGTAGACCAGCACCCCCAAGTCCTTTTCCAATAGGCACCTTTCCAGGCACTCATCTCCAAGCCTGGCGCCTTGCACAGGGTTGTTGTGACCATAGTGCAGGACATGGCACTTGGCCTTGTACCTCACAAAACTGGCCTCGGCCCATTGATCCAGCCTGATCAAATTCCTCTGTAGAGCCCTCCTACCCTCCAGCAGATCAACATTCCTGACCAACTTGGTATCATCCGTGAACTTAATGACAGTGCCCTGGATCCCCTCATCCAGATTGTCAATGAAGATACACAAGATTTCAGTCCATGTGTAAGTAAGTTGTGCATATATGAATGGCTGAAATTGCAAGAGGCTTGTGGCCGTTGAAGACATGAAACCATTGATCAAGTGGCCAACACTTTTCTTTGTCTTTTCCTACAGGTTTGCCACTTTCTGAGGTGAAATACTGGTATCTTGTATAAAAGATGTGCTGTGTACAGTTTTGAGCGTGCAAGCAAAATGTCACAATTTCCAGTCCACTGGAACTTTTCCTTAGCCACTATATGTTTAACTAAAATCTTCTTTCCACATTTATTGTGCCTCTTCTGAACATCTTATGCAATCCTTTTTATTTCCTCCTTTAGCCCAATAATGTGTTTCCCAAGGGTACTGTTGTTGCTGGCCTCATGTAAACTCAGATGTTCCATATTCATCATAGAAGAAAGCAACACAGAGTACAAACATATTTTATGTGAAATTGTGTAGGATACGCTGTTTCAGCTGGTGTTGATTTACGGATTCAACAAAAAAAAAAAAGGCATATGAAGTTCTTAATATATTAGTTTGGAGAAGCTCTAGCCCCTCTGTAACCCAACCAAGTGAATGCAAGCAATTATCTTCCAACAACCCATGTTTGATTCATTACAGTAGGCCCAAAGTATAGCCCCTGGAAAAACCACCACTGTATAGAAAACTTAAATGATTGGATTTTTGCCCATTATGAGATATTTTTAAAGGATCTAGACCTTGCAACACTGTGATAAAGCACAATGGCATACAGAGAAAGCACAAACCCCATTGTTTTGTGTGTGTTGAAAGAAATATTATTTTTAACAAGGTGGGATAATGGTTGGGCACATGCTTGATTTAATCACATCTTTGATCTGTAAAGTCAAAGGAATATATCTCATTACATTCCAAACAGATTACAGGATGAGACATGCCACTCCAAGGAAAGAAAGTGTTAACAGTTCAAATATTTTCTTCCCCCTCAACATGTAACTTAAAGTCCTTGTTCCACAAGCAAAGTCGGAGCTGCAGGACCATGCATAGAAACCTGTGCACACAAATGAGCTCCCAAACTGGTCCCTTTGTGCACGGTGTGAGGATCTGAGAGGGCTCAATCCATCTGTAGCAATGCTGTGCAGGCAGTGAGAACACAGGAGCAGGTGGCTGGCCCTGTGATTACTGTTCCTCTTGTAATGCCAACACTACACAGTCAGCAGGATTTCTGGCACTGTGACTACTGGCCTTCCAGCACATAAGACACTCTACAATGTCTCCAACCTCTTCTCTATTCTCCTTATTCAAGGACTGGCATAAAACCACCAAGTCCTATGTGCACTTTGGCTTCTGTCCCCAAGTTCTTAAGAAATGAATCTACCAATAACCTCACAGACACCTTGAAAAGCAATCTTGGTGGTGGGAAGAGTTGTGATGTTGGCACCTCATGAAACTCACATGTTCAAGGGTAAAATCCTGGCCTCACTTAAGACAGTGAGGTCAAGGGAGTCAAGTTGTTACAGTCACATCTTCCCAAAAACCTCAACTGAAAATCTCAAGAGAGATTTCAAAAGTTCTTATTCATTCATTTGGAAAGGGATACATTTCTCACCCTTAAATTTTCTTGAAAAGCTGGACAATGTAAGAGTGAGCAGTGGTACGAAGTAACTCGGCTGAAGTAGGTTAAGAAGCATTCTTAGAAGCCCTGTCACCAGTTTCACTGAGTAGATAATAATCTCTCGTTATCAGCCAGTAACAAAAAGCTGATAGCATCAGCCACCATAGTTTCAAGAAGGCATCACACTATGCCTTCATGAAACATTCAATTGGAAGGGATCTCTGCAGGTCATCTGGTCCAACCCATATTAAAAGCATATCCAGTTAGTGCATGTTGCTCAGGGTAATGTGCAGGCAAGATTTTAATATTTCAGAGTTCATCTGGGCCCCTATTCCATTTTTTTACTTACCCTTACAGTGAATAATTCTTTTCAAGTATCTAATTAGAAAGTCTCTTGAAAATTTTGACTGCTGCCTCTTGCGCTACTCCTGTGCACCCTGGAAAAGACTCTCCCCGCTTTTGCCTACACCTTCTCATTTTACTAGCTGCAACCAGCAGTAAGATCCCCCCAAGCCTCTTCTTCTCTAGGCTGAGCAGACCCAGCCCTCCACATCAACTTGTACATCATGTGCTCCAGCCCAACCCCACACTGAGAGCCAGCCTTCCTTGGACTTGCTTCTTGTAGGAAGACACCTTTTTGCTGTCTATTTTAGAGAGCTGCATAATTTTACACAAATTAAAGATAAATAAATAAAGCTTATTAAAATAAGCATCTAGTAAACCTTGCTTTATTTCTTCTGTTCTGTGGGCTTTTGAGAACCCCCTTTCATTGCTTCACCTAACTAGACATGCATAGTATGATACCAATGGCTCCTATTATGGACCCATTATTCTCACCACAAAGATCTACTTATTAACCTCATTTAACCTCATCTATTTCTGCCATTTCCCACATGACTTCAAAGGTCTGAGTTTGTCCAAATGCTGTGAGTTTTGAAAACACTTTAATTGTCCAAGACAAGTCTCTAAGCTTCTAGACCCAAATCACTATCAAAATGGCACAATCTCTTTTGGGATTTGTACATGCTAATGCTACTTTGAGCTTCTTCCCATCACAATCTCCTTCTGTTTGCACTTTAATAGCAGTTTAAGCTAGGAGTTACTCTTTCTACATCTTAGTAAAGATAAATTAATTTCAGCTAGAGGAAAGTATAAGTTACTTACATTCTGAGCATCAGGAGACAATTAACAGCTTTCTATTATACCACCCTGATTTCTAAGTTATACAATTATATGCTACTGCAGAAAAGGATGCATGATTATCAAGACAATGATCTTTTCTGAAAAAAATGAAAGGAAATTGTCCTACCACTGACAATCAGCACTATAAATAATGTTCAGCTAATATCTTTTCAGAATTCATTTCCATTATTTGCAATCCTGAGTGATATGTTGGCTGTGTGTTGTCAGATCCTCCTTCCAAAGAGGATGAATGTAAATAAATGTTGGACTCTGATTCCTCAGATAAGCACTCACACATTCAACTTCCTGTGAATATTTCACAATACTCATTGGAATTAAATTAAAAATCATTGTTTTTACTAACCATATTGTAATCATGCCTTGCATTTCATTTGCCTCAAATCAGAGCTGAGACTGGCTTGTGAAAACACAAAGGAACATGCAGACTTGCTTTAAGTAGCCCCAGTGCTTTGAAGACAAGAGCCACAATGTGAAGAGCAAGATACAACATCCAGAAAGTTCTTTTTAATTGCCAATAAACTCACTTGGCCTGATATGCAGGAAAGTGGTACAGACACAGAGCCAGTGGGTTGTACAACAGCTCAGCTGAACACCAAGGGAAACACTATGAAAAAACAGCCATTTTGGCAACACTGTTTAGTGGGAGAAGCAAGGAAACAAACCCACACAAACCTCCACAATGACAAGTCAAAAGCTACTGTGCTAGATGGTCTCTGTGTTATTGCGGGTGGGAGAATCTTCCAAAACCAGGTACATAAGATTCCCAAAGGACAAATATGATAGTGCTGTTTATCAACAGAAGAGCTTTAGTCTCCCAAGATTCCTCATGCAATGCCTCTTCCAGGACAGCTATGCCTCTCCCCCAGAAAGTTCTGTTTCACATTCTCCTTCCCTATTATTTTCTACCTCAAGGTTTCTTCTATGCACTGTCCTTGACAAACATCATCTTAGAAAGCTGTTTGTTACAGTTCATGACCAGAATAATGGTGTCCATCTCCAGTTCCTTCCACTGCTTCCTCCCCTTCTGTCACATCAAACACAGTATTACTGTACTTCACTCTCAAGCTCCCATCTTTGCTCTCACCACCTTAGGTGTGATGGCTTTTGCTCTGACCAGCCATTTAGTTACACTTTTGTCATTTGATTTTTTATCTTCAAGTGAGCATCTCTGTGCTTGCTGCCTTAATACAGGAGGCACCCTCACCCAAACAGCCACAGAGCTGTCTGGAAGCCATCACCCAAATCCTGTCCAGAATTGCTGTGACCTCTGCCAAAAACCTGACATCTTAAACAAGGGTCGAGCAGGGGAAAAATGGATGGAAGCGGCTCCTGGACTGGCAGAGCTGTACTTTAATATCAGTAATTGATTCCCTGAGAAACCAACTGTACCATGGGATCAGTGGGGTCTGGGAGCATCCCTCCCCTGACTCCAGGTGAGCTGACCTTGTCCCTTACTGCCATTGGTACTCATTTGACACAATGGTAACCTGTCTGAGCCCTCCAGACTGTTCGCCATGAGCTCAGACCACACCAATGCAGTGCACCAGCCAGGTAGAAGGACCCCCAGTCCAAGGGAATTGGGCTGCCCCTTTCTGCAGCAGCAGCCAGACACATTGGCTCAACACCACTGTAAAACCCACAGCATGACCTATCCCTCATTCCTCACAGAAACCAAAAAACCCTCATCTGTCTGCAAACCCCTGTGACACAGCTGTGGTAGCTCAGGTACTCACCCACACAATTGCAAGGAAATGGAGAATTACAGCCTTGTTATGTGAAAACCCATTTCTATATTCGCTCTGAATTAGCAAGCCCGACCAGGAACACTTTTTAATTATTCTGAACTACACCTTTGAGATCTGAATGCATTTACTGGATTGAGACACTGCTAAGCTACAAACTATGAAGACTGTAAAAGGCTGATAATTAAGGTCAGGGTTGCATTCTGAAGTAGTGCTGTCACAGTGGTAGTGCAGTGACATGCTGGTCATACGCATTACATAGTACAAATTTCAAAATATATGAAATGAAATACTTGTACCTCCATTCACGCACAATTCTATGACAAGAATGCAGAAGTAAAAATGAAGGCCTTGAAAAAGAAAAAAATCTTGTTACCTCTCTGGTAATGACATGCATTGGGCATCTAAACTTAACATGATTTTCATAGTCTGTCTTCTACCTGCATCTGAAATTTTTTAATGGGAATCCTGCAAACTGAGCCCTGAAGGGATGGTCAAGCAAACCTAGCAGTGGCTGCTGCCACTGTTTCTTTCACCTGGCTTTGACCACGTGTTTCTCCTGGCTTCCTTACCCCAGTGCTGGCACTGGCTTGACTTCATGCTGAACCTGTTGAGAAAGTTAAATTTTTCTTACTTGGCTTCAGCTGCTTCAGTTCCCTGAACTTCTGATCCCAGACAAACAGCAGTGTGAAGTGCAATGGAAGTGATAAGAGCAGGGCAGTAGCGGCCTGCAGTTAGATCTGCTGTATCAGTAAACCACAGCCTTAAACTGTACGTGCTTCAGTGACATGGGGGAAGCCAGCACCCATTTCTCCCCCTGCACTTCTTCAGAGAAAGCTTTTATGTGGCCTTGTGGTAAATTGGTTTGTAAAACTGACCCAACTGAAATACCAACCCTCCAAAATCGCTGTGATCACTCTCCCAGAGCCGGTCACCATACAGTGATGGTCTGGAGTTGCTTAAGCCATTGCAAATGAGGGGAAGCACAGAGGAGGGAACTAGGAAGGTTCACCTATTTAATTTCAGTGGTTTATAGAGCAAAATTATTTAAGGTACATGGCTTATATGACCTGATCGTGCTCAAGAAAAACCCAACAACCCATTATTAACACATGAAACGCATCTTTCCCTCAACAAATGTCAATGGTTCTGCTGAGACCTGAAGCTTTGGAGTTTCTGTCTTTATTAACCTTTAGAGCCTCCACATAGTTCTTACTCAATGACTGGCTACATGACCCAAACCTGATTAGCTCTTTTTTCTTCCCCAGCCTTTCATCCCCCTTGCCCGTTCTTCATTAGTTTAACTTCTTCCCATGTAAGTTTATTTAGAGGAGATGACTGGCCTTGCACACATTAAAAAAAAAAAAGTGTCTTTGAGTTAGTGAAACAACTTACACAAGTTTGCTCTGCCAGGATGACAGAGGCAAAAGAGTTAGTAGAACCACAATAAAAGGGTTATGAAAATAGAAAGTAGAAAGTCAGGAGGGCCTGGAGCCTCAGGGGGGAATATCTCTTTTTGAGAGCAGACCCCAAGCCCAGAGGTACCACCAAGCCAGCACTCAGTGCCTGGACACTTCGTGATGGGGTGGAAGAAGTCTGAAGTCTGTGTCAGGAACTTGGATGGACTGCAGATATGCTAATATTTGATGCTGTGACAATATCTTTCACTTTCTTAAGTTCTACATCACAGAAAACACTGAAATTCTGTGAGTTTTACAAAAAGTACTGAAGTCCACAGATAGAAGAAATACCTCAACTAAAATGAGATGCACTGATTTCTCCCTAGTTCTTGTCCATCTGTCCCATAGCGAAAGTTGGTTGACCTCCATACTAGCTTCAATCTGGTCTCTCACTTTACAGATGTGACTTTGGAGGGAGAAAAGAGAGATCCTTTCCTGAACACAGTATCCAGAGCTCCCTACCCATCCTAGTACACATAGTATCCTCTCTGCACCTCTACATCTGAAAGCTATTTTTCTCAATGCTTTCGGGATGCCACTCTTGGGCTCCGTGTCTGACCTCCCAAGCCAGAAATCCCAATCCCAACAGAATCCCACTTTGGTGGCTTCACACAGACCATCCCCCACCATCCAGAACCCACCACTGCTGCAAGAATCCACTACCAATTGCAGCCAAGATTTGTATTGTAAAGGCTTCATTTTTCATCAGAGCATACAGTGGCAAGCCCTGCTGGGACCTGATAAACAGCTCAGATTCCAAGGCGCTACACAAATAGTAAATAATAATGGCAAGTGATAGGCAACTTCTCTGTCATGGTGCCAGCCTGTGGCCACTGCTCCCACAGAAGCAGGGGTCACGTAGTAAATGCAAACACAGATTGATTTTGGCACATTCATTCCACCTTCCCTGCATGACCACTAATATGGAAACAAGTTTCCTTCGCTTCTACATAGGCAGCTACTCTAATGTAAAATAAATTAAAAATATTGTTGCACGTGCTACACACGTCAGCTTGCCTGCTGATCTCTCCTAACTTGAGGCAAAAGTTAATGATTGACTCCATCTGTAATGGAATACATAAAATATCCACTCGTACAACAGTTGCCTTCTTGTGCACATAGCGAAAGAGCAATCACTATCTGCACATGCGTTGTTAACTGCTTGATCTCTGAGCTGTGCTTGAGGAAAGCAGCTGATGGGAACAACTGCATTATTAAAAGGCACAGCTAAATGGGAAGAACCAAGCAAATAAAAGCCTTGCATCTTCATTCAATATTCAATTCAATATTGAATAAGCCACGGTTTTACTGAAGAACAGGAGAAACTGTGATTCCTGGACTAGGAATCACATATACATGGGACTTGTCATCAGCATCAGTACAAATGGGCAAGATTGAAACACATGAGAGGGTGCAGCAGGTCTCAAAGATTCTAGGAAAAATGAGCATAGAAATCTCAGAAACACATGCTTTTTTATAAAATTAAAATAAATAATTGAAAGTGTTGTGGTAGGGTAGAGTCAGTGGAAAAGCTTGATTTCAGAGCACTTTGCTTTGAAGCTTTACAAACCTTCACTTTGAAACCTTTCCTTTCAGTGTATCGTTCTGCTGGAACCTCACAGAGAAGATTGCCAGTTTTTGGTTGCTCAAGTTTGGAAATCAAATTGATGAAAGTGAAATTATTTGAACAAAGAACTCTGGAGCACTCTATTCCGCAGAGATCTGGTGATATAATCTCCTGTGTTCTATTCACCTTGAAGACATCAGCAGACAAGGGCTTTCTCAAGTGAGACAAATGAAAACTACTTTGATCAGGGTTAGTTTTGAACCCAATCAGTAACTCTTGGCTAAGGGAAATGCAACCACTGGTGAACCACTAAGGAGGTTGCAAGAAAAAGATTCATGGGGTAGAAAAACATACTTCCCCCTGAGGTGGAAGTACAGTATTGGACTGGCTTAGGCAGATTACAAAATCTCGGCTTAATGAAATCTCTTCAAATGGCATAGACATTTGTTTAATATCTAAAGAACAGTCAGGACCTGAACTGAGAAGTGACCTTCTAGACAACTGTGTATCTCAAGTCCTTACATTCCTTTCAGAGTCTAAGCTTACACTAGTGTTAATACACTTTTAAAGACAGTGATACCATTTAATAAAGTATGTAACTATGCAGTTTATATAAGTGTATATCATAGCAATGCATTAACACTAATACTCTTTTAATATCATTGCTCGAAAGTGTTACTGTTATGTGCCCTGGGCTCTTTGCACCTTAGGGTGCCAATGAACTTTCAATCCCAACACCATGAAAAAAAGTTGACTATGGATTGCTCAGAGTAAGAAAAAAGTTACAGACCTGTAGGTCCATGATTCTGGAAGTTACTCACTCCATTATGTCTTCTTAGAGTGATAATGTTCCTGAAGTGAGACCTTTGGAAGACCACTGACAACTGGTTTTGTCTTACAGCTTCAAAATTTGTAGCTTTGTAAGACAAAATTCATAAAACAAACTCTGATAAAAAGGCAAACAAATTCCTGTCGAATCGTATCTTGTCTTTTGTCCCTTCTGAAAGAAAGAAAAATCTCTAAGAAAGTTGCTTCATATTTCTCCAAGCAGAAAGAAAGATTATGGTGAATTATAGGAACTATTCTATCAAAATCACTGGCTCCTCTAACAAGTCTCATAATTATTTACTCAACTCTTTAACAGAAGTGTGAATTGGGAAAGGTGTTGCTTCTTGTGAAAGCTGGTGATAAAGAGGCATCCAAAGTCTGCAGACACATTAATTGTCATTCAAGTTACACCTCCTACAGAGAACTGCACTATACATACAATGGCAATTTCTGATTAAAAAAAAGAAGGGGGGGAGGGGACAAAATAGGTATTCTTTCAATATTGCTGTTTGGTCAACTGAAGCCCGAAGATTCCTGAATTACTAAGTACACTTTGTGCAAGAAATGAGGACCTCTTGGGAGATATACGAGATTTTGGTGACAAATCGGTATCAAGAAACAATTAGCAGACAAGGAAGACTTCAGACACCCCTAACTTGTAAGATAGACAGCCAGCATGTAAACCAAAACATGCCCACTGAAACTGCTTTTGGTTGCCAGAGGGCAAGATCAGCTCTAATCAAATTAATACTCAAACCCAGTGAGAGATAATACTTTAATCCTTCTGCCAAACAGTGCTGAAATGGGCACAACCTGTTGCCTCTGATCAGGAGGGAAATGAGCTTGGAATTGCTCTGCTTCTGACAAAATTCTTTGCGACTTCAGTAGTGCCATTGTATGTTCTCATTATTAAACTTCCAACAATGACTATCCAAAGCTTTAAGGATATGACACCTTCCTTCAGGCACTCCCAGCAAGGCCAAGGAAGCCCAGGGACATTCACTTCCCAGGGCTGTACCAGGAGGGGATTTACAGGTAGGGATGTAGTGGGACGGAGGCTTCAAAGGGCTCTCCCAGTTCCAAGGAAGCTGAAGGCCCCGTGATCCTCTCAAGCACAGCTCGCAGTTTCTTCAGGAGATAGTTCGATACTCTTCACTTCAGCCTCCTCAAAAGAGAGCTCCCCACGGAGAAGGTATAGGGTCCCTGAGTCTGCAGCAGAACAGAGGGAAGAGCTGGGGTTTGGGGTGTTTGAAGCTGTTAGGCATCCAGAGCCCCCGCACTTTGGCCTTCAGGTCCATTAGTGCCTGCAAAGCCCACAGCTGAGCCATTCCCAGCTCTCACCTTGCCCTTCCTAGTTTCCTGCATGGCAGCAGAAAATGCCAAAGGGTCTGTTCTGACGAGTCTCACTGATCATTTAAAGGCACACCAAGACAAAAAGTTCAGAAGTCCTCACTTTAAAAGACATGTTTTTATTAACCAAAGGTAAGAGTTACACACTTGCTCAGACAGCTACTGGGTATAGAGGCAAAGGACACTACTGGATGTAAAAATTTACCATGCTAGCTAAAATATAGCTCAAGATCCTGTTTCTTTTTCCATAAATCACCCCACCCATGGACCAGTATTTACATCACAGGCTGTTCCAGCAGCTGGCTCCCTGGGTGCCAGCTGACAGAGCACACATCAGGGCAGAGCTCCTGACCTCACAAAAGCAAAACACACATCGAAAGAAACGGAGGGACAGGACGAAGAGAAGGAAAAAAACTCTTTGGTTACCCTGTCTCCCTCCCCTAGCCACTATACACTTGCCTGGGAAGGGGAAGGGGACAAAGGACTTCTATCGCCACCACCATCACTGCCAGTGTGCAAAGCCAGGATTGCCAAGGTGTGTCTCAGGCAATTTTAGCCCTCAATGTATCAAGTCCCTGCCAGAGCGGGGCAGATGTGCAACAAGCACAGGAATAAGAGTTATGAGGCAACACATGAGGCTGGGGTGAGAAAGCCAGTACGAACTTTGTAAGGAATTTAAATTAAGCAGCTCTGATAAGTATTTGAGTTTAGACACATGTGCTGTTTGGTCTAGTATAAGAGTGCTTTAAATACCATCATTCGGTTGGGTTTATGTAAGTAACACCATGCTCACAGTTTCATTTTACACTTTTACTTCCAAGTTATGTGTTCTTCTTGCAGTATGCAACACTTGCTCAGATGCACTTTCACCCAAATACACACATGATCACCTGTCTGTCTGCATCACTCCTGCTGGGGGCTTATCTTGCAGTTGTAAGCATCACTAAGAATAGAGTACAGTATGTTTCCTTGAGTGCATGTGCGTGCTGGTTTTCTATCATCTGTTTGCCTATGCCAAAGGCTGCTGATATAGCTTGTCTTTGATTCTGAAAACATTCCACATTTTCATTTAGCATTAACCATAAGACACTCATCTTGGACAGGGAAAGAGAAACTTTTTAGCAGGGTTTGCTAAAACGTATCTACTGACCCATTTTCTATCACTTATTTTGTGGCTTTTATGGTCTGGAAAATTGGAAAAAACTTACTTTTTCCATAGAGTATCCCAACAGAGAAACAGAACAAAATTCATAAAAAATTGGAGAAAGGTAAGACAAGTTTGGGTGCAGTTTCCCAACACAGTTCCCGCTGACCCAACAGCTCCCAAATGGGAGATGTTGCCTCTTCTACATCACCTCCTCTTCTTGCTCCTGGCTCTGCATTCCCACCACCTATCTTCTGTGAGTTCCAGAAGTCAGGAAATCAGAAAACTAACCTACCCATCCAATCACCACACCGGATCTGCTTTCAAGAAGTGCAGGAATCACAAGCAGGCTCAAGGAAGGAGATGGGGCTTCACAACTGGCAAGTAGGAAAAGGAGTGGATCCTTCCGTTCAGCAGTAGCCACTTGATCATGTACCCACAGTCATGACCGACAGTACCCACAGTCTCAGCAGATCTAGGCTATTTCTAACACATTCGCAAAGGAATGTCCATAGGTAACCTCAGAGGATCTGGAATAATTATTTTGTACCTGCAGATCATCCTGCCTAAAAAGGCCCCCACATTGCATGACCTTAATAAATAAAATGACAAATATCACCCTTGATTGTGACACTAACGAGCTGATTCTAGGAACCAGATTTGTTCATGTTTCCTCAGTCTTCTCCTTAGAGAAAGATTGCAAAGCTTTTGCTTTTACATTTAACTATGAAGTATACAGAACGATTAATGTGATCTTAATAAAAATTTGTATTATCCTTAAATCTTCAACTTCTAGTGACATAAATTAGAAACAGCAGGATTATGATTTGGCACTGGGATGAAAAACTTTGCACCAAGTCCCCATGCAGAGCCTGTGCCAGTGCATTCTGTCACCCTAGGTTTTGCTTCAAGCTACTTTGAAGCAGAATCTCAAGCTTGGAGCTGACACTGGTGTGTACTGGAGCAGACCACCAAAACAACATTTACTTCCCAACCGTGGACACCAGTGATGTGCATCATAAGGTGTCAATGCTCCTTACCTCATGGATGCAAATAGTAACAATGTCTGTACTAGTAGCAATGATGGCACCTCCCAAACCAAGGAACATTTCTATCACTTTGCAGTGTTTATGTGGCATTTGAGCAAAGAGATTTTTTAAAAAATCAAGCAAAAACTACTGGGAAATTATTTTTTACAATCTCCTTCTAGTTACTTGTATAACACATTATAATGGGATTTTTCTTTTGCAATCACAAGATGTTCCACCACTAAATTGAAAGCATTAAAATTTATTTTTCTCCTCTCTAGTGTATGGGTACAGCTGGCACACTAAATACATCACAGAAGTTGAAAATTAACTGAGTCAGGCATTTTTGCTCAAGGTTCCTGCGCCTCACAAAACTCCAGTCACAAAGCACTGTTAATTACTGCTGGCACTGACAGTAGGGATCCCCTTCCATCTGCTGGGACCAGCTGATCCAAAATAAAAACAAGCCCTGGGAGTAAGGCGCAGCTCTGCGGGGCCAGCGCCGCTCAGCAGCGGGGCTGTGCGGAGCGGTGCCCCAGCCTCGCCTTGGCTCCCCACGGGGTGCCGAGACACTTGAGCGCTTATGGTTTCTTTGGGGATTTTAGTCTTCAAAGACGCCACGCTCCTTCTAAAGACATCGCTCCATGCCTTTAGTGACGCAGCAGCCTCTCCCCAGCCGCCTCCGTTCCGCGCAGGGGACCAAAGGAGCCCGGGGCAGGAGCCCCCCCGGACGGGACTTACCTCCCCCGACGGGACTTGACTTACCTCCCCGGGCTCGCAGCACCGGCCGCGGCCCCCTCGTCCTCCTCGCTGGCCGGAGCCCGGCGAGGCGATGGAAGCGGGGCAGGTGCTCCGGTGCAGGGCAAGCCCTGGGGCACAGACCCTCGCCCTCCGACCCGAACCCCCCTCCCCACCTCGCCGTCAGCGGGGCTGCTGCTGACCCCGGGTGCGCGTCCCCGGCAAGGCGGGGGGAAGGCTCGGCTTACCGGAGCTGCTCGCCGGTGAGCAGGACCTCGGCCATGTGCTCCAGCTCCGCCGCTTTCTGCTGCATGCTGCTCATGCCCTCCTCCATCGCCGCCGGCCTGCGGGCACAGCACGGCCGGGTGAGCACGGGGGGACACAGGGGGACCCCCGGCCGCGCTGCCCCCGCCCGGCCCCGGCGGCCGCGGAGCTGTCGCGGGGCTGGGAGGCAGCGACAGCCACCCCCGCCGCTTCGGCTCACCTGAGCGGGGCAGGTCACTTTTCCCCCCGGCAGGCTCGGATCCCTCCCGCCGCTTCCCGTGTTATTGTGTCACTGGCAGGCGGAGAAACTCATGGCTGCAGCCGCCGCAGCCGGGCTCGCCGAGGCAGCAGCGTCCCCCCCCGGCTGTCACACGGCAGGGTCGGCGCTGCCCCCGCGGCAAGGGGCCGGATCCCCGCCGGGGGCTGCGGGCCAAGCCGCCGCTCCGCGCCGCTCCCTGCGCTCCAGCCCCGGCC
>JAWWMO010000083.1:138314981-138329040 GCA_035047845.1 Dendrocincla fuliginosa | reverse complement strand
CCCGGCCCGGGAGGCAGCAGGCGGCCGCGCACGGAGCAGGGCAGCGCTCCCCTCCCGTAGCTCCCTTCCCGCGGGGGCAAAGTCCCCGCGCCTCCCTCCAGACGGGCTGCCGGGAGGACGGACTGCACGGAGGGGCAGCGCGGCCGGGAGAAGCCGAGCCGGCTGGGATGCGGCGAGGGCAGGGATGCTGCGCTGACAGGGATGCTGCTCTGACAGGGACGCTGCGCTGCCCGCCCAGGTAGTGCGCGATGCGCCTTGGCAGCGACCCTTAGAGATGTAGCGCGGGGCGGGTCGCAGAAAGGGAGAAGGAGGTCTGGGGTTTTACCCTCAAAAACTGCTACTGCCCTCCTGCTGTCCGCATCTCTTCTTATCTGCTGTCCGGGGTTATTTTCAGAACCTGGTTCCCTGCCCACCTCAACTCTTTGTCTCCAGGTGACAGAGGATGCAAAATTCTTAAGGGCAGAGGAACATTTAGTCTTGGCAATTGGAAGCAAATTGCAAGGTCATGAACATCAACATTTTTGATGGGGCAGGATGTGGGGGAAACCCCAGCCTTTTTTAAAAATAATCCAGGACGAACCATCTTCTGCAGTCGCCCAACCACGGTTTTCATTTACAAAACATGCAATACCTTGCTTGTCTACTCATTGGCTTTATTTCTGCCTGCACATACTCCGTGTGCATGGAAAGGGCATCTGCTAAAGAACTTGCAATACTGTCATTGATTCAGGACCAAAACGGTAGTTTCACAACCACAAGAGCAACTAAGAGAATCAGGTGAACCTGGTAGTAACCAGACTGCAGACAACGGAAAGATGATTTTTTGTCTGGCCCATAGTAGGCTTTTGTTATTTACTACGAAAGGGAGCTCTGGATGTAAAAGAATGGACTTGGAATCAGAGAAAAAAATACTTGGAAAAGAAATCTACAGAGGGTTACTAAGCAGAGAGCAGCCACATCCAGCTCAGGAAATTCTCTGTTCTAAAAATAATTGTCTTACAAGGCAAGGTCTTGTGTGACACTTCATATATGCTTTCCCTGCTGTTTCCTAAGCATCTGTTTATAGCCACTGGGATCAACTCAGGACTAGATGGACCTTTGGTTTAATCTAGTAGAGTTCTTTTAATGAGCACTTTTGTGTGTCTGAAAGAGCACAAGACATTCATGGATGGCAAAGAGAGAAAAACACAATCTGCCTTTGTTTCATTTGTGGAATGGACCCAGGAGAGAGGACACGTTAGGACTGTAAGCACTACACATTGAGATCACTTTCTGTGAATTTGGGAGACATGCATTTAATCTGAATACTTGCAAACACCCTCTAATTCCACTCATACTACCAACATAAAATGTACATATTCACAGAGCTGGAAACAATAAGGGAATTGAAACAACCATCTTGTCTGACCTTACCTCAGGAAAAGAATGCACACAGTAATTTTTATCAAGCACTTTATCACATGACTGAAGGAAAGACAATTTCTTGTGAATGTACATTGCAAACCATTTCTGCATAACTCCTTGGCTCTCTCAGCCATTCAGCATCGCTGGAAGGAGATACACTGTTCTTCCAGGCTCTGGCAGCACAATCTACAATATGTGTTATGCTAGTTTTCTCACTTGTAGGACCACTGCTGCAATTCAGTTCACTAAATAGGCAGAGGTGCACCAGAAAGTGGACAGTCTCCTCCGAGCTAGTGAGCAGAGCTGTGCAGATGGTCGTAGGGTGCAATGAGCACCAGAGCTGACACTGAAGTGGAGTGAGCCTTGGCAGATTGAAACAGGAACAAAAGAGGTGAAAGAGGGAGAAGAATTTCTGCAGTGTCTTTCTGCAGTGACGAGGTATTGTGACAAGGTGTTTGTGGAACTGCAGCCTCAAATCCATATCTTCCCTTTCAGTCTTGCAACTTGGACAATGTAAGCCAGCGCAATTTCCTATACTGAATTATTTAATGATTATAGACATCCATGTTGGCCTTTGCACACTGATATCCCATTTGTAATTTGTTCCACATGTT
Source organism: Dendrocincla fuliginosa (assembly GCA_035047845.1). Lineage (NCBI taxonomy): Eukaryota > Metazoa > Chordata > Aves > Passeriformes > Dendrocolaptidae > Dendrocincla > Dendrocincla fuliginosa. The sequence continues at coordinate 138,327,022 of JAWWMO010000083.1, read as the reverse complement.
CACACTGAAATTTCTTACAGTTACCCTAAGAGGAGGGTATTGGGTATCAGTCTCTCCAAGGCTGGTGTCACACAAAAAATGGTTAATTAACGTAACCTTGAAGGGTCATGTTTCAGCCAAGAGACATTTAAAAGCTACACAAAATAACCTGGTTAGATGTTTCTATTTTGTTTTTTCATGTACAGATTGCTACAGAACATAAGGTCTAGCAAAAGATTAGGCTGTCTTGACCCTTCCTCTCAAGGGAGACTGGTCATGCAGACAAAGACACTCCTCTAAAAGGTGTGACAGCATGTGCAGAGTCTGAAATCTTGACAGCAAGAGAGAGAGACATCCCTCTGCAGTAACCTCCAGGAAGCAGATTGATTTCTTTTTTCTTTAGAAGTTGGTGTCTATTTTATATATAAATACATAAATTTTACCTTAGCATGGCTGAAGTTAAGTGAGATGAAGGTAGCTAGCTGACAGTAAGTCATTCTTCAGCCAAAAACATGACAGATCTTTGAGCTGGAGCCCTGGGACACTTCAAAACTCATCCTCCACAACATGAAGAGAGTAACAAAAGCTACACAGGTCTGGAGAGTTGGTACCAGAGGTATGAGGAGAAGCTCAAGTCTCTTCTAGTGACTTTTGATAATGCCAGAGGCTCTCTGGCATGCGGTAAGGTATGAGGCTGCACACTTGAACCACCAAGGTCAAAACTCTCTGTGGAACATCATGCAAGAATAGGCACATTTTATCACAGTACTGAGTTTAGAAAACATGTCAGCAAGTTGTATAAACTTTCTTATCTCATTTAGTAAATGCCCAAGTGGTGAAACACTAGATGTTTACATTGTGAAATAAGAATATTGTTTTCCTGCTTTAAAGACTGTTGCATCTGTCATATAAGGTGGCTTTTTTCCTTGCTGGGATGACTAGAGCTTTTTACAAAGGAAAACAACACACATGCAAAAGATGATGAATCACTTCAGGGACAAAAGCCTTTAGCAGGTGAACTGTTCGATGGATTAACAGCTTTGTTTTTCCTAACATCTTTTGTATAAGAGACAGTATTATGCAAACATCAAATTCAAAAATAGCTGCTCCTTCTCTTTACAGAGGAAGACACATACAAAATAGTTTTTGGCTTTTACATTGACCTTTCATTTAAATAGCTCTTGCAACATTCGTGCAAAATTAGTGTGGAGGGGTTTTTTCCATATTCCCATACTTATTTGCAAAGAGAGCTCACTTGTCTTTGTGTTTCAACTGGCTGACTTCCTTAGCACTAGAGGCCTGGCAAGGGGAACCATAGGAACTACCAGGTATTGTCCAATCTCCCCTCCTCTTTTCAGGCTACGGACAATAGTATTTCCCATTCATGGCAGCGCACAGATTACATTCATTCTGCTTTAAGTTTGAACGATTTAAGTCGTCTGCTAGGAACTGGTCAGAAGAATCAGTGCTTGGGTGATTCAAAGGACTGAATGCATCTGGCCAAGCTAATTTTAGTCTTGTGATAAACCACAGGAAAAGTTAGTAAGTTTTCAGGAAAAAAAAAAATGTATGTTTTAAACTTCTCTTTTTCTATTGTAGCATTCAAGTTCTCCTGTAAAAGCCACCACAGTGAGATAACGGTAGGAATTTTTCACAGTCTGTCCAACTTTTCAGCACTAGTGTAAGACTTATATCTGTTTGGATTCTTACATTTCATGTGTCACTGACCTGGTAGTTGTTATAATAGTGAGCTGAAGTGCCAAGAAAAAGGCATTTTGATCCTGAGATATGCAGAGACAATCTGAAAGGGGCTTTCTTTGCCTGTCCTTATGCAGCTTTTCCATTTGGCATTAAATGTTCAGACACTTACTAGGCCAGACTGGGATAGCAAGATTCCTGTGCAGACTGACAGCTAAAGCACAACCAGGAGATGAGTACATGTTTTAATGTTTGCTCCTGTGAACAGATAAAAATTTTATAGAAACAAGCAGCTTCAATAAGATAAAAGATCAGAAATTCATATCAGACTGGTAAACCAAATAATTCCACTTGACAATACACTCTGTTGAAACATTTTGCACTACCCAATGCATGGTGCCATTTGTTCTATCCACTCTAGTCCCGCTACTTTATTATACCTGGAATATTTTCTAATGCCTCTTATTTCATATATTCATTTGTTTTGCAATAGTTTTTCAGCATCACAAAAATATTTACATGTCAAAAAGCACCTGTAAACCTGCCTGAAACTTCAGGTTTATCTTCGACCATTTCATATGTATTTCCAGTAGGGTCTTCTTGTTTTGGTTTGGGTTGGGTTGGGTTGGGTTTTGTTTTGTTTGTTTGTTTGTGGTTTTTGGTGGTGGTTGTGTTTTGTGTTTTGTTGGGGTTTTTTTGGGGGGCGGGGTGTTTTTGTGTGTGCTTTCTCTTTATTTTATTCTGCAATTAACCAATAGTAATTATGAACTTGTTCAGCAAAAGTTATGTCTACATCACATGTTTAGTTGAGGTTGTCATCCTAGCCTGGTGTAGTATCCAGCTTTATGCATGGACTGGGAGGCGTGAGTCAGCTGGGAATTGTGACTAAGAGTGGAAAGGAGCTGCTTTCTAAACCACTTCTCAAGTGCGAAGACAACACCTTCCAGCTAAGTGGCAAAAGCCAGCTTCTTAAGCTGTCCCCCAGCTGTATCTGTGGTAATGCACTCTGATGTCTGGTTGCAAGATCTAAAACGTTTGCTTAAACCACTGTGGCTTGAAGTGACAGTTTGACACTGAGTTGTGATCAGCCCTGAACCCTCAGGCGTCGTTGGTTTTTTTTCTCCTTTGGGAGGCAACACCTAAGAGCTGAGAATCAGTCTAAGATATCTCATTGGCTTAGTTGTCCTTTGCTATCTATTCCTGCTTCTCACCCCAAGTTTCTCTTCACTATTGCTCTTTCCACACTGGCCACAATGAAGCAAATTCTGCCTTAGGCGATCTGGCTCTTCCATTTCCTGGGGTGAGCGTCACAGCCAGAGATTGGGGTAGGTCATGGGTGCAAAAACGCACTGCACGTGTGTCTGGGGATATGTGATTCTGGTGGCAGGAACAGATGCAGTTTGACTGATACCAAAAAGCTGTTTTTATGAGGCACAGAATCATAGTCCTCTTCATAGATTGACAAGGCTTTAATAAAAGCAAAATAGTCTTTGTCAAACATACTCTGCAAAGCAGAGGTTTCAGTAATGTCTCTATCTTCAACCACATCCCATCCTGTCATTAGGTGAGGCTGTGCAGCACAATGAAACATCCTGTGGCTCAGAGACACCCACCAGTGGAGATGCTCCTCCAGCTGACAGATCTCTCTGGGGCACATTGCCATTGTGCCACCACTGCTGAGAGACATCGGAAAGGCTACAAGGTGATGGCATCACTCAGCTCCACTGGGATAATCACCACCAGCAGCTACTCTGGCTACCCCAGCTCGTCTGCTCATGTCTGCATAAAGAACTGTTCCCAGCAGTTATGTGTTTAATTGCTCTGCCACCCTGTGGTCCTTTTAAGAATTTAAGTATGAAAATGTCTATTAGAAAACTGTTGTGAATGAATGCAATAAAAGAAAAAGACTGTTAAATTAAGCTAATGGTAATTTTATAATGGAATAATCTTGAGACAATACAATCTTTGCACACAATTAAAAACACAAACATACTTGACTCCATCATTAATTTCCCTCCGCAATGAACACCAAAAATAATTACCCAATGTAGTAAAAATGAAAAATTAAAGTCAGTAAAACACTGGATAATTGAATATTCTCTTCTGTGAAAGCACCTTACATGGAACTGCTTGGGACCTCCTAAGTTCTCAAAATATTTCTGGATCTTTTAGAATGCAGAAGCAAGGAGATAAACTCTGTAGAACATGATTCTAAAATAAATCAGTATCTGCACTGAGCTGAGATACAGCAAAATGATTGGCTGTGACCAGTCCCGTTACTGAACCAAAGAGAAGGTATTTTTAATGCTGTTGAGATCCAGAATTCTTCATGGAGAAAGAACTCTGATGCAGCTCTTCATCAGAGAAACTGGAAGCCAAAGGAACTGTTGGAAGGAGGCACCAACAGGCAGAACTGGGATGAAACATCAAGGTTTTCTCAGAAGAACAAATCTGGGTTTCTTGAAATAAGAGAACCTAGTAACTATTGCCAAGGACTGAACTGTAGCGGGAACACTGATCTGCTCTCAACACCGCAGCAGAAAAAAAAGCATCAGAAAATCAGCCTGTAGTTGTGGTGTCCAGGAAGAAAATTTCATGAAGGTGCATTCACCCGGGAAAGAGAGGTGAAATGTGGATAAAAAGGTGCAGGAAAGACTGGCAAAGAGAAAAAGATTGCAGAGAAAATATCCCACTAAGAACAGAAGTAGGACTTGAGCTGAAGGAAACAGAGGGAGAGAAATTGGAACAGTAACAACAAAATCAGTCTGAGGTGGGAGGTGGAAGGAATAAATTGTCTTTGTGGTGTCCCTCAGAGCTTTTCCCCTCTGTATTACGCTGGCTTCACAGTGGGACACTGCCTGTCTCCACAGCAACTGTCAGAGAGACAAGACCTTCCCTCCATCTCTGCACTGACTCCTCTCTCTGGAGAGGAGCCCTCCAAACTCTCACTCTCTCATGATATCAATATAGAAAACTTGCCGAGAAGCATCTCAGAAGACTCACTTCCTGCATGGCCCCACCATGAAATAGGATCAGTTACACCTGTGCTTTTTCTTTAACCCAATCAGGCAGACCCCAGCACCCACTCCCTCAGGAACAGAATTTCCATAAGGATTTTAATTAAAGCTTTCTAAGTAATTTAATTGCCTTTGATGTTTTTCTCATTCAAATTATTAAATTTGTGAGGAAAAATCATTCAGCACACCAAATAGGGGCCTGAAGGGCACTATCTCCCCTCATGCCTCACACAGCATCTTTTCTAAAGCAGTTCATGACGAGAGCAGCCCCATCACGCACTTACCAAACAATTTCCTACGGAAAGGCAATTCTTGCAGGTAAGGTCTGCCCCAAAACTGAAGACCCAGTCTCCAACACTTAAAAGGGAGAAGATGAGAGGACAAAGATCTCTCCTAACTGTGCAGGCTGTGAATTTATTTTTCTGAGTTGAGTCACTGCAGATCTGAGATGCCAAAACATCCAGTGAATGGAAAGTTAACTTCCCTTGTCCTGGTTATAACTTACTACATGATGTCAAATTGTTCAGTGTCTCAAGACCTTGATAGCCCTTGTGATACACTCACTAATACTCATTGCTCACAGAGTTGTAAGAAAAAAATTCCAGCTACTCGCTGACACAGTGATTACAATGGAAAAATATTTGTCCTCGTGACAAACTGTAGTATCTAGCAGCGGCAGAAAAAAGTACAGATTGTTAGGAACTTCACAGCAAAATATAAAAAAAATAATAAATGTGGGATCATCAGTGCTTTAGGCACAGGCCCCAGTAATACAAGGGGGTAGATGGGAATCTTCAGAACAAAATGTTTCCTGCAGAAATATCTGCAGAGTTTTTTTCACTTTCATGTCAGGCTGATGATTTGGGGCTAAAAAGGGCATGGGACTAGAAGGGCTCTTAGTTATATTGGGGAGCAGGATGGGAAGAGTATACCCTGCTCATCAAACACTTCAGCACTGGGAGGAAAGTTGAGAAAGACAAAGTCGAGTGAACTTGTAATCCTTGGATGGTTACAGCCTGAGATCTCATTATCTGTCATGACTGAGAGTGAGACTAGAAGGCCCTACCAGCAAAAACAAGAGAAACAACTAGAATTTAACAGAATCAGATATTTGTTCAGCAGTTTATAGTTAATTCCAGCATTAGATTTGTCGGACAAAATTTTTATGATGTGTTCATTTGTATTGTTGTTTTATTTTTCCCCTATGCAAGGTTTCTGCTCCTTTTGTTATGTGAACTTTTTCTATACTGGCTTCTTCCCATTTAAGTTTTTGTCCTGCTATTTTTCACTGTCATTTTCTTGCACCACTCTACTCCTTCATTGTAGTCTCTTCACAAATAGAGTACTTGACTCATCTTCCTGTTTGAGAGGTTTTTTTTATATTTTGAATAATTTGGCTATGATTTTCACAAAATTATTTTAGATTCATACAGGAAGTATAGGTATGCAGTTTGCCTCAAAAATTAATAATAGATTAAGTAAAAAATCCCCACTTTCTGAGATTACTGCTGTGTAGATAATAGCTAATCAAGAAGTGAGATGATGTGATAACTTGCCAGATGACACATACAAGTATTTAGGATGTCACTATTATTAAGATCTCCAGACTGAGCCTTGCGATTAGCCACAAAACAGTCTACACAGTAGTTAAAAACTACATTTAATTGCATTTATCTCATGTAGTTCCTAGATATTAATGGTAGCACTCTTTCAAATAATTTTAGCAGCAGATGTTTTATGTGACTAAAGTTTAGGGCCCACAGTAAAATATTGCTGTTAATTTTGCCAACTAGTAAAATCATCTAAGTCTGAATTACAGGTTTTGCTGGGGTAGAAGCATTCTGGAGATCTATCCAGAAAATGATGTACAGGGAGCAAAAGATTTTCATTATGCACTCATGCATGAAATAACATGACTCCCTGACATATCCTCTAAATCTAAAAGGGACCATTTCTCTGTAATTAATACATTCTTGCAAAAAATGTCTTGCTCTTTAATGCCCATGTGAACAGACATCATAGCACCTTTCCACCCACTGCACCAGTGTTTACACTGTGAGGACATACTGTTTAGCCCCAAATGTCCTGGCTGACTGGCTGAGACTGGGAGCAGCTTGTTCAGATTTACCCCACCTTATCAGGAAATCAGTGTGGTGTAAGTGATCCTCTGGCTTTGTTTGCAATTACACATGCAGTCCTTGCAGAAAAATAACAGCAATGAAACAGATATCTAAACACTAGTTAGTTCATAAGCATTGGGCATCTCAGTTCTTGCTTGTCACAACTGTGTACAGTGAAATTCTCAAAGTCATTTTCAAACCATGTTTATCATGTTTATCCTCTGGCTTTCCAGCTTTGTGGTTGAGGGCTTCTTCTCTAATATTTCCAGGCCAGAACCAATTTTATGTCACTGAGGTACTCCAAGCTGTTATATAGTTTATACAAATATTTATGTTTGGTTACAGCTGTTTATTTTCTTCTAATTTGGATATAATCATTTTCCATATCCCCGTTGGCCTGTTAAGACTGGCAAGACAGCCTTATCTGAGGTAAGAATAAGATATCTGGTTATTCTACTAATTGGCTGAAATTTTCCCTGAGTCTTGGACTCCTTAGTTCCTGCTATGGGGTGCTCTTCTGGCTGATATCATCAGGTATGACAGTTTTACTGGGGTATGAAAATACAAATGAATCAAGGCCTGGAACTCAGAATATGAAAGCCACTGCTTTGCTATTTTTTCTTTCATTTAAAAAAATTTTAAAAATTGAAGTATGTCTGACTCAATAACCAAATACAGTGGGGAGCAGAAGAGTGTGTACTTTGGTGATTTAGAGGGTCTGAATTTATTTAAGGTCCTGAGCTGTGACTAAAGCATTGTGATTAACAGAGACAAGCTCATCTAACCTTCATGAATTTGTCTAATTCTTTTGTGGATCCCACTCATTTTTACTTTAATCACATCTCACAAGTTCCACAATGTGTTACACAGAAAGGTCTTCTCTCCTGTTATCCATTACTACTTTTTCATTTCAGCAGTATTCCCCAGTTCTTACATTTGAGACAGACTAGACAATCATTATTCAAGATAGCTGTGCACCATGGATTTATACAATGGCATAATGATATTTTCTGATTTTTCTTTTCTGGTTCTTGTTTTCCTAGGAAGGAAATGTAACACATTCATTGTACACAGTTATTCTCCCAGTGTCTCACAGGAGTCTGTGATGTACTGAAACAGAATTCAGAGCTCTAACCTCAGTCACACCTCCAGCTCTGGCAGTCACCTTCTGTATTGAAACACAATGAGCACATCCAATGGCAGATATTTCTAGACAATAAGAAACAGTCATTTAATGAGTGAAAATGTGACACACGTGCTAACTTTAAATATTGCAGATGCCATTCCAGCTGAGAAAAGAAATCCCTGAATTAAGGTTTGCAAGGCTTTAATCAAAATGAGCCTCTCTTGTGGAATAATCTCCAAGAACTGTAACAGTGAACTGTGTAATTATCACAAGACTGGTAATGTGTTTCGGTATTCAACTTTGGCACTAAGACAGTTTTTCCAGAGCTGGCTTTATCATCTTTTTTATTTTCACAGCTACCGCTGTTGTGCTTTGAAGGACATCTTTAATTTTCTAGGGTGAACCTCCTTGTCATTTAAATACCCCTTTTCAAGTAGCCCAGTTTTCTCACTACACTTTACTGTGGAGCTCCCAATCACACCTGGGAAGGCATCCTCCTAATACTCCTAATGACTACAGCCTGACAATGGTAACATGCACAGTTACATGTTATGTTATCTCCTGGTTCATTGTTTTACGTTTTAGTTGTGGAGCTCTGGAGTTATTTGAACTTCCTTTCTTTGATTTGTCACAGCTGGCCTTTCATTTATTTAGCTGTTCACATCCTTGATGTTTGAGTCCTGGGAAACATTATACAGGGCCAAGAACTTCAAAGGCAAGACTATAATAATCTTCAACAATCCTTTTTTTGTTTCGCTAACTTCACTCAACATTAGTCAACCACATTCCGCTAATGCTAATTTCCATTAACATTTGTCAATTGAAAAACTACACCAAACCTTATCTTGGTTGAGACCTGACTTGATTCCCGTCTTCAGTCTCCAGCCCAGATGAGGATCCAGGCTATTTAGTGGTTCAGTCTGCTTATCCATTGTACTGAGAGATGCATCTCTCAGCTGTACCCTCAGGGCCGCCACTTAGAGCCTCAAATGTGCACCTGGGCAGACTGATTGCAGCTGGTGATTGGTTGAGTTGGGATGGCTGAATTAACTGCTTCCTCAACTCTTGCTTACATTCTCCTAGAGGTGAGTTTCACTCCTGCTTGTGCCATGATGTTATATGCTCCTGAACCCTGGAGTTTCAGGGTTCATCAGACAAGCTCAAAGTGAAACCAGAAATCATTTATGCCACAGCAACTCCAGGGAAAATAAATAATCCCACAGACGCGATATAAAATAATTTCAGACCCTACCAAGCTCCCTTGCCGTAGCATGGATTTCCTTCTACATTGACAGCATCTCCTCATTTTCTCTGCAATTCAAATTCATTAAATGATTCCTCCATGTTTCAAGAAACCAACTTCATGAGTTCCTAGAGAAACCAGTTTTTGTCAATTAATTCATTGCTCTAAATCAGTCTCAGTGAAAACAGAAGCGTTATATCAGATGTTTCCTAAGAAATAATACATCTCTATAGATTTTTGTCCATGTTTTTACTGATAGGCCAGTTGGCTTCTGCCTCTCAGAATAGATTAGAGCTGAATTTCTCTAAGTAAGAGCTTCAATATATCTGATTTTCAGCAAACTTCTAAGAAATTTACCTGCCAAATTTGCTTGAACTTGAACAGCAACTTCCAGATGTTAAGCAGGCAAAGAAAGATGGCAGGCAGCACAAGCAGAACAAGCATATACATTTCAGTTCCTAAGGAAACAATATAAAAAGCATCTTCAACCAGAACCACTAGAATAAACAAAACTGACCGGAAAAATTAATAACTACGACAAATGTTCCTTGTCACAGATCAGTGCCAACTCCTGAATAACATCCAGTGATTTAATTCCTATGGGGTGTTTGTTAAATAGCAGAGCTCTTAAGATACAATTTTCGTGAACTCATGCCTTGGATGTCGTTCCTTGGCTAGATCAGAATGTCTTATTTTTTTATTTCTCAGAATGAAAAGGAGAAAGAAGAAGAAGCAGGCATGCAAGGTCATTGGAAAATTGCACAAATTAAGGTCTAAATTAAACCTAGCATAATTAAGATGCTATGTAAACAATTAGTAACTGAGTGAGTATTTACTTGGTAAAAAGCAATTTTCTAGTTTACTTTAGAGGTGTGCAGGAAGAGATTTACATTAAAGCAAAATAAAAGTCTGGAATAAGGCTGTGCACGTATCAGTTTGCAGCTACACATTAGTAGAAACTACCCAATGCTGGAGTGCCTTTGGTTTCCTGTGTACACAATGGCTGTATTTCCACCTTCCAATAACATGATAGATCGCTGACTCTTTGAACAAGCCTGTGCCCATGTGATAGAGGTAACTGCCTAATAAGTTCAAAATTTTCTCCAAGGTCAATTGCCTTGCTGGCACCACTCAGGCAAAGGACCTTCTGAAGGCAGAAGATGCTGGACTAAGCCACATACAACAATAGCTGGTCTCTGCAGGGCTGGGTGCTGAACCGAGCCAGCTCCATCCCACTGGCTCCTGCGTCTGGTTCCTGCAGAAAAGGGCTACAACCTCCTTGTCTGGGTCATTTGGTACTGGCTTATACCAAGCACAAAGGGACTCTGCAAGCACATATACACAGCTTAGGAGTGCAGAGTAACTATTTGTTAGCTAATGCACACAGCACACAGCTAGGACTGCTAACACACTGCTAGGCTGAGTGTTAATATCTCCTGTTAATGTTAATATGTCAGTGCACATTTGGGGAGCCAGTTGTCCTGGGCAAGGCAGGGAAGAGGCACCCTGTGCTGCTCCTTGCAGAAGACTCCTGGTGCTGCTGAGCCCTTGTCTTCTGAGTCTCAGCTTTTGTTTTCTTCTTATGGTTTAAGGATGTCAATAGACTTCCTCTTGAATCGCTGAGCTGCAGACCATTTCCATTGCAATGTGGTTTCCACTCATCTCTGTCATGGTTTTAGCTCAAGCACTTTGTCACCGCTTCCTCTGGCAGAAGGAGCCTAGATCAGGCCCATCTGAGCCCTGAGTCACAGGCAGATGATGCTCTTGGTGGTTCCCTTTCCTAAGGGATCCTGTGTGAATGAGAGCCTGCAGACACTTGCCCTCAGTCCAGCTGTCCCCCAGTTGCCAGGACAGATGTTGTTGTTGTGGCAGCTGCCTCACCCAGTACCTTCCCACCAGCAGCCAGGCCACATCGTGTGGCTCGGGTGCTCCGTCTCCCTCTCTCCACATATGCTCTGGTGTCCAGAAAAAACTCAGAGGGTGCCACAGCAATGCTCCAGGCTTGGGAATGAGTGGGTGGAAAGCTGCCGAGTGGAAAAGGGGTGCCGGTCAGCAGCAGCTGAACATGAACCATTGTGTGCGCAGGTGGCCAAGGAGGCCACGGGCACATCAGAAACAGTGTGGCCAGCAGGACCAGGGCAGGGATTGTCCCCTGTACTCAGCACTGGTGAGGCCATACCTCAGATCCTGTGTCCAGTTCTGAGTCCCTCACTATGGGAAGGACATTGAGGGGCTGGAGAGGGTCCAGAGCAGGGCAAGGGAGCTGGGCGGGGTCTGGAGCACAAGTGTGATGGGGAGAGGCTGAGGGAGCTGGGGGTGTTTGTCCTGGGGGGGAGGAGGCTCAGGGAGCCCCTGTCGCCCTGTACAGCTCCCTGAACGGGGCTGTGCTGGGGGGGATCGGCCTCGAACCCCGGGGACAAACAGGCCAGAGGAAATGGCCTCAGGAGAGGTTTAGATTGGATATGGGGGAAATATCTTCACAGAAGGGGTGGCCAAGCGTTGGAACAGGCTGCCCAAGGAAGTGGTCAGGTCGCCACCGCCGGAGGTATTTAAAAGATGTGCAGATGTGGCACTTGGGGACATGGTTTAGTGGTGGGTTTGGCACCGCCGGGCTAAGGGTCGGACTCGATGATCTTCGAGATCTTTGTTGTAGGCTGCGCTTCTATTTTATTTCGTGCGTTTTGCACATTTTTACTGCGTTCCTCTGGCACACCGAGAGCTCTGTTTTCGCCTGTGCGGCCGGACAGACACCGCGGTCTGTCGCGGGTCACACCGGGCAGCGGAGCACCTCCCGCCCGCGCCGCTCCCGCCCGGACCGCCCACCGCCAACCGCAGAGTCGACACCGCCTGCGCGCGCC
>JAWWMO010000083.1:138195241-138314569 GCA_035047845.1 Dendrocincla fuliginosa | reverse complement strand
CCCGTCGCGCCCGCCCGCCCGTGCCACCGGCGGTGCCGGCGGTGCCTGCGGAGCCGCGGCCGGCAGTGACACGTGTCCTTGGCAGAGGCCGCCGCCGCACCGGGGGGGGAGCGGGATCGCCGGATGCCGCACCGGGCCCCGCGCCGCGCCCGGACACTGCTGCCTGCTCCAGCTGGACCCCGCGCTCTGCGCCGAGCTGGAGGCGGGCCGCAGGTACGGCCGGGCGCGGGGAGGCAGGGCCGGGCCGCGGGAACGCCCCTGGAACGGCGCTCCGTCCTGCCGAGGCGCTGAGGCGGGGGACGGGCCCGCCGGGGAAGTGGTGCTGGCACCGGGGTCAGGGAATATTTGGACAATGCTCTCAGGCACAGGGAGCGATTCCTGGGGCTGCCCCGAGCAGGGCCAGGGGCTGGTCTTGGGGCTGCCCCGAGCAGGGCCAGGGGCTGGACTCGGTGCTTGCGGGTCCCGTCCGGCCCGGGATGTTCAATGATCAGACATACGGACAGAGGTGCTGAAGGGCTTGGGTTTGGAAAAGAGGTTACTGTGTTTCTAGGGGAATCCTGCTGGCTTTGAGATTTGCCTGCTGGAGCTCTCGGGGTGTGATGGATGGCAGGGAAGGGCGTACAGCATTAACACAGGCATGTGGTAGGGTGGTTGTGTGACATCAAACTGGACCAAGCACAGAGTCTAGATAAGTTTTTGACACTGTTTTAAATTTCTTCCTTCACTACAAAGCCAGTGGCGTAAGAAAAATGCTTTAATTACACAATATGAGAACACCCTCTAAAGAAGATAATTCTCTGAGATGAATGTTAGTAAACCCATTCCTATTTAGTGTAATATTGATAAAATGTCATTGGTGAAGGGCTTGAATCGTGCTGAGGACCCCCTGGGGCACAGCTGAGCTTTGTTCACGCATGCAACCTTACGGAAGTGAGAGAAGCAGTTTGATTAAACTGAATTTAGCACTTAATTTAGTGTAGCCTAGGAGGAACTGAATGTTCCCCTTTGTGGTCCGGCTTTGGTATTATCTTGGTTGTATCATGTCCTCACGAAGAATCTCTACTTAATCAAGTATGTGAGCTGAAGAGGGGAGTTTGCATTGTCTCGTTCATCTTGAAGTGTTCTAGATGATTTTTTTTCTTGCAAGAAAATACACGTTTTTGAGAGGGATCTATATGAAGGGTACTGCATCATAGATACAGTTTCTGTTTGTGCTTTTTCTTTTCGAAATGGGCCAGTTTCAGTCCTTAGAAAGAACAGCTTTGGTTGTAATCTAATTTCTAAGATTACTGAACTAGTTCAGGCATTAAGCATCACTTAATCATTGTTTATGGGGGTTGCGTGAATAGGCATATGAGGGTGTTTGAGTGTGACCTGCATGTAAACTTTGAATGCTTGTCTTTTGTTTTCCCCGCACTGAAAGGAGAGGAAAAAGACATAGTTAATTAGATTAATTGAAAGTTGCATCTTTATATTTTGGTGTACTGTGACTGTTGCCACCAACCAGAACTGCAGTTAATAACTTCTTTACAAATATGTAAATGTGAAGAAATACCAGACAGTTTAATAGGCGTTCTTCCTGAAATAGAATTAAAAATGCATCTTTATTTCTGTGCTGGTTTTTTCCCCTAGCCTAGTAATCCGTGGTGAAAAGGATGAACAAGCAGTGTTGTGTAGCAAAGATAAAACCTATGACATGAAAATAGCAGATACCTCAAATATGCTGCTGTTTATTCCTGATTGCAAAACTCCAGAGGAGCTGAATGCAGATCCATCATCTTCTAATATTATTCATTCACAGGTACGTCTTTCTGGGTTTTTGTTTGCTTTAGTTTTCTGCTTTCTTATTCTCTATAATTTCTTGTATTCTCGTATTTCTTCTCAGCTGGGATTCAGTTGCTTGAACACAGGCTTCTAATGCCATTTTAAACACCTTGTGGTATTGCTGTAGCTGTAGGCTGCCACTTCAGGAGGATGAGTCTCCTGTAGGTTCCTTGTATATTGAACAGCTCCAGGAGGATGTCCTTGTAAATATGTTATATACACAGGGGCATGGTATACCTTAGGGTGTCTAAAATGGCTCTAAGGCCTTTCTTCAGGCAACTGAACTTTATCTATAATGTATGATTATTGTTTACAAGAAGTTAAAACTTTGGTTTATTTTAAGTGCATGGTAATTACTTGTGGTAGGTATTAAAAGTGTTTAAAGAAAATCTAATTTCTCAGTGTTAAGCAGCTGGTTTTAAAATAAGCTATTTACAGGTCGATTCTGAGGAGTGCTTTCCCCAACAGACAGATTTTACCATGTTATGCCTGAATATCATTTTTTAAATACCGAAATTATTTGAAGGTGTCTCTTTCAACTAGTATATCAAAACATTATTGGACTGAGGGATTTTAGAGTTCTCAAAGAATTTATTGTTCTCTGCTCTTCTGAAGCATAGCTAATAAAATGATATTAAGGATAGTTAGGCAAATATTATTAATTTTTTTGCTGTAATGGATATAATGACATCATTGAGGGGATAATCCTGCTTCTCCTTAGATGAACATTGTAAAACAACACCAGTTCTTCCGTAAGGTCAGCAGTTCAGCTCATTTTAAAAGTTAATTCAAACTCAAGTAGATTAATGAGAAAGTAATATTCTTCCATATCTTCCCCCCCCCATAGTTGATGATTTCGCTAGTGCTTTTGAAGTTGCACGTCATACAAATGTGATTTGCTTAGCAACTATTTAAAGGATTTTATTTCTATGAGCTGTCTTAAGTGATTTCAAAAATGTTAGATGGTATAGTCAAAGTGTCTGCTATTTTATTCACCCCACAGAGACCAGCTCATGTTATGAGCTTTGGAATATAAATTAGAGTTACATGTTTTCTTTTGTATGCAAACTATCTTCATATTTTTTACCAAATTGCTCCAAAAAGTACTTGGCAGGGAAAAAACCTAACACTAAAGTAAATGGTATTTGACATGAAGGGGAAAATAAAGCTTAGAAGTTTATGGGGAAATCAGTGTTTACCTGAAATTTTTGCCAAGCCCGTTATGGGACAGTTAGATTAAAACAGAGAGATTTCTTTGTATTAAAAGTCTTACAGATTTCTTCTATATTTAGGTGGTTTGCTTAAAATTGATTTAAATGGAACATTATTTTAAAGTTTTAGATTCTTTTTTCAATGGATTACTTCAAAAAAAAAAAAAAAGCCTAAGTACTCTGGTAAAGCACTTAAGGTATTTTAAAGTACTTTCTAGTGACTTTTTCATGAATGCTTTTTTTACAAGGGATTAATGGCTGGGTCAGGAGTCACAAAGCTGGAGCCTGTTCTGCCTCTGTCATTCTGTTCCTTTTTCTTTGGGTTTGGTAATTATCAGAAACTTTGCTGAAAGAGCTCCAATAGTCTGTCCTCTTCAAAGAATCCTCCAGGAGGTTCAAGATGTACTCCATGAAACACCTCTGGATTACTCTGAAAGTAAAGCTTTGGTAGGTTAGTGTTGCTTTATCAATTCCAGCTGAGCTTCCCGTTGCATGCTTTGCGTTTGTGTGTTGAATCAGGGTAAGGAGCAGAGGTGTCTTGGCAGCTGTGTGCAAGTATAGCTTACTGTCTCTTTGCTTACTGTCTGTTTTACTTGAGCTTAGGGATGTGATGATTCATTAAGGCATAAAAAGACCATGAAGAAGATCCCAAGCATGGGAAGAAGTGGGAAAGATAGGTCCAGGATAATACAGGAGGGGTTTTATGGCAGTACAATGATTTAGTATTAAGACAAAAAGCAGTGTTGAGGAGGATTGTGAGGAATATATCCTGTGATGATTTCCTATCATTTGCATGCAGAGGTGACATGTTACCTTTATCTTAGGCACTATAAACATATTTTTATCAATCAACAGTGGATTTTTATTCTTCATTGCCTTTGGTAAGTTTTTTTATTGAAAACATTACAGTGATTGTTTTGTCTCTAAAGTAGTTACCCTGTTAATAGATTCTTGTTTTCAGTGACTAGATTAACATTTTCTGCTGATAATTTTTGATAAGCAGCTTTGAATCCAGATGGTATATTAAAATGTTTGAAGAGTCACTGTTTTTTCTTGTAGATTGCTGGTTTCTCCAATAACTATTGGGAATTAAGGAGATGTCGACCAAAACTGAAGAAACTTAGGAAGCTTTTAATGGAAGATCCATATGAAGGGCCTGATAGTCAGAAAGATCAGGCTTTGACATTTTCAAAGGTAAATCAGCTAAGTAAATTATTTTCTAGTAATTGGTAATGAGCAAATTAAAGCAAAGATACATTCTTAACTAGGAAAATGCCTTTCCTCACATGATTCACAGTGCTCCTTTGAGTTAATTTTTTAACCCTTCTCTTCTAAATAAGCTGTTAATTGTTAGCACTTCCACGGAGTACAGGTAAGCAACCGTTTTCATAGCGAAAAGAGAAAAAGGAAGGACACAGAAAAAGACTGGAGATTTCCCTCTTCATATAGGAAGTTTCTTGGAAGACAGTCTTCAGAGCCTTTTCTAAATTCCTTAAGAGTTATATGACTACTAAGGTATAATGGAGCCGTTCCTTCTTTGGGTCTGTCATGTATGACATATGTGTGAGATAGAACACACTCATGTGCGAGTCACTTGCCAGTCAGTGATTTATGATGACAAGGAGAAGCAGTAAGTTAAAGAGAATGAAAAGGATGATACAATACAAAGAACAAGACTGACACTACAAGAAGGGAAAACAGAAATAAAATTCTGATTTACTGCCCTTTTATGTTTCCAGAAAAGTCAGTTTAGGGTCTTAAGAGGCAATGAAGAGATCTGGACTGTGCAGCATATGATCTCAGATAAAAGGCTGATAAAAATTCTGGGGTTTTGTTAGTTGGGTTGGTTTTCCTTTTGACTTTAAATAAACAGAAATGGTTGCTCTAAAGTATTTTCTGCTGCGGCTTGGTTGAAGCAGACACCAGCAAGCTATCTATGTGTGTTTGGATGTGCAAACACAGATGTTACTTTTCCGCCTTGGAGAGACATGCTGCCTCTCTCTTCCAGGATGAATAACAGTCTGATTTCTGATCAGTTTCATTATCTTGCCCCCAGAATTGCCTTCGCCACCTACTCTGATCTAGACATAGAGCAAAATAAGAGATGGCAGAGGTAGAAGGGCTTAAATTGTCCAGAAATTAGAAGCTTTGACAAAGGCTAGCAACACAACAAAGTGTCATATACAGTAATATTTATTCATAATATTGAACAAATGTTACAGAAACATTTTGATCAGTTTTGAGGACTGATCACCATTTATTTTGAAGGAGAATGTATTTCCAATATGAGCTTGCTGGAGAACAACTAGATATATCTGATAAATGTAGACAAAATTTCCCGAGCCACTGATGGAACTCTGAATGAATCTGAAAGCTCTCCAGAGGAAAGCTCTTTCCTATGGGATCAATTCTCACTGGAATCACAAACAATATGTGTACAGTAAACATTTCAAATGTGTTGTTTGCTTACACTTAATATTTATCATGTGTTGGCAACCAATAAGCCACCTTTAATCTGTTTGAAAACAATTGACTCTTTTGGTGGCTTACTGTAAGCTTCCCATGGTTTTCAGGACTGTATCATACACAGAGGACCCGAGTAAAAGAATCATAAGGAACTATGGCACTGTAAGGAAGCCTGTTGCATAGTGATGTGATTGAG
This sequence comes from Dendrocincla fuliginosa, assembly GCA_035047845.1. Lineage (NCBI taxonomy): Eukaryota > Metazoa > Chordata > Aves > Passeriformes > Dendrocolaptidae > Dendrocincla > Dendrocincla fuliginosa. The sequence goes on along the minus strand of JAWWMO010000083.1, from coordinate 138,308,872 downwards.
CAAACTACAGGAAAACATATCAATAGGCTAGTACTGAATTTTAAAGTGAAATGACAAGGTATACCCAGATGATCACAGACATCTGATAAGAGTAAGGATAAGAAACATGTTAAATACATTATCTGGAAATTGCTGGTATGGCCATGATGCAAGTCAACCCATTCTATTTTATGTTTGTGAGGACGATGCAAATGATAAAAGCATCAGAGCTGAGAGCAGTGATAGCTTCATAAAAAGCTGTTAGAACTGCTTTTGTGCCCCAAAGCAGGAACAAATGCCAAGGACTCTTGTGTAAGGCATCTGAATGGCAGTGTCTGCCTTACAAACACATTGATTCGGGGATATTTTTGCTCTCAGTTGCTAGCAGTGTTTCTTTAAGTACCATATAATATGGTTGTCCCTTGTTGACATACTGATGCGAGCTTGGCCTGATGATATTTCAAGAAATTGTCCAATAGGTATGGCATAGCAGGAAGCAGAGACCTTTCCGTATTTATTCAATGCTTTTTAACATGTGGATGTTGCAGACTTAGTGTTGGTTTGTTCCATTTGTGTTCCCTTAGTATAATAGATTTCAAGTACTTAATGCAGTGCTTTTCTTTCTGATAGGAAATATTTGTAAGCTGTAATCAACAGAACGTTAATATTAGAGTTGATTAAATAGGCTGTAAGGTGAATAAAGGAATTGATGAAGCCCTATTTCTGATGGATTGCAGTCTTGTATTTCTTTCATTTGCTTCACTCCTCATGATCCTGTCTGTTCCTGCCATGTCTTTACCACAGCACCTTCCCATCTCACCACGTAACTGTACTGAAAGGAGCTGTATGTTTTGTGGCTGGTTCTGTGCTATGTGGCTGCTATCCAATTAGCAAAACCAAAATGTAATTGTTGAGGTCATGGTGGAGGCTTTCCCTCAGTGGAGGTACAAAATTGGGTTCTGACTTCTATGCAAAAGTGATAAATGATTTTTGCTTTGCCTTTTTTTTTTTTTTTTTTCAATGTCACAGATGAATATATGTGATTTTTAGGAAAGCCAGAACATGCTCACTTTTCATTCTTGCTAGGATACTTTACTTACAATCTCTGCTTGTGCTAATTTGACATCCTGGGAATGCAGGCATATTACTTAGTTCTGACAGACTTCCCTATAGTTAGACTCGTTTTTATATTCAATAACCCTAGGAAAGATGTTTTACGTTACAAGAAAAGTTTCAAAGAGTGTGGTAAACCTTAGAAGATTCAGAGTCTGGAGAAAAAACAGCTGTCTTAAGTCTTTCCCTCGTTATAGCTTAGAATGCATTTAGCATGCTCGCTGAAGCTAAAAAAGGACCAAGGATAATCTGTTTTTATTTCCTTCTTTTTTCTCCCCTCATTGCAGTATACAACAGAAGATTTGTTAAGTCTGATTCAAGCAAGTGAAGAAGAAATACTCCACCAATTGCAGGTTATAGATGCCTGCAAAATTGAAGGTATTCATCTCTAAAGAATATTACTGCTTATGAGGAAATAACCCTGCTATTTTCCCCAAAATATGTGTCTCCTTTTTCTAAGGCCCATTCCACATCCTTGTCCTTCAAGGTGCAACTTACTTTAAAGTTTTGAGATCTGCTTCTGTAGTTCTGTGTCCCCACTGCTGTGAAGCTGATCAAAAGGATAGTCAGGCAGGCACTGCGATAATCTGTCTCTTCCCAGGGTAATTCCTTCTTTGCTGCTACAAACAGTGGCATCAGAGTATCCCATCCATTGCATGTATATTTCTGGTTGTTTTCCCTCTTCATGAATGAGCAGGTACTGCTTTCTGGAGTTCTAGAGGCAAAACCAGCTGATCCTTAGGTAATGCCAGCCTTTTCCTAGTCCTTTTTGCCTCCCAGACTGGGCTTATCTCAGTGTCTTCCTACCATGTGATGCAAAACTTGAGCAAGAGCCTCACCTTGGGACAGGTCCTACTCACCCTTTATTTGGCCATGCCCAAACCCACACCAGGTGACAGCAGTGCTTCGGTCATAAACTGATATAGGGAAGAACTGAGCTCTGCAAGTTACCAGATCCAAATTCCTGCTTTAGAACAGCACCAGCTTGGAGCTGGCTGCTCAGGGCCTTGGCTGATTGAGTTCTGAGCATTTCCAAGGATGGAGATTTCATGCTCTCTGTCAGGTTGTTCCAGTGTTTGATTCTCTACAAGGAGAAAAAAATTCTAGTAACCCGCTGGGATTTCCCTTGTTGCCTCACATCCCATCACTGTGAACCACTGGGAATAATTCTGCTCCTTCGTCTCTGTACCATCCCATTATGTAAGCAAAGGTGTCAGAGATGGCTTCCCTTGCCAGTGACACCTGCACAGCACCACCGTACCACAGTTGTGCTTTCTCACATCTGGATTTTTGTGGACTTGTCTGGATCTGAGCTGGGGCTTTACAGGGCTAGTGCAGCCAGGTCTGTTCATGTAGTTCTCTGCCTGAACTAATTACTATTTTTTTCCAGGTCTAATTCATGTTGGGATGGGATTTGTAGTGTTTTTGTATCTGTGGCAGTTAATCTAAATGAAGTTATGAATAATTGAGATGATTAAATTTCATTCTCCTTTACATTTGCTCATATTATTTAGTTTTTCTCAGACAGAATGCTGCTGCTGAACTTCGTAAAGGTGTGATCTAAATGTCCAAACTCCTGTGATGTATGTTAATGGGAATAGAATTAAAGTGTTCGTGTTTGCCTCCTAGCAGTGTTTTGTGGTCTTCTATTTGGCAGGATATTGGAGAATTCTGGAATTTGACTATGAGATGAAACTCTTGGATCATGTGACTCAGCTAATAGACTCAGAGTCCTGGTCTTTAAGTAAGGTTCCATTACGTACCTGCCTGGAAGAACTTGGATCTTTAGAACCCAGGTAAGCAATTATTTTTAGAACTTAAAATTGCCTACATTTATTATTAAATAATTCTACTTGTAATAATGATTAACTGTTTGTTAGAATTTTAATCTTGCAAAACTAGATTCCGGTTACCATCGTGTTAATGATACATTGTCTCTAAAAATATACAAGGGCGTTAGTAGTTTAGACAGATAGGTTAGTAAATGGATTTTAATGGCTCTTGGTAGTATTTCCATTGATTCAATAGTACTCAGTGCTGAGTACAGGGGTATGATCACTGCCCTGGTCTTACTGGCCAAAGTTTCTGATACAATTCTTTCTCATTGGAAAGAAGTGATATTGCAAGAGTCTCTTTTTCTTATTCTGCTTGTGTATTTTAGTCTTTGCTATTATAACTAGAAAGTGGAAAAGACCTTTGGGGTTGACAGGGTAATTAACTCCCATCTGTTATTTCTGTCCCCTTTTTGTTCTTTTTTACTTCTAAGTTTTTATCAGCTTCTTCATTTTACCCATGAAGATGTGTCTCATCCTCTATTCTCTTTATTTTTTTTCCCCTATACCTGTTCCTTCATCTTGGTAACTGTTTCTGTAACATCCTAATGAGCAGTGGTAAAACCTGATTTCTGGATATTTTTTTTCAGAGAGATGATAGAACACATTCTTTTAAGCTACGGGAGGAAATACGTTGATGATGGTAAGTTTGGGAAAGCTTGCATGGTTTAACTTTGCATAAAGGAAATAGTTATTAAAGAGGAAATGCAAATTTTGCGAGGATGGCCCAAACAAATGAGTTTGCTACAGTGCCACTAAAAGGAGGGAGCAAACTGAGCTGAAAATCAGTCCAATTGTTAGTTTCATATGAAAAAGGACAATTAAACTGTACCAGTTAATAGGGAAGAATTGGGAACTAACAGAGGTACTGGAAATGATGGATTAGGTGTTTACAAGCCATAATTTTGTGACTAAAGACAGATCAGTGGTAAAATTTAGATGGCATCTCTCTTTGAATACCCTAGGAGGCCTCAGATATTTAAGCAACTAATTGTACTATTGTGAATATCAGTGGCATGAATTCAGCTTGCCTGAAGTAGGCATCTGCCTTTTGTCCCTTGAACTGCACCACAAGATCTGCTGATTGTATTGATTAAATTTCCATTGCCCATCTCACACACAGACATAATATTGCAATGCCTTTATCTCAATCTGAATTCTTCCTCACAGTTGCTTTCATCTCACCTTTGGCTGAAGTAGGAGTTGCACTCAAAGGACATAGGAAAGTAGTTAGGGTGGCAACAGACCATTGTCTTAATGTATTTAAACAGGTTGCACAAGTTGCACAAGGAGCAAGTCTGAGTTACAGGAAATCCAGGTGGCTGAAAAAGTGGAAGGAAGTGTTTATGCCCAATTTTGTTCGGAGAATTTTAGCCACATCAGTGTGAGAAAAATGAAGTCTCATTATTCCCTTCATCATCTCATAAGGGTGATTGAAGATTTGAAAGTTTTGTTAATTGTTCAACCACTGACAGCAAATGCTTTACTACAAGCCATTCAGAAATAGGAATGAAAACTGTAGGAGAAACAGTGTACTGTGAAAGGGCAAAAAATGGAGGGCAAGTACATTTATTGATATGAAATAATACTGTAGCTGGGACAGTGCTGCTCTGTTCTGCATAATTTGTTCTTGAGAATGAGAAGATACCATCATTTATCCAAAGTAATAACCAAGTTTAACCAGGTCAGATTACTTCCTGAGGGAAAGGAAAAAACAGGATACTTGGTTTATAGCAGACTGTAGAACAGAATGGGAATACAAGGCTGTTCTCTGTTCTTTTATCAAAAAGCAAGAACCCAAGATAACCTATTTTTTGTTTCTCAGCAGGGGAGGTTTACTTTGAAATGCGTGAAGATAAAATATGCAGAGCTATAGCACAAATGCTTTTGCGGAATGCAGTTAAATTCAATCTGTCAGAGTTTCAAGAAGTCTGGCAACAAAGTGTCCCTGAAGGAATGACAACAAGGCTTGATCAGCTTAAGGTAAACACATAAAGATGTATGGATTCTTTCCTAGGTAGGCTGCAACTGACTTGTGTCAAAAGTAGATTTTTATCCATTACTGGGTGTTGACAGTGTTGTTTCTGTCAGCTTTTGAGTTAAAGTACATTTTATTATATCCTCTGTGAGCACCAGTAGTAGTCTGGAATCATGATAATTCATGTTTCTGTAACTCCAGCATGTTTCACTGTTTGAAGAAAAGTTGCAGCTGTACAGTTATTACTAGTAAATAGACCTAGAACAGAAGTTGAAGCTGTTGTTGAGCAGATTGTAGTGACAGCCAGTAAAGTAGGAAGCACTAAAGGAATCTTTTTGCTCAAAGGACGCACAGAGACTTTGGAACTCATTGGATTCCCCTTCCTTCTTGTCATAAAGGAAATTATAAATACTGCCTGTAAAACAGCACCTTTATCATTCTTCTTCACTTTGCCTCTAGAGTGCAGTTCTAGAAGGCTTTGGATGTGCAAAGAGCAGCTTGTATGGAATATTGTCAGAAAGAAGAAAGTTTAATTGTTTTGTCTTTACTATTTTCTCTCTGATGCTGATCTACAGGGTTTGGCTCTTGTGGATAAAAGCTCAAAACCAGAGACCATCTCTTTGCTAAAAGTAGAAGACTTACCTGAAGACAATCAGGAAAGATTCAACAGCTTATTCGGCATACGGGAAAAGTGGACAGAAGCAGATATTACCCCTTATATACAGTAAGGATATGTTTCTTATTAAAATATAATTAGTGGTATATTCTTCCCTTTTTGCACCGCTGGCTTCTGATGAGCTGTCTTTGGCTCAAACACTATACTTTGCATTTTAAATCCATATGAATTGTGTATGAATACTCACCCTTGGGATCTGTAGCTCTATTTGTTGGATTCAAATGTGTGTAAAAAGCTGATCCTACTGGATTTAAATGGGCAATAACTCTCTCTTGTTTGACTGAGGCATATGTAAGTCATAAGCTAAACCTCCTGACATTTATAATCAATCTCCATATCTACAACACAAGGACTAGAGAGCAATAATGCTTCCTGTAGTGTGTCCTCTGTTCCTTTGGTGGTTAAGACTTACACTACCTCACTGTCTGGAATGTCCATGTGTGCTATATGTGAGCAAATATCGATAATAACCCAGAAGTAACTTCATGAACCCTTTGTGAGTGGCTCTAAATTTATTGTAATAGAACTGAATAGTTCAAAGCTAATTGTTTTGCTAGATTGAAAACTTGTGAGAACAGTAGTAATAAAAACCAACCAACTCCCCCTGAAAACCAAAATCCTTGTTTCCGAAGTAAATCATATAGGTTTGCCTATTGCTTAAATACCAAATAAAGTTCTAAACTTTAGGTAATTTAAAACATTATGTGACAGTTACAGAAATTAATTTTTCTTTTCTCCTAACACTCTAATCCAGTTTATTGCTATGGTTACAAGTATTTCATGGGTTCATTTTGTGTGAGAGTATCTCTAATGCCAATGCCATCTGCTTTATTTTCTCTATAGAGACTTGTGTGCAGAGAAACAGACTGTTGGTGCTCTTCTGACAAAATACGCTCGCTCCTCAATGTTGAATGGTGTTAAAGTTTATAACTCCAGAAGACCCATCTCATAGCAAGTCTTGTTTTAAGAACTGAGAATACTGAATGGAGTAACAGAGGGCGTTGCTTCATGCTGCCTTCTGGGGAAAGGAGTTGCCAACCAACATTACACAATGTACTGGAGTTTAAACAGCTAAGCTTCTGGAACAAGTACTGTTTTCTGCCCAGCTAAGTAGAGTGTGAGGGCATTTGCCTCTTCTGAGGAACTATAGTTCATTTTACCTTCCTTTGCCCACCAAATTATTTTTCCTTTGTGTCTAGTTAAGCCAGGAGTCAAGCAGCTTATTGAATACACTTTATCTGTCTATCCAGAAGCTGAAGTCTGACATGAAGATTTAAAACATCCTTGATAATAATTCAGTCAGTTGACTTGATTTGAATGGGAAAAGGGAATGTTTAGTCTTTTGCCCATTAGTGACCATTCTTTATGATAGGGCAGACCTTCAGAAGCTCATGAACAAATCATTCCTGATTGAGACTGGTCTTAATTTTGAAAGGTGGTTCTTTTTGTGGTCATGTCTGTGAGTGCCATTAGCACAAGCTCTTGACACTTGGCAGAATGGCCTTTGAAATATTACAAAAAACCCAAATTGCAGTGAAATGTGAATATAAGAGAGAGTAGTTGGACATTATGTTATGAGCTTCCTATAAGCTGTCATTAAAATGTAGCTGAGGTAAAACTAATGCTTTGCAAAAGACGACCTGTGTTTTTTAAAAAGAACTTATAAAACTTTGTAGTACAATTATTTTTTTTAAAACTTTGTTATGGCAAATAAATGCATAAAGAAATTGTGCCTTGAAAACTAACAGTGGAATATTATTTTGTATAGAGCAGTGAAACAAGATGTTTTTACAATACTATTATGAAGTAGTGTGCCTGAGATAGAAATCTTGTAGTCATTAAAAAGGATTGTTTGTGTGTCAGTAAATCAGAGTTTGATGTTGGACAGTTTTCAGATTTAAACTTAACAGTTGTAGGTTATTTGATACAGAAAGTACTTGCTGCATCAGCCTCAGAGGTGAGGTATGAAAAACCTTGGAACTGCCAACATTCGAGCTGTAGGGTGAGCAAACTGTAAATCAAATGTAACTCTTCAGCTGGATGTGTGCGCACTTGGAATTTTGTTACGGATAAAAAAGCTGAATTAAAACTACTTTCTAAGCTCTGTTTATTGTTGCCCAGCGCGGCAAGGTCCGTTCCCTGTGCCCCACCTTGCTGGTGCAGAGGTGTGGTGTTTGGCCAGCCCTGTAGGGACCTGCAGCGGCTCCGTGCCCGCAAGAACCGCCCGGTTCCCGTTGGGTTCCAGCACCTCTGGGCTTCCAGCAGCACCGGAACGTGCCCTCTGGAATATCAATGACAGTATGAATATAAATGCCTCGGAAACTCTTTCCACTGCATCGCAGAAGGTTCCTTAGTTGAAATGCACAACACAGTTGATAGTTCTGTAGCCTGTGGTCCGAGTGTGTATCTACATACGGGTTTGTGAAAAAAAGAAATCAAGTGTTTCATGGACAGTGCTGTATCACAGCCCATCACCGCGCTTCTGCTCTGTTAAGCCACTGAGCATGGAAGGACGCTTTCAGAACTCCATCAGCTTCTTTAATGCGAGCATTTAGCAAAAATAGATGAAACTTAACTTACAGCAGAACAAATCTTGGTGCTGAAGAAGCGTCTGCCGTGTGCTTCTGCTGCCGTCGGTAGGGGCAGTGGCTGGGGCTGTGGCTGTCGGTGCCAGTGGTGTTCCCTCACACGTTCCCATTCCCGTTCCCGCCGGGAGGGGCGGATCGATCCTCCGTTCCCGCCCACTACCCGCCCGGCCGTCGCCGGCATGCGCATGCGCGCGGGGACGCGGCCCGGCGCGTGGCGTCACGCGGCTTTCGGTTCATTTGGGGAATTATTTCCTTTTTTTCCCCATTTTTTTTTTCCTCCCCCTTTCCTCCGGCTGCCCCCGCCGCCCTTCTGTAGAACGCCACACTCCAAAAGACTCTTCCAGCCCTAGGGCCGTAAATCCCGTGAATCGCGCCGTGACCTCTCACCCGCCGGGGTCGGGGGTGACCGCCAAGATGGCGGCGGCCGCTGAGGGGCCGCGCTGCTGAGGGAGACCCGCGGGGCCCGCCCTGCTCCGCTCTGCTCTCCTCTGCTCTGCCCTGCCCCTGCTCCTGCTCCTGCTCCTGCTCCTGTCCCTGCCTTGTCCCTGCTCCTGCTGCTGCCCCTGCCCCGGGCTCGGCCCGCCCGCCTCTCCGCTGCTCCCGGACCGCGGGCCCCGCTGCCTGCCCGGCCTCCCCGGTCCGTACCTCCCGCCGAGCCGGTCGGTGTCCGCAGTTCCTGCGGACAGGAGGCTTCTCTGGACTGGTACTGTACCCCCTGCGGACTGAGGGGCTGCGTGTGCACTCGTAGAAGGTTATGCGCGGACACTGATTGGTGGTGGTGGTGTAAGGATGGTGCTGAAGGGAGCTGAAGATTCCTGACTGCTGGGGGGTCACGGATGCGCTGAGGAGATGAGTGATCAAATACGACGTGACTCGGGGAAAAATCGAAGGACCCACTGAGCGAGGACGATGTTGATGCCAGTCTGACAGCCAGCAGTGTGTGTTTGGCGCTGCGGTTCAGGATGAACAGGAAGAAAGGAGACAAAGGATTTGAGAGCCCGAGACCGTATAAATTATAAGTATCCATTTTTTAAAGTTGCTATACTTAAAACCAGTGCGCATTAAAACAGGCCACAGGCTGATCAGTAATGATTTACCGAAGGATGGAGCTATTGCTTGTGTGCTTGCATTCAGAAAACGTGTGTTGCAGGTGTATATCCTGTTGTGTACATGGACTTGCTCATGGGGCAGCGAGTCTGTCAACCATGCAGACTCATCTTTTGAAGATATTTGCATTGTGCTCCTCAAACCTTGGAGATTTCTCCACACAGTGCCAGTACTACAGACCATACTGTCGTGTGCCGTTCTTACTGCTGTGTTAAACCCTTTTCACTTAAGGGCTTTTTTTACTATGAAAAAGTGTTTGCAGAAAGCAGCTTTGTTAAGCAAATTGTAATTTTTACACATTTACTGTTTTGGTTGTAACCGAGCTGCAAAGCAGTTGTTGGTGGATTTCAGTCGATCTTCAGATATCTCTTTATATCTCCTTGAATTCGTTATAAGCTGCAGCACAAATGTATTTCTGAGTAGAATCATTCTTATATACAATTAAATGTAGGTAATGTCTGAATTAATCTTTAGGTGTCATGTCATGCTGTTGTAGGAATTTTTATCAAACTTGATCTCAGCTGAAGCAATGTCACTTTTTTATGCACGCAGTATATGAGTATGTGCACCTAATGTGTAATGTGACATAAAAGTTGAATTTTTATGAGGTTGTATCTTGAGTCATGAATTGCACTATTTTAATACCAATCTTGAATAATATATAACCATTATTTCAAATAATAAATTCTTATGACTTGCTAAGTGTCAAAGCACATGCTTTATCTTCTAACATATAATACCTGCTTACATAAATTGCATATGAGAGTCAACTCACCTCCTCAGGTCTCTGATTGCAAGTATTATGACTACAGGTCTTCTCTGATACTGCACATCACTGCAGTGTTAGCCCTTGACACTATGCCATTAGTACTATATTTTTACATGCAGATAAGTGATGTTCAAAAACAATGTTGTTACCTTCCTGTATTACTTATAATATTCATATTGATATGATACCGTGTTTGATTTTGTTAGAACTTTCCTGACCATCTGTGCGACTTCTATTCGTTATTTAGTTTCGACCACATAAGAGATTTAAACAACCATTAATTCTTCATATATATATTCTATATGCAGTATTTAGATCTACGTACGTCCCATATAGCTCTCTGTCTTTTTTAAACTGAAGTATAATTTTGAATGCTGGTATTTGTGCAAAACCTTACTTATTTTATTTTTTTTTCCAGTACAACTCACCAGGTAGTTTGTATCAACAACATAAATTTTCAGAGAAAGTCTGTTGTAGTAAGTATTTTTTAATAAAATGCGAAAATAGAAATTAAATGTCTGGGTTTTCTTCATGCTTTTAGAGGAAACAACTGCACACACAAGCTATTACGTTGTTCAGCTTCTTCATATCTTATACTTTCTAATCTGATGCCTCTCATAAGTGTCATTCCTGACATGCATCAAATAAAGCACCTTCTAATTGTGAACACTAATCTCTGTAAGAAAAGGCTTTCTAAATTAAGGCCACTGCATTGCAAATAATATTACAGAGCAATTTGCAGTTCAAAATTGATGTTCACAGAGCGTTAACTGATGTTAGGGTTAGGCTTACAGAGTTTTTTAGCTTATATGTGAGTTCACTGCGGCTTTGAAGAGACTCTCATGATTTCAGGGCTGAAGTTACTGAGGGTCTTTGTGAATTTAGATATCTGTTTAAATGGATTCTGCTTAGATTTTAAAAATCATTGTCTCAAGCTCAGGTATCAAACCCTAAATCATAATGATGAAAAACCTAGTAATGTTAATAACTTGAAATCTAGTCAATACAAACACATTATTTCCAGTAAAACAAGGATGATTGTCAGTAATGTTTAGGTTTTTTAATTTGTTTTGTTTTATTTCACAGCTGGCAAAATTAACCTGTTAAAGTGCTTGAAAGGAAATCTAGATATCTAAAAGCTCAAAGTAGTTTCCTTTTTAAATAAATACCATTTTTATACCGTTTTCTTTGAATTGTATTAATAAGAATTCTTTTATATCTCCCAGTTTTGTGAGTTGATAAAGATTTTTCAGAAGCTCTTGATTTGTGTTTTCGTAGGGTTATGTGGAACTGACAATATTTCCCACGGTTGCAAACCTGAACAGAATCAAGCTGAACAGTAAACAGTGCCGGATTTACAGAGTGAGAGTCAACGATTTAGAAGCAGCTTTCATCTATAATGATCCAACGCTGGAGGTTTGTCACCACGAGTCAAAGCAGTAAGTGGTGTGTTTAAAACTCTGCAGATGTAGTGTTTTCTGTCGCTCCTAAGCGTGACCTGTTTTATTTTACTATCAGGTTTTATCTGGTAATTTCCTAATGGTGACTTTTGGTATGGTGACTTAATGTTGGGGAAGTATTCTGACAATTATTTTGACTCTTACATTATTCTTCTTTAGAATATCTTTTACTAACATATCTTTGTATTGTTTTGTAAAAGTATAAAAAACTTTTTAAGAAGTGCGTTATGGAGAAAAAGTCCTTGGTTTTGAACTGTTTGTTTGTGACAGACACTGTATTCCTTTATTCATCACTTATGCAAGAGCTTCAGTAAATCAGTTTGAAAATACAGTGTTCATTTATATGGGGCACTGAGTTGGTTATCAGAGCTATGAAATTTTCTTTGAGTGCTGATACTGAACCACTCAAGTCTATTAAATCTGTAATTCTGTGTTGTGACTTCATATTTTTGTTGTTGCTATGTGAAAAATTCAGAATCTGCATTGCAGGGATTCTAAATTGTTACGAAGTGCTAGAAATTAAAGCTTATGATGTTTCCTGTGGAATCAAGATTTCATTATTTATTGTTATAAGTCCTAGAGGCTACCTGAACTTACTTTGAAAATTGAAAGGAAAAGTTTCAAATTTATTCACCATCTGATATTCCCACATGTTTTGGGAAACTGTTATGGGAAGGGACTTTGTTAAAAAACCTCGTATCTGTTTGATTTCTGGTAAGAGAAGTATGATGGGCAAATATTTTCCCTAAGTATTCTGTTTTGATTTACTGAAACTTGTGTTCATGTTCTTGTACCTTCTTTTGGCTGGCTTGGTTGAATTTTGCTGAATTGTTAAAGAACTTCTGGTGAAAGTGTTCTACATATTTAACAACAGCTCATATGAAATCGCAGAGTCCTTTAGGCTGGAAGAGACTTACTGAAATCACCTAGTCCAACCTGCCTTCCCACACAGGTTCAGCTAGAGCAGGTTGCACAGGGCTCTGATCGGTTGGTTTTTGATTATCTTCAAGGATGGAATCTTTGCAATCTCTCCAGGCACTGGCACAATTTACCCAGAGTTTCTGGAATTTCCATCCTTGGAAATACTGACAAGTCATCTGGGCGTACTCCTGAGCAACTGTTTGTAGGTGACCCTGCTTGAGCTGAGGGGTTGGACCAGATGATTTCTGGAGGTTCCAACCTCAGCTGTTCTGGGATTCTGTTGTTACTGGAATCCTGCATAACTTGTGGAAGATGTGAGAAAGGAACAGCATTTAAAATTATCAGAATGAGTGAATCCATTATGTTAAGAAAGGGATCTGGAGAGATAATTCTATAATTTTGTGGAGAAAGTGAGTTTTTTGTTCAAACTATTTAAATTTATTAGAAAATCTCCATATTTCATAAATCCTGTGTTATTCATAGTTATGAAAGACAGAGGTCACCAAATATTCACAATAAAAAACAGGTATGCCTCTTTCTGTATCTCAGAAGTCAAAGGCAACATGGATTACCAAGTATTAGATGAAATGTGTTTTTCCTGGTCACAGTTGGGTAATTAAATACAGCACCTCTGTTCTTAAGGCAGGATTGCACACAGGAATGCTAGAAATCTAAAAACTCTATAGAATTAGGATCTCAAAAAAAAAATCATCAGTGGGTTTCCTCTGCCCTTTTTTACAAAGAATTGCTTCTGGAAACAGCAGTGGTTTGTAGTAGTATTTATATCTAATCAACTGGTCATCCCTTCCAAGTTCTCATTTGTTACAGCAAGTGTAATGGTGATGTCCTTTGTGTCCTTGAGGCTGAACTAGCTACAGCAGTTATTTTGAACAGGACACAGATTAGACATGAAGTTTTCTTTCTGATGTTACAGGAGTAGTTACCTTTTGCACAGTTTTCTTCAGTAGTCTATTGAACTAGTAACTATGAAGTTAAGATGGTTCTTAGCCACCTGTTTATTTAAAATAATTTGTTTTGAATCCTGTGGTGTGCAGCAAATATGAAATAAGTTCAATTTATAAGGTTTTATATGCAAGCATTTTCTTCTATTTTGGTAATGCTTTTAGTTTCTTAGATGTTGTTTTCTAAAAGAATACATAAAGTCACGGAAGTGTTAAAGTTGGAAAAGACCTTTAACATGATCAAGTCCAATTGTCAAACAAGCACCACCACCGTGTTCACCCTTAAATCACGTCTTCAGGTGCCATGTCCACACATTTTTTGAATACTTCCAGGGATGGTGAGTCCACCACTTCCCTTGACAGTCTGCACAACCCTTTCTGTGAAGACATTTTCTCCTAAAATAAAGTCATAAGTATGGGCCATAAATATGTAGAAAAGTTGTCAATTTAACAGACCTTCTCCAACCTTTTTGTCAAAGTTAAAATAATTTAAGGATTTCTTACTCGCTTATTTAGAATCTGAAAGCCATTAAAAAGAGAAAATTCTGTATGGAGTAAAGATTAGAAAACTTGCTGCAGCATCTCTGATTTCACAGGTTGTTTGCCAACAAGAAGTGAAAGTTAAGAGAAATGGTTCGTTGTTTATATTGTGCCAATTTTGGCATGCATGAAAACATAATTAAAAAAGGATTGAGAAAGTCAAGGTTAAAAAGAGCTTTAGCTATGAAATACAAGCAATACAAGCAGCACCAAGTGAAATTGTTTCTACTTCACCATGATATTCTTTGCTACTTCTTGGATGAGATCTATCATATCACCTCTTGTTCTGAATTTAAATATTCAACTTGTTTTCAGTTCAAATAATACTTTCAGATTTTATCATCTACTAATGCAAAAATCATTGGCACATGGTCTCTGTTTCACATTTTCAGTGTTGCAAAAGGTGAAACAGTTTTTTCAGTCTTGTATATTGTCACTTTTGAATATCAGAAAAAAACTCACTATAAAGGTAATTAAAAATCAGCAAAATGTTATAAGCTGTTAATTAGTGCATTAGATATATTTTCAGCTTTGATGCCTTTGCCAGTTTATCTGTCAGTGCCAAACCATAGTTTCAGGTAACAAGTGAATGAACTTTTAAAGGTTTATCTAGAAATAAAGTCAGATTTCCGTCTTGTAATTGCCTTTGGAGGCATCAGGACAACATGGCTTTTTCATATCAGAATAGGTGAATGAACTTGGATAACTCATTCACTTCCTCCTTGACTGAGCAAATATCTGAGTAGTGCTGTAAGGTATGAAACAATTCACACTGCTTTCCCATCTGTACCCAGGGTGGCAGAGAGCCCCATTCTGCTTGTGCTTTTGAGGAAGGGTTTGAAATCCTCCTAAGACTGCAAACAGTATTGGAGAATGTCTCGTTGGGTCATGCTTTAGGGCTGTTGTTGTTGAGTGTTACAGCTGTCTCTATCCTATTCATCTTCTTTCTTTTCCTTGTAAATTGTTGCTTTCTTGATTCTGTCAATATAAGGGAAATGGATTTGCTTTTTCTGGGCAAAAATATATAGAAATATGTAGAAATCCCATAGTGTGTATTTTGAATACTGAGGCAGCTGCTTATATCTCAGCCCTATTTATTTAAAACTGGCAAAGGAGATATTTTTTTGTTTAATCTTATGGGTGAGACTGTAAACTGTTAAATGGATGCAGCAAAAGCTTGGAGTTTTGATGCAGTGGTTTGATCTGTGGTAAGTGAAGTTTGTGATGATCCTACTGGTACCTGGTTACGTACTTTGTGTGTTTGTGGGATAACTGGGATGAGGGGCTCAGAAGCTATTGCATGTTATTGTTAGACTTCTGTGTAAAGGAAGGTAGGTTTTTGCATAGCTAGCTAATCTGCACATAATGCTTTCATGGGCATTATTATCATTCACCTTTTTTTTTAGATTGAAACCTGTTGTTTTTAAACACTGAAAATATGAAGATGTTTTGATAGCCTCTGACATCACTGTTGCTTTTGTTACAAGCTGCAGTAAGCTGTGAGAGAGAGCAACATGGTAGCCTTCAGAGTGTGAATGTCTTGCCATATTCTTCTGAGAAGTCAGTGATCAAGCTTTTAGTCTTTGCACAAAACAGAAAAATTTCTGGTGGACTGAGCTTGTGTCACTTTACTGTAGTAAGTAGCCTTCATTTCCAGTGATATGATGCTTGTCTAGTTGTAAATTCATGGTAGATTTCCTTAGAAATAAACAAAGCGTACTGGTTTCATCCAGGACAGGGTTAATTTTTGCGGTAGCCAGGAGTTTATTCTATTCCACCTCACAGCATTTTTTCTGGGGGTGAGGGAAGGGCTCCCTACCCTGTCAGTGCAGTGTGGCGGGGGTGGGTGGTTGGGTGTTGTCTGTTGTTAGAGTGTTTGTGTGTGTACCTGTGTGTTTCTGTGTGAGTCTTTTGCCTTTCTCTTGTACCCTCTCTCCTTAGTATAATTGCTGTTATTGTTTGTTTTCTTATCTCACTGCAGTTTCCAGTAAATAATCCTTATCTCAACCTTTACCTTTTGTGCCTCTAATTCTCCTCTCCAGCAAACCACAGGAGGACAGAGTGATTGAGTGGCACATGGTTTGGAGTATTTCAGTGGAACACTAAATTGGGGAATACCATTCCTAAACCACAACAACCTTATTTGGTGCCTAATGTGGGGCACATTGGGTTGAGATGACAACAGATCTGTGCAGAGTGGGTTGGAAACAAATTTATCTGATAATTTGTTGTATTAAGTACAGAGCCAGAGGTGACAGTGTTGCTTGGTCTGTTCATGTGGGTGTGGTACTTAGCCCTGTATATGTTTCTATATATGCATTATGTGCCCATCGTGGTACTCTTTTTCAGGGCAGGGAGAGGGATCAGGATTGTTCTATCGATATACTGTATGATGTCAGTTTAGGACATGATGACATCAAGGGCAGTGAGGGTAATTTGGGATGTGTCTTCAGTGTTGCTCTCCTACCCTTACCTCAGGTGCTACCTTTGGGAGTCCATTAATAACAGTAACCAGTCTGTTGGGAGAACAGGGGAGGATGATTTTTGCCCAGCTTTTCACCTCCTTTCTCTCCTTCAGGCCTGTTGCAACAGCTTTTGAGTATTTTGAATTTCCTTCGGATATTAAGGAAAACAGAACAACAGGTACTGTGGCCCCTCAAACTACAGCTGAGCCAGAGGAACAGCCCATACCCATAGCAGTTGCCTCTATAAAGAAGATATCCAAGACAAAATCAGTTTGCTTAGTGAGGGATGAAGAGGATTTAGGGCCCTCAGAACAGGAGGAGGAGGCAGGGCCAGAGATAAATCACCTGATCCCTTTCCCTGCGTGAGCTGTGAGCCATGTGAAAAGATTTTAGCTGCCAGTTGGGTGAGCCCCTGGTGACCTGGCTGCTCCAATGCTGGGATATCACGGCCCATGATATGAAAGTAGATGGTAGTGAAGCCAGGCAGCTGAGATCCCTGTTCTGGAGTGTGGGCATTGACAAGGAGATTGGAAGGGACAGAAATGTTTGGCCTCTAGAGGAGACTCCTGTCAAGCACAAAGGAAAGGCATTCTCTCAAGGATGATGTAGTGCACCCAGGCAGGTAGAACACCATGGAGAAAAGTCTCCAGTACCTGGGAGTATCAGCTGTGCTGGAGGTAATCTATAAGGATTCAAGTAACAAGCGGTGCCCTGTACATCCAGATAAGGTCCAGTGTACACTATCCATGTGGCAGAAGTTTGTATGGAGCACACCATTGTCATGCGCCATCATTGTAGGCCAGCTCATTGGCACTGATGTCATTGAAAGAAAAACAAATGGTGCTTCAGGTGACTACGCAACTACGACAGTATGAAGAACATCTTTTTTCCTCCCTGCCAACCTACCTACACCTTGGCTGTGAAAAGACTGTCCAAGGCTGCCGACAGTCTCAAAAGTCTCAGGCAGGTTAGAGAGGAAACGTCCTATGCCCTTCCAGTAATGGACCAGAGTCTCTGCTATTGGGTGCAAGTGTACTCTGCTTGAGAGGGTGCACATCACAAGATAACCTGTGGTTTCACCTGCATGACCACAGAGAGGACATGAGGAAGTGGAATGAAAAACCCGCCGCTGCCCTAGCAAAATGAATACGTGAGTTGAGAGGAAGAACAACCACTGCAAGAAATACTTCAAGGGTAAATGCCTCTCCAGTTTCCAGTGGGCAAGCCCTCAGAATAGAAGGGCTGATGTTACTTCTTATCCTCTTTAAGGGACCTCCAGTTCATACTTAAAAGAACTGAGCAGCGAATACTATGACTAAGACTAAAGGGGTCCTGCCTCCAGCCAGATAGAGGAAAGGGACAATTGGATTACTGGACTGTGATGATCTGATGCCCTGGCATATCAGACTCACAAGAGGATAAGGATTTAATTGTGTCTAGGTTTAACAAGACAAAATGTCTTCAGGAGCCTTCCTGAGGCCTTCCTACAAGTTATTTTTATTACTTTGAAATTAAGAGGCTTGAGGCACAAAATGTAGAAAAGGGAAATAACAGGTCTTTGCTAATAAACATACATATATATATACACACACACATATCAAAACCAGAACAGAACAAACAACACTGTAATCAAATCTTTCAAACAATTAAGGCCTATTTTTGCCCTTTGGTGCAATTGTATTTACAGATGGCAGGAGGTGCTGTCACACCTCAGGAAGTGACTGAGTGTGGCTGTGCCGGTCATGCTCGAACTTCAGTACAAACTGGAGTGCAAGACAGCCGCCATCGATATTGCCAGTGTGTTCTTCTCCGTTCCTGTAGCAGTGGACCACAGGCCACCGTTTGCCTTTACCTGGAGGAGAGTGTAGTACACCTGGAATGAACTGCCCCAGGGGTAGAAACACAGTCCCACTATTTCCCATGGACTGATCCAGACTGCACTGGAGAAGGGTGAGGCTTCAGAACACTTGCAGTACATTGCTAACATCCTCATATGGGGCAACACAGCAGAGGAAGTTTTTGAGAAAGGGGAGAAGAGAATCAAGATCCTCCTGAAAGCTCGTTTCACCATAAAACAAAGTAAGGTCAAGGGACCTGCCCAGTAAATTCAGTTTTTAGGAATAAAATGACAAAATGAATATTGTCAGATTCTAATGGACATGATTAACAAAACAGCATCTGTGTCCCCACCAACTTGTAAGAAGGAAACACAGGCTTCCTAAGCACAGTGGTTTTTTGGGAGAATGCATATTCAGATTACAGTGAGATTGTAAACTCTCTTTATCAAGTGACCCGGAAGAAGAATGATTTTAAGTAGGACCCTGAACAACAACAAGCTTTTGAACAAAGAGGAGGTTGTTCATGCAGTAGCCCTTAGGCCAGTCAGAGTAGGACAGGATGTAAAGAATGTACACTCCTTCCTGAAGTGTCCGGCAAAAGTACCCAGGGAGACTTGAGGACACCCCCTGTGGTTCTGGAGTTGGGGATACAAAGGATCTGAGGCCCATTACACACCAGCTGAAAAAGAGATACTGGCAGCTTCTGAAGGGGTTCAAGCTGGTTCCGAAGTGATTGGCACTGAAGCACAGCTCCTGACACTTGGACCTGGCAGTGCTGGGCTGGATGTTCAAAGGCAAAGTCCTTTCCACACATCATGCCACTGATGCTACGTGAAGTAAATCACTCTGGTCACATAGTGAGCTCAAATAGGAAACCCCAATTGCACAGGGATCTTGGAAGTGACCACTAACTGGTCCAAAGGTGAAAATTTGAGACTACTATCACAGGAGGAGGACACATGCTGAGGAGGCCTCACCGTATAATCAGCTACCAAAAAATGAAAAATTGACATGCTCTCTTTCCTTATATTTCTTACTGTACTGTCCATCTACATTGAAAATGGAAAGCTGCTGTATGCAGTCCTATGTGGTGAGTTGCAGAAGCTATTGAGAGGCAGGGTGTATCAAGTCAGGTTGCAGAGCTGAAAGCCATCCAGCTGGCCTTGGATATTGCTGAACAAGAGAAATGGCCAGTGCTCTACTTCTACAGTGACTGCTGGGTGGTAGCAAATGCTCTGTGGGGGTGGCTGGACTGATGGAAAAAGGCCAGTTGGCAGTACAGAGGGAAACTCATCTAGGCTCCTGAGTTGTGGCAAGACATTTCTGCCCAGGCAGAGAAGTTGGCTGTAAAAGTACATCATGGGCACATGTACCCAAGAGTCAGGCTGCAGTCTGTAATGTTGAATTTTATATTAGTTGTTCAATGATACTGGTTGTTATATGCCATAACTACCATGGACAATGAGTATCTGCTCCAGATTGACTGGTCGTGAGCCTCTCATGCACCTTGCAACCAGCCAACAGCACAGCAGCCCTCCTGCCCTGGAAGACACCTAGGACGGGTAAAACCCACAGTCATGGAGTAAATTAACTCAACAGACATCTTGGAGGGATGGCCATTGACTATGGAAATTATACCTGTGCTTGTATATATGTCTGTGTGTATGTGTACACACGTACATGTATCTAGTGGGAAGATCTAGGATTTGGGCATGACACTGATGGTATAGAATAAGGGGCGGATCATGTCCTGGTTCTGGCCAGGACATGGTTAACTTTTCCAGTAGCTGGGAGGGCATATGGCTAGGGCCTGGAGGTTATTTTGTACCACCTCAGTAATTTTCTGGGGACAGGGGAAGGGCTCGCTCCCATTGGGTAAAGTGGCAGAGGGAGAAGTTGGGTATTTTCAGAGGTTTTCCACAGGGTGAGCATTAGTGTGTGAATTGTTCACCTCTTTTCCTGTATGCCCTGTTGTTATTATTTTTGTTATTCCTGTTCCCTGTCTTAGTGCATTGCTGTTTCCAGTAAATTGTTCTTATCGGAACCTGGGTCCTTTACCTTTTGTGCTTCCAGGTCTCCTCTCTAGCCCACCACAGGGGAAGGGGCAGAGGAAGCGGGGAATGATTGAGTGGTCTGTAGCTTGGAGTGTTTCAGTGGGAACACTGAATTGGGGAATGCTGTTCCCAAACCGTGACACAAAGATGTAGAGAACTGGTGAAAAATGAGAGGACAAAGCTTTTAAGCTTGGGCAGGAATGAAAAATAGGTTTTTCAGTATGACAGAGATTCAAATCATATGTGTACATACTATATATCTAAAATATGCTAGAAATATTATATGCTATGTCATATATGCTCCAATATCAAGTGCTAATTCTATCTGGGAAGCAAAGTAAAATGGTAGATGAGCTACAGGTAATGAAGAGTAATGAATTGCAAGTAGCTCAAAGAACTTATTTTGCCAAGTTGATATTAAGTAATGTAAGAAGACAGTGGTTTATAGACTATATGTTTCACACATATATTTGTAGCACTGGTGCAGCTAGAAGTGAGAAATGCTGTGGAAAGTTGACATGGAGTCATTTGGAATCAATTAGTAGCTTTAAAAAATGAGCCTCTCCAGGATCACTTCTTTGTAGTCAGTCAAGCTACATGTACTGGGGCTATAATTAACAGTGTTTTGGGTGAATCTAATAATAAAATATATCTCTACCAGGAAAAAACTATTGCATATTTGTTTTTCATTGTCAATCTGTACTTAGCGTTCAGTAAATTTATCATTCTTCCTTGGGCTGTCACTTTTGGCATGTGCTCTGTTTTTGTTAAAATGTCCATATCCAGTTTATGGAGAGTAGTTCAACCTACAAAAAAATTAATCTGTGATACTAAGCCTTTAATGGATTGCTTTTACAATGAATCACTCATTTGAATTGGAACATTTCACAAAAATAGAAATATCAGAATAGACTGTTTTCCATAAAATGTTAAGCTCTGTGAAGTCTACCTTTTTTGGTGTAAAATCATAACCTCTTCCTGTCTGTGAACTCGCTGATATTTAAAGTATAGCCACAAGCTCATGACAGTCCTCACCCTTGGAACAAATTCTCTCTGATGTGTTGGAAAGGAATCCCCTATCAAAAATAGTTAATTTTCAGAACCAATTTAGATTAAAATTAAAAACTTTCAGACTTTGCAATCTGCCAGAATATTACTGTTGTTTGCTGTTGCTAGTTTTCTTAATTATTAAGATAGTTCTTAGTCATGCAGCCTTTTTTTAAATAGAGTTTTTTCAAAGGTATTTGTGTGCCTTTCTAAGAAGCCATTTGAAGATAGGTTAAAGCAACATTGGTTAGGGTAGATTTTTGACTGTGTGACAGATCAGGGAGGTAAACCAACTGAAAGCTGTCTGGGGGGAAAAAAGAGGGACTTTTTTTTCCATTTGGCACTTTCAGCTGCATCCCTGCAGGGTCAAATGAACAGTAGTCTTCTCAGTGAGTGAGGGAGTAGGAATGCGTGACTGAGACTAGGAGACAGTACATCAGCTGGAGTTTAGGCGGGTTTGGATTGTTCTGGAGCCATAGCTGAAGTTATAGTATATTCCGGTGTACAAATTCAACCTTTTGCTTTTAAAACTCGTTGATGTTAGATCCTATTTTTAGGTACACTTCAGCTGTGAAAAAGGAAAAAAAAAAGTATTAAAACTTGAGATTTGGGTGTTTCTGTGCTCAAATGGTCCCATTTACTATTCACATCTGATCATCAGAAGCTTCCAAGCAAAGTAGACAAGTTTACTGCTCTTGAACATTCTTGGTCCTCGTGGTGCCAGGGAATTTGTGCACTATTATTGCCAAAGATGAAGAACTACATGAAAATATGTTCTCAATATATTTCAGTATTCTAGCAAAGTTTTTTTATATGTGGAAGACTAAGGATATTAAGCATGGTGTTTGACATACCTAGACTTACAGAATGAGGCTGACAAGGTTAATTACACTTCATTCTTCCAACTAAGGTACTGTAATAGGAGTTATTTTCTCTGTGGGTGCTGAATGAAGAATGGTTAGATGAAAGCAAAATCCTGAAATGAGATCATGTCTGCTTTGTGTGGACTTCAGATTCCATGGAAGGCGGAGTCCCCAGCCAAAAGTTAATTTACTCCATAGTGGTATAGTAATCCTGCACCTGGGTCAGGGCAACCCCCAGTATCAGTACAGGCTGGGCAATGAAGGTCTTGCAAGCAGCCCTGTCGAGAAAGCTGTGGGGGTGCTGGTGACTGAGAGGCTCAACATGAGCTGGCAGCGTGCACTCACAGCCCAAAAAGCTGATGATGTCCTGGGCTGTCTCACTGACACGTGGGCAGCAGGTCGAGGGAGGGAATTCTGCCTCTTCCCTCCACAGTGGTGAGACCCCACCAGGAGTGCTGCATCCAGCTCTGAAGTCCTCAGCACAGGAAGGACATGGACCTGCTGGAGCAGGTCCAGAGGAGGGCCATGGAGATGATCAGAGGAGTGGAGTACCTATCTGTGGTGAAAGGCTGAGAGAGTTGGGGTTGTTCAACCTGGAGAAGACAGGGCTCTGGGAAGATCTTTCTGCAATCTTTAATACTTGAAGGAGGCCTATAAGAAGGATGTGGACAGACCTTTTAGTAGGGCCTGATGCCATAGGACAAACGGTAACGATTTTAAACTAAAAGGGTAGATTTAGACTAGATGTGAGGAAGAACTATTTTACTGTGAGGGCAGTGGAACCCTGGAACTAGTTTCCCGGTGAGGTTGTTGATGCCTGGAAACATTCAAGATCTGGTTGGACAGAGTTCTGAGCGACTTCATCTAGTGCAAGATGTCCTTATCCATTTCAAGGGGATTGGACTAAATCACCTTCAAAGGTCCCTTCCAACCCAAACTGTTCTGTGGTTCTGTGATTCTACAGTGGCTTTATGCTTGGTTGTGTCTCTGCCTCCAGTGTTTGGATCCATCAGTGGTACCTAAATTCTTGGGAAAAGATGATATGTAATTCAATTTCCCTTCATGTGTAGAGTTGTGGAAGCTTTTAAAGAACTTTGTATACTGGAGTTTAGAATTAAGAAAGATGTTGCTCCCAGGCTTTGCAGAGTTTAAAAATCTATTTTGAAAAAGTATAAAAGCTGTTGCATAAAACTGTAAAAGCTGGGTTATTTTTTAACTTGACTAGTCATCCTCCAGTATCTAAACATAAGCACGGTAAATAATAAGATAACATCCTGCTCATAAGCATTTTAATAGCAGAGGTGTTCATTTCAGTAGAAAACAGTTAATCTAGGTCATAATAGAAGTAATGGTATGACTTTGAAATTAAATGAAGGGGTAATTAGCAGCTGATGCATAGTAGTTCAAACCTGATTCCAAAAATTTGTGTCTGCATCTTAAACAAATTATGGTAACACTTTAAAAAAGAAAAATATTCCTAGGAACTAAAAAGTGTAACACATTTGTCTGTTTGTGTTAAGGCCAAAACTCTAATATTCAATATTTTATGTGATATTTACAAGTGCATAAAAAACCCCTTATTTCTATTCATCAAGCTAAGGGAAGAAAAATACCATTGCCAAGGTAAAATCTTACTACATTTAGAGAAGCAACAGAAGAGCAAAACTGCGATGTATGAGGAAGCGGATGTTCAAGACAGATCTTTAGAAAAAAAGATAGAAACTTAAACCAAAATTAAAAAAGCAGAACTTTTAATTTCTAGCCCAATAAATGTAAATACTACTCTTATTGACAAGTCAAGGACACTGAGCATTTTGCCCATTATTTATTGGAGGTTATTGCTGCTTAAGTCTTTTTAATCATAGATCACTTCTGCAAGGGTCACATTTTAAGTTCTGGAAATCTAAGCTTTACTCCCTTTATCTTCCACTCCTTTTAAAACAAAGCAAAACATGAGGTTGAACATGCACCCTGAAATTGAGTATAGAAATTGTATAACTGCCAAAGTTGTTTTTTGTGGCTTAACATAAAAGCAGTTTAAGAATTAACTGGGTATTTCTGACAGGAGGAATCTCAACTATTTTTCCAATGCCTATGCTGCTGCAGTCAGTGCTGTGGACCCAGATGCTGGAAATGGAGAACTCTGCATTAAGGTTCCCTCGGAGCTGTGGAAACATGTTGATGGTAAGGAGACTATACTGAAAGCTCAATTTAAGATTCCATAGAGTTGTTAGCTACAAGTTTGCATAGGAAGATAGTAGATTTAAATAAATAGAAATAGTGTTAAATTATTTTATGAAATTGCGGTTACTGTTTTCTTTTTCATCTCCTGTATCTTTCCACTTCAAGTCTGAAAAAATACCTTCACACTTCTTGGTAATATGGAGAAATGGTTGCAATGTTTCTTAACACTCTTTGCAACCGTATTCTGGGTGCTCATGACCCAACAAAGAAAATCATCTACAAGGATATAGCTATATCAGTCTTTATACAAAGCTATATTAATTTTATCCCATCTCCCTTGGAAGAATGGTCGTTTTAAAATGGATTTGGTAGTGAAAGTAGACTCCTTCATAAACTGGCATGCTAAATCCTGGAGTAAATAACTGTTTTAATAAATTACTCTCCAGTGTTGATTATTTTCTGACGTATATATCTTATTAGTTTCTTGTATGATTTTCTTACATGGTTTAATCAGTTTTTCCCATGAATTTATGAGATCTGTGAGAGAATCATAACAACTGGATCATGAAGCTGGCTAATACAGTGACGTCAGATGCACCTTAATGGGAAAGACATTTTTGTTTATTTTAATTTTTGTACAAGTCTCTGCTGCCTTCCTTGCAAGCCTAGAAAGGAAGATATTCAAACATACAATTTCACTTTTCAAAGTTTGAATGCCAAAATACGGTGAAACTTGAGGGATAAATTTCAGTGCATGTTTGACTTTCTTTTCTTGCCAGTCTATTCATAGGTGAGATTTCTGTGAAACTGAACCAAAGCAAAGACACTTAAGTTACAGGAAAAGCATTAACTATAACAAGAGGTTTTAAGCAACTGCAAATGACAATAATATGTCTTTTAAGAATGTGCCTGGTACATGCAGTTTTTGTAGAAAATTATTTCAGCAAGGTACAGAGGAGATCATGCTGAGGGTACAATAAATGTATAAAGATGCTTTACTGTTGGGGGATCAGAAATGGAAATTTATCTACAATTGCAGCTTTTATTAATTAATAAAGATTCATATAAATTGGTATCCTGTAAGTTATGCTTAGTGGGTCTCATATTTTAAGCTTTTGAGCTGTACTTCTTAAGTGGACCCAGAAGTCCATGAGAATGGCGTAAACATGTAATCTTGAAAGACCAAGAATCTAAACCAATTGTTATTCTGAAATAATTTTCATGTAAGTTGTATATATTTACTCCAATTTTCATCTTTGTGCTGCAGAGTTAAAAGTCCTGAAGGTGCATATAAACTTTTCTCTGGACCAGCCAAAGGGAGGCCTTCATTTTGTGGTACCAAACATGGAGGGCAACATGGCAGAAAGAGGGGCTCATGTCTTTTCATGTGGTTATCAAAATTCTACAAGGTAAAAAAGCCTGGTTTTAACATTAGACTGTATTTCCTATTTAATCTCAAAATGTAGGAAATACAAATGATTTCTTTGAATTCTTTTAAGTTTGAAAAATTCTAAAACTTAATTTGTCCTTGAAAGGAGCTTACTGATATGAAGTAGCATCTAATGACTAGTAATTAGGATGTCTCGTCTTTATAGCTCAGCAGGAGGTAATGGCAAAAAGACTTGTAAAGCTTTATAAAGTTAATGTAGGAGTCAGTATGTCAACATTCATATATTCTAAAAGTGTTTAGAAATACAATTTGGAACTTGAGAGAAAAATCACCTATGAAAAAAGAGTATAATTGTTAAGTATAATTATTAACCATTTCTCCCCCAATCCTAACTTTCCTAGATTTTGGTTTCCGTGTGTTGATTCATATTCTGAGTTGTGTACATGGAAACTTGAGTATACTGTAGATGCTGCAATGGTGGCTGTTTCAAATGGAGATTTGGTGGAGACTGTTTACACCCATGATATGAGAAAGAAGACTTTTCATTACATGCTGACTATTCCGACTGCAGCCTCTAACATCTCCTTGGCAATAGGACCTTTTGAAATCCTTGTTGATCCATACATGCATGAGGTAATAATCATCTTCATCATAGAACCTTCCTTTTTTTTTTTGTTAAAAGAATTACTGACTTTTTATGTTGCAGTCAGTATATATTGGTCAAATGTGGATATGTCTAGATCAACCTCGATTAGCACAGTTAGATGATAAAGCCTGTCTAGTAATACCTGTATTTAAATTTATCTCCAAAATAAAGCCTATGAATGAGAATAATTCCATTTATGTCTGAATTTATGGAGCAAATTTAGTTGGAATTCCATTTTTTTTTCCCTGTTATGTAATACGCTGGATATTTATGTATTTAAATAGACTTTTTGACCTTGTCAAAATTTTTCATTTGTTTGTAGGTGACTCACTTTTGCTTACCACAACTTCTCCCATTACTCAAACATACAACATCGTATCTTCATGAGGTGTTTGAGTTTTATGAGGAGATTCTTACTTGTCGCTATCCATACTCCTGTTTCAAGACTGTTTTTATAGATGAAGCATATGTTGAAGTAGCTGCTTATGCATCCATGAGTATTTTCAGGTTAGTATTTGAGAAAATTATATGACAGACCTAGAATTTGGGGCTCTCTAGTTTGAAAAGGCACGTTTTTGTTGACATTACAGGCTTTTAACACCATTTCCATTTTTATCTGTTATAAAGATGTTGGATTTGTATTTAAAAAATTGGCAGTGATTTTCCTTCTGAATGACAAATGTCGTGCATGAAATATTTGGTCTCCAATTAAGTGCATAAGTTTGATTGTGTTTTACTTCTCTTCAGCTAAAATAGGGTATCAGGAATCCAAGACTTTCACCAGTTACACTACTTTGGTTCTACACAGAGAGCTGTATATAGATTATAATAGCAGGAGATCTGCCTGGTTTAAGATTTGAAATACAAGGTGTTACTGTTACAATTTTATTTGTTTTGGCTTTTAAATCAAGGTCTCTTGTGTTTCTTTGGAGCTAATGCTTACGTTGTGTTATCTTATTTTTATGGGGGCCCAGCACAAATCTCTTGCACAGCGCAATGATTATAGATGAAACTCCACTGACAAGGAGGTGCTTAGCACAGGCCCTGGCCCAGCAATTCTTTGGATGTTTCATATCCAGAATGTCCTGGTAAGTATTTTACTATAGAATTCTCTAGAAAATGGGAAGAATATAGAAAGCTCAAATTTTAATTTGCATATTGTGTTTTATCAACAAAATAAGCAAAACAGTAAGTGTAGAAGAAAGCAAGAAAAAGGAAAAAAGTTAAAATAATCAAACCAGCTCAACAAATGAAAATCCGTTAATATTTTTTGTTGTTTGAAAGGAGAATATGAGAGATAAAAGTTCCAAAGTCTGAGATTGAATGTATTCCTGAATGTTGTAGTGTGCTTTGGCACCTGAAAATTTTGGAAGGGATACTCTTCTACATCATCAGTAAATTTCTGTCAGGTATTCTGGATGCAGAAGTGTAGCATGCATAGGAAGTACTTCCAGAGCACAGAACTAATAAATTAAGAAGTTGTTCAGGGAGAGCAATGCAGAAATTAGTGTCAAACAGGAAAATTCCTGCTAAGGTGCTTGCAACTTTGTTGCTCAGAAAATGTCCCCAACTGGCTCTTGCAATTATGATCAGTATTTATTTTAAAGCCTTTTGCATACACTTTATATATTGGGACAAGTAGCCGATTCCTTATTTTCGTAGCAAAAATGTATGTTCCCCGGTATCCTTGTCTTAAAAAAAAGAAATCAACATCTTCTTAAACTGATGTTCATTCTGTTATAATTTTTCTTGCTCTGTTCCTTATTTCTAGCCTACTTCCATGCTGAAGACAATTTTTTGTGTCTCTTTCCATGACTTCCTTTTTATGTATTCTTGTTTTATACTCTTCATCGTGCCCTGTGTATCATTGTTCTGTTTACGACTCTAGTTTGTGGTCATGTTGTAGTTTTTGTCCATGATTTTCTCTCTTAGAATGTAACTCACAGAAGATGTGTTTAAATGGGTGTCCACCACATTGTGATATAAGTATTTTGTTTACTTGCTGTCCAAATCTTCTGCACTGCATTGAGATGATGTTAAGAAATATAGGATCATAGAGATTAGCAGTTGCTTTAGTTTTAGTGTCCATTTACACTCATTTATTATTACTATTTCAGCTATAATAATTTGGGTTTATATTTTAATCTGGATTTCTGTGGTAGAAGTTCAGTTTTCACTGACTTTTCAGTTTCATTGGTCCCGTCCAGGTGCCAAGATCCGTAAACTGGTTCACAGCTCATCAGACTCCTGTTGACTTAGAGAAGTTATATAACCTGTTGAAATTTGTGACTATTTTTGAGCTGGTCAAAAATACCATCCTCTACAAAATACCTTCTGAATTGATATAATTCATGCTTCTTTCTTATTATAGGTCAGATGAATGGGTGCTAAAGGGAATCTCTGGTTACATTTATGGCCTTTGGATGAAAAAAACCTTTGGTGTTAATGAGTATCGCCACTGGATTAAACAGGTAACATCATAACAGTAGCATTTTCTGTACTTTTCAGACATTTTGCAACAAAGATACAGTATAAAACCACAAGATAAACCAGACATGTTTATTAGTGACAAAACTTAGAGGTAAAATATTTTTACCAATTTCTGCAAGGAAAAACAACAAACATAGGAACCAAAATACATTTTTGTGACTTCGAAATGAATAATGCATAATAATTTTCATTGACTCTCTGTGCAATTAGTTTTCCTCTTTTCGTTTGGACTTTTGCACCAAAACAAAAGTTATAAAAGATGTTACTCTTTGAATACATAGAATATAGGATTCATAAGGATATGTATTTGGTGAATTTGTTATACTGTGATGGCCGTTCATATAGTTCATAAAGGCTCCAGTATTAGCTTAGGTCAGGAGAGTGGATCAGGTATCTTCTAATATCATTGAAGTGCTAAATGAAATAATGAAACAGTAAAAAATCTCCGTTGAAGAGATTTCTTTTGTTGGAAAAGAAATTTCTGTCTGTAGCTTACGTTTCCAAATGTAATGCTCTCACAGCTACTTTTTAGTGATAGCAGGAGTGACTCCTCATTCTGTGCCAGAACATCCATTCACAGAAAGATGTGGATCTTCTTCCTCTCATTACATTGTCTTACTCTCCCTATTTCAAAAAAGTAAATTCCTAACCCCATTTACATTCCTTACTCAGATGGGGACCCAGTACCATATCCTTGTCTTTCTACTGTTCATTCAGCTCACCAGTTGTGTGCTGGCTCTGCTGAAGGTGTGGGTGCTACAGAAAACAGCAGAACTGAATGAAGGTCTGTTGTAAGACTTCACTGCTGTGTACAGCAGAAGTTGCTTTTGGGTATCAGTTGCTCATGTCATTCTCCATGAGTTGTTAAGGGGTTCTACACGCAACTGAGAGGTGCTACTGTCACAGCCTCCACTTCTGCCCTTTCTTCTTTGAATATATTGCCAATATATGAATGTGTCTAAGTTTATGTGAATCAATAAATATCAATACTTATCAACATTTGAAAATTCTTTAGCTGGCGTTGGGTTGCAGACGGACATCAGTTTGCATTGATTTGATTCGTGTTGACTGTTGGGTGACAGTGAGCCCATGCAAACATCCTGTCTTAAAGTGTGTTTGTTAATATGGGCACAGCATCACACAATTTCAGACTCATGTTCCAGTGCAGAGCATGGGCCAGACGTATAAATATATACATATGTATATTTATTCATATTTTAAATATGTAGGTATTTATATATTTATTATAAACACACATACATACGTGTATGTATGTTTGTGTGTATGTGTTGTTGCTTTCCACAGCAAAGAAATGGTGATCACCTTATTTCTTTTGGTCAGAGACAACTTATTTAATGCATAACAATACTCTTCAGTTATAATTCAGTATTGTTGTGGGTTGACCCACTGTCCAGACCTAAAACAAGTATTAACTGCTTATTTCTACTGTTTTATTATTGTTTGTCATGCGAGGAACATCACTGATTTTAAAATATTCTCTCTCTTTGTAAATAAGCTTAATTAGGAGGTATGGTTTGAACAATGATATTAAAAGTGTTCCTGTCTTCTTTAAATAATTTCTCTGCTCTTGAAAATATGCTTGCTTATGTATGTTGTTCTTCTTAGGAGTTAGATCAAATAGTGGCATATGAACTGAAGACTGGTGGAGTTTTACTGCATCCAATATTCGGAGGAGGAAAAGAGAAAGACAAGTATGTTTATTTAAGCTGCAAGTCATTGCAGGGTATGTTTTTATGAGGCCATGAATATATGCCTTGGGTGTGTTGTGTAGCACAAGGCCAGAGGCTGAAGACTGTGAGCTGCCCAAGGCATGTATTACCAGTCTCATAAAGTACATCATGAGTATATTGTAATAACTGTGGTTTTATTTTTCTTTCACTTTAAGTCTCAAAGGGAATTAAGTATAATGAATGTTTTTAATGCTGTTATGAAACTGCTTTTGAGTAAGAGGATAAGAGAGAATATGGTGCCAGAATTTTGACCTGAGTTTTTTCTGGAGTGGTTAGTAGTTTTCAGGCTTTTTTCAGAAGGCAGTGTCATCAGCCTTCTATTTCTTTGCTCTTTTCTCTTTCCACTCTCAGATATCCCCCTGTAATCTTATGGTGAAATTTCTTAATATATTTTGGGGACAAATGTATTAGATCATTGTACTGTAAAGAACTGTTGGTTTCCAATCTGAACTGGCTGGGTTTATATTTTCCCAGTAACAGTAGCTTCAGTATTTTTAGTTTAAAATTTTTCCCTTTACCTCTCTTGTAATACTCCAGTACTGCCCATTGAGTAGTATGAACCACTGGAGGTAGAAGAATAGATGTCAGATCAGTAAAGTTGATCTGGGTTTCAGTGGCAAGCTTTTGTGGGGTTCAGCTTTTGTTGCATAAATTGATCTGGTTATGACACAGCCTTGCAGGCAATTGCTCTTTGGAAACTCAAGAGCAGCATCTGCAAAACTGTGAGGTTGAGCCTGTGCAAGTAGAGTGGGACAGCATGGGAGTTTCTAGTTTTTACTGCAGCAGAAGCCCCTGTATTTTGAAAATACAATCAAAATTGTCTATAACAGTGGTTCTCTTGCATTTAATGGTGTGCAAATCCAGATTTTGTTCCTTTAAAATTAAAACTCTGTATTTAAAACTGAATGAATTGTGAAAATCACCCATTTAAAATTCAAATGGTGTTTTCTTCTGAGAGATGAAGAAAGTGTTTTCTGAAGTCAGAAACAGGACATGTTGGCTAGTTTTTCAGCCAGGTGAACCCTCAGCAATGACGTTGTTTTTTGGCTGTTGACAGTCACAGATGCAGTTTGAGTTATGTGGGTGCATGCCAAGCTGTTACTCAGTTTTGCTTGTCTGCTCATGATGGATTTTGATTTAGTTTACTGTCGTGTTCTTTCTTTTATGCAGACCAAGTACCTGGGTGCTTTCGTTAGAGGTACTTTTGAAAAGCAGATTACAGTTAGCAACAGTCATTTTATGGCATGCTGTTGCTGCTGATGTCTTTTTTTTTAAGTAAATTCGGGGAATTAGATCTTGGCAGACTCTTTAATTGTCAGCATTACAATTCAGCAGCATACACATCTATATAGAGAAACTCAATTCACAGTAATAGGATCAGATGAAACTAAAGATAAGGGGCAACTGTTTAAAAAGGGGAAATTGACTAAAATCAAAGTCACTTTGTAACTCTTTAATTTATTAATTTCATTGTATTTATTCTAGAATTGGTCACAAATAATTGACAAAATCTTGTCCTGATGTTTTAAAATGTGTTTCCTCTATGTGATGTCTTGTTGGACACTCTGTGTTTCTACAGTTATTTTATTACTTGGTATTACAGCTTGTTAGTAATAACCACAGTATCACTTAAATATAAATTACAACGTGCTGTTCCTTGTAGATTGCAAACTTCCCTTGTATGTAAACCAAGTATATGTTCCTGACTCTGGGAAATTATTGTATTTAGAGGAAGTATTTTCATAACAATGTCTAGAACATTTTTCTCCAACATATTCTATGCATATCTTTGATCTGGTTGTTATGATACAGTTTTCTGCCAAACATATTTACGGTACAGCAGTTCCAACTAATAACAATATGGAGAAAGTTTGTATTAATTAGTAATCTTTTTCAACTAAATTAAAAGTAAAATATGGTAATAAATTATCCAGGGGAAAAAACCCCACCTTCTTTCAGACAAATGAGTTAATTTCTATGCAAAACACAGGTCTCATGGGTTCTTCCTGTTATGTCTTGTGTAACACAAACACTGCTCTCCAAACTGTTTGTTCTAAAAGAGAAAATCTCAGAGCTTGGAAAAATGAAGAAAAGGAAACTGCAGGTTAACTGCTGTATGGAGGAAAGCTTCAGAACAAAGCTTTGTGTGTTACATTTTGACATTGTGTTCCCTCTCAGACTTTTGTTCTCTTCAGTCTTTGGTTGTGCTGGTACCTTCCTACTGTAAAAATTAAAAACTTGAAGAAACTTATATACCTATTTTTCCTATGAAAGAGGCTTACTAACAGGTTTGTGTCACATGCCCGAAGTGTGTTCAAGAGCATGAGCATTATAAATTTCCATGGAAGAGTTGGTTCACTTTGCACTTTGACAAAGGTTCTAGGGCCATATTGCTAATTATAATTTGCTCTTGGTGCCAGTTCAATAAAAGTTTTAGAAGTGTGATGACAGAAGAAAAATATTACCTGAAGAAACGTACTAATATTGAATGAACTACACAATATAACTCAAATGCAGAGTTGTCTCAGTTTGTTTTGCTGTTAAATAATGTAACTAGTACCAAAGTCAATCAACATTTAGTAAATTTAAGAAGGCCAAGAATGTGAGTCCTGGCTTGGTTGTAATTTGTAAGAAAAGAATTCTACCAGAGTCAATCAACAGTATAATTTGAAGCTGTATAAATAGTTTTTATACTGAGACCAATTTATTATGTAATGTCTGAGCCACAACCTCAGTTTCCTCCTTGAATTTCAATTGTTTCATGGTTGCTAGACCTTCCCTGCCATAGAATAGCGAAGTATCCAAAATAATGGGAGAACTTCATTAATTGCTTATCAACTAGAAACAGCAAGTAGTAAACCTATGTACTTCTTTTTCATGTAATTGCTGTATCTAAGAAGGGTAGTACTTGCTTAGATTTAGAAATACTCTTCTTTTTGTATCTTCTTAAGGATTTTAAACAGATATTCATGAGCAAAGTAAAAGGAGTCTCCCAGTAAATAGAAAGATGGAAGAATTATTAAGGTACTGCAAATACTTTGCTTCTTGCCATCCCCTGAAAACTTAAGGGCTGTAGATAAGGAGCTAAGTGCTGGTAGTGTCCTGCAAGAATATTTGCTGCAATATGTCTTTCAACTGCATGGAAAGATTGATTGAAGTTAAAATGGTTTGTTTAATAGGTCTTTTTCGGAGAGCAGTCTCTTCCTGAGGTAGCTGGCATGAAACATCAGGCCTACAGCACTTAACCTTTGATTGGTACAATCTATAAATCATTTCATTCTGTATTGCAGTGTCTTCTAAAGTCTTTGGGCAATTCTGGTATGTGGTTCATCTGGAAATGGTTTAGTTAAGTTATCTATAAGTGAGAATAACAGGGGAAGAGTCCAGTTTTGAGCCCAGAAATTTCAAGTAGGGGGCATTTCAGTGTTGCAGTGGACAATTTCTAATTAACCAGCAACCAGCATAAAATAAGTCTGGATTTCTACTTCTTTAGAAGTTGGTCTGACATAGTGTGGGTGCAGTTTCTTCAGATGTTTGTTACTCATTCATGGAAAACTCAAATGTCCTGTGGAAAAAAAAAAGCTGAAAGAAAAAACCTAGCACAATAACACAGAGTTGCCACATACTTGCTTTATCAATAAAATTAAGTCAGACTTTTAATTATTTGTACTTGTCAAATAAGAGAAGGAACCTCCTTGAAAGAAGGCAAAAAATCTTATTTTTCCCAAGGATTACATCTCACAGCTACTTTTCTACTTTGAAACTGGACTGTAAGTCAGAATACTTGTGTTCTGAAATGTAAAACTCAGGAAAGAAAATTAATTTTGAAGTTCATAAAAATTAAGTCTTTTGGTGCTTTATTGCCGCATAAGCACTAAGTCTATTGAGAAATCAGTTCTGGTTTTTAATGTTTCAGGGTTTCACCATTTTGTTGTGTTCTGATATGGAATGAGCTTAAACCGTTTGAAATATTTTGCTTATAGACATGAAGGGTATGTGTGAAGGAACACCACACATAGTTCAAGTTATGGAAACGGTGTGATAGCTGTAATGTGATGCTCTGTCTAGTCTTTCTTGGCATGTTACTGGCTTTAGAAGATACCAAGTTTGCCAAAGGATTGAGAGACAAAGTTGCAAACTAAAATAAAAAGAAAGCAATTGCTTTGGCTCATCACATGGAAGTCCACTGTGAATTGTAAACCTCCCACTTTTCTTTAGTTGCAACAGTTATTTATTTAAATCCAAAATACTTATTATATACAGTCACTCTTAAAAGAAAGTGGAGCAGGAAGAATGTTGATTCATGAGGAATTTCCAGAAATTCACAGATTCCTTTGTCAGTTTGCTAGTGCTACCATTGTCTTATAGAACTACATAGAAGGTATAATGTGCCATTAGCCTCCATACAGTACTTGCTGGATTCCAGGTACCATTGTCACCTCTCTGTACAAGCAAGTGGTCATTTTAAGCTTGCCATAATTTATAACTAAAGCAGTACAAGAAATCTTAAGTAATTGTTGGTGCAGCTCTAAGCTTGGTTGCTAGGTACATTTTAAATTTCATTCAATAAAAAGCAAAACAGAGAGCTGTTTTTGTTTTTTTTTCTTCCAGCCCTGCATCACATTTACATTTTTCTATCAAACATCCTCATACACTGTCCTGGGAATATTACACTATGTTCCAGTGTAAAGCACATCTTGTTATGAGACTGATTGAGAACAGAATTAGCATGGAGTTCATGTTACAGGTAGGTATTTAAATGATTATGCAGAATATAGAAAACTTTTTGTCTTAAATTGCATTTCTAATCATTAAATGGAGTTTAAAGAAGAACAGAATAGGTCATCATAAGATTTCATTTGTAGTTTCAGTTTTAGCAGGACCAAACAAATATTAAATGTAGACCATTTGTGTTAGGATAAGGTGAGCTATTATTCTTACACATAATACTTTTTATATATTGCATATTGTCTTTAATCTTAAGGTATTTCATTGGTTTGGGTTTTTGTGATTGGTTGTTAAAACTGAGAGCCTCTTTTACTGGCCCTAACCGTGTTGCTGTAAGCTAATCTAATGAAATTGTAAATAACTAAAGTAATGAGAATCCAGCTTCTGCTCTTTCCACTGTATAAAGCTATCAGTGCTAGATGGAACATAAATGTTTATATTAAAAGAAGCAGTTGAACAGAAGATTGTAATTTTATTCTGAAATGCTGAATTTCTGCAGAACTGTAGTTTCTCTTCTTTACTAAGTATCTTTTGTGACATGCCTGAAAGAAGATAGAATGCTATAAAAACCCAATTAGAAACTGAATGACATTTTCATATCAATTTCAGGTTCTGGGGGAGTTGAGTTTTTTAAGGAAAACATATATGTTGTGGTAGAGCTATTGGAGGTAGTTGTCATGTTGAAAATGCAACAGAGAACCTGATGAATCTTTTATTTCTGAAAAAGGAGATGATGATCTGTTTTACTGTAGGTAATTTTTGAAAGTTGATGGACTTTTAATGAAATGTGTGTGTACATATGTAACTTGAGGAAGATACAGTTGAGACAGCAAATCACAATTTCTGATATGTTGGGCCTTTAGTTACAGTTCAACTGCACCTAAACATAAAAGGTTATTTCATATATTGAAATATTTAGAGAAAGTAATAACTTTTTGTCATTTTAGGTTTTCAACAAGTTGTTGAGTCTGGCCAGCACTGCTTCTTCTCAGAAGTTCCAGTCACACATGTGGAGTCAGATGTTGGTTTCCACATCTGGGTTTTTGAAATCTATCTCAAATGTCTCGGGCAAAGACATCCAACCCTTAATAAAGCAGTGGGTGTATCCTTTTTCTTCTTGGTCTGGATTTTTAATATGGAGAATGAATTTGTTTTTTTAATTGGCTCTGTTAAAGAAATGTGAAGAACAGTATGAAATATTTTTTCATAAAACAGTTAAGTATATTAGTATGTGAATTGAATGTATATGTGACTCATATGTTCACAATCTTTTCATAGTTCTTTGGACTATACTGGCTTTTTTGCATGTTCTTTACTAGAAGGGATTTCATTATTTTAGGTTTTTCTTTGAAAGAAGCACAAGAACTCTGCTGAAATTTAAGGCCAAATTATACTAAAGGGATTCCAGAGGACACTGCCCATAGAAATATGCTGAAGTCTGACATGGAAAATGCTATAGTCTGGTGAATTTTAATATGTGATTTCCAGTAAATCACCATGAAATAAGTAACCTAAAGCACAGATTTATAGTTTACAATACACTTTAATAGCTTGATAGCTGGTGTTAGTATTACAATTTCAGGTAAAATAAACCTCTGTGTATTGACTATTCAAATTTCAGTGATACTAGGCAAGAAATAGGGTTTCTTACTGTGGGTTGATGTGAGGGTAGATTTGAATTTGCTTCATTCAACAAGTTTAATTGTTAGTTTTATTTAATGTGACTACAAGCTGGAATCATACATGACTGCAGCAAAAACATAACTCACTGTTCTAACAAACAACAAAAGTAGGTGTTTATATTTAGGCATTATTTATCTGACATGACTTAACATTGTTCATGCATCTCAATATCTAACTATATTACACTGTATAATTAATATTTATAGAGTAATATGGGAAGTTAGCATTTTATTTGCATCAGAAATATTCATAAAGTATAATACACATTATTCTAATTTCCATACTTGAGGAAAGTACAAGTTCTGTATGTACATATATTCCCACTGCAGCTATAACTATGCGTCAGCATTATTATCTGAGCAGAGTGAGTCTTAACTACATCTGTTCTGTAAGCAAGCAAGGATTGTAACTCTCAGATCTGGGGATTTTTCAGCTTCTCCAGACTTTGGCCCTTAAGCTAATCCTGTTAACTGTAACTTGCATTTTATCCTTTGATCGCAACCTCCCTACTGTTTCAAACACTGTTACACCTGTGAGAGATTTTCCACCCAGTAAGATCACAGCAGGTCTTTATGTTGTATGGGAGGAGATCTTATTAACTAGTGCTGTCTTATGCTATTAACAGAGGCTGTATTGATGCAGAGTTTAAATCTAGTGCTGAAGTAACCTCTAAAAATGCCTTAAACTGTATCTGATGTCAGTCACAGAGCTTTATGAAGGCAGCCTCTGTGAACAGAACCAGTCTGAGGTATCTGGCCAAATGGACACATTTTGAGAGAAAAGTTAATAACCCATGTACGATAAGAAGCTTCTTTGAATCTGTAAGCTCCTCCCTTAAATGTCAGGACATGAAAGAACAGATTTTCCTTCCTTGCTTTTGTCTTCTATTGTCAGAGACTTGTGAAAGTGTGCATTAAACTAAAACACTTCAGTTTAGTGTTTTACTGTAAATAAAGAGTAATAATGGCTTTCGTACAGATAATGAATAATGAAATTATTCACAGGAAGAGTTGGATCCAGAAAATATTGCCTGGGAAAAGTTGCAGAGTGAGATTGTTACTTTTGATCATTCATGTTGTATACTCTCATGTATATGTGGACTCAAACACACACACAAACGTTCACATAACCCAGTTTGAAAAACTGCAATAAAATACTGAGTTAAGTGTAGTGTGGGTAGAAAACAGGAACTAGTGTCTACATTTTCACCTTAGTTTTATTAACTAAAATATATAGTAAACCAAAGCATATGGAAATTACTGAAGTCTTACTCAGTTACTTTCTCTGAAGCATGCCAAGAACATTGGCTGTGTTGGAGTACTGGTAATTTTCATTGTACTTCAATTTTCCTCCATAAGAGACATGATTGGACATGTTTAAAGAAAAAACAAAGAAACAAACAAACAAAAAACCCACAAAAATACCCCACCAAACCCTCAAAGATCTTTAAAAGTTCATGAATGAGCATACATGTTTTACATATGTGTTTTCACTTCCTGATCTTCTTGGGTTGGGAAATTCTAGGAATAAAAAATCATAAAGTGTAAAGAATTGAGAATTATGTTTGTTTATAACTACTGCATTGTGCACTAGAATTCCTATACAGCTTATTAGGGACCAGAGTGGCGTGGTAAAATTTTATGGTAGCTTTGCATTTAATAGAAAACGGAATGTATTGGAATTGGAAATAAAACAAGACTATACATCTCCAGGGACTCAGAAGTATGTGGTAAGGTCCATTTTCCATATTTTGCCTACACGTGCAAGTATGATGTATACATTAATAAGCATAATTTTAATATTAATTGAAAAATCTTGTGAACTTGAAGGGTCCTCTTAAAGTGACAGTGCAAGAACTTGATGGCTCATTCAACCATACATTGCAGATTGAAGAAAACAGTCTTAAGCATGATATACCTTGCCATTCTAAAAGCAGAAGGTAAGAACTAAAATACAAACTGCAAGTATTTTTAGTATGTATATATGAAAGCATACAGTGCACTTGAGCATAAATATATACTTTTTCAAATTTTATGTTTGCTTAATCTTACTAAGCTTTACCTGTGATGTAAGTGGAGAAAATAGAATTTCTTACTGTTTAAGGACAACAAGAAACCTTACATTTTATATGCAGTTTTTAATTATAAGTCATTCTGTAAAAGTTTTATGAAGAGCTTATTTATAGAGAGTTAGTTGAATGGAAACTAGATAATCAAGTTATTCAAAATGCCTTTGAATGGAAAACACAAATTAGTGGGAATGCAATTACAAGCAAGAGAAGTGCCTCAAGTGAAAATACACGAAAGAAGCACTTGCACAGTTTTCTGTTAAGAGAGTGCCAGCACTTTTCAGTAAACCTAATGAGCAAGAAAAGAGAATTCAAAGAAAACTTTGAATTCTACTTCTCAGTGTTTTATGTGTATGTGTAATTGTAAAAATGGTGGGAGTTAAAATTATAAAAATGGACGCACAGCTCAAATTTTTGAATATTTTTTGCTGGAGGGAGCATTGTACTTTGGTGTAGTGAAATGCACAGAGTACTTTTGCAGGCTTAAGCTCTGCTTGCAAACATATATTTGCCAGTCTAGTAAGTCATATCTTTTTTTCCCTATTTTCTCTATTTTAATAGAAATAAGAAGAAAAAGATTCCACTGATGAATGGAGAAGAGGTGGACATGGACCTTTCTGCTATGGAGTAAGTTAGCTTGTTGGAGTTTCTCACTGTGAGTTTGAGCCCTGTTCCCCTTGTCTAAAGCATGCTCTTTTGAGATATTGGATAATAATATTGTACTTCATTATATGACTGGCAAATTTCAAGACTATACTACATTTCTTTGTCTTCTTTGAGACTTTTCTTCTGTATCCGGGGAAATGCTGGCAAAGTGTAAAAAGTGGGCTAACCACTATAATCAGTTTTTATAAAAAATCTTGGGCATGATAAGGTGATACAATAAATTGCTTGATTCTTACACATTTCCAGTGATACTTCTCAGCTGACTTTGTAGGTAAAATAAACAAAAATTTGCTTGAAACAAAGTAGGAGCAATTTTTGTTGGACCTTGATGAGGACCATTTAACTGCCACTAAGACAAGTTTCTGAAATCTGTGGTTAATTACTAAAGAATCCGTTTAGATTAAAAATAATGATGAAGTGCTTCATATTGAAATTCGCACTGGCATTAGGTTCAGTTGGAACTGTTAAGCTCTTTGGAAGCAAATTGTTGCTCAGTGTAAATACCTGCCTTGGCCTCCTTGAGCTGGAGCCAGTAATGCTCCCAAAAATCGTGAAGGTATTGGACCTTGTTTTCTGGCTGAGGGATGTAAATAATCAACTCTTGAAAACCAGTGGTGTCTCTTTGAAGAAGGGTGAACTGCTTGTCACTCTAAGTGTTGGAGATTCTCATAAATTTGACCTCATCTAACATACGATGAGATTTTTACATTGAGCAAGTTATTGCTGCCATTTCTATATGACAGTTGACATGTGAATAGCCTTTTAATTGTATTGAAGAATAATTGGCCTAAATATTTGTTAGTATTTGTTATCAATTATGTTCAGGTCACTGCTACATTACACTGAGCTGAGACTTTAATGACCTTAAGATGACCTTCGAACTAGTACATGATTTTATGCAAGTCACTGATGCTTTATCTGATAACCTTCTAATCTGTGATGCAGTAATTCTGTTGTTCAGTTTGAACTCCTCTGCTCCAAAAATATATGATCATATACACTCTTCTTTATTCTTCTAAGTCCCACTGTCCTTTCTTCTCTAGCTACAGTCTTGACAGTAATTCTTAATATTCTACAAATACATACAGAAATACAGATCATACTTATAATTATGGTCTTTTCATCATTCCAGACCCTCTCCTAATGTCTGTATTTTGCTGTTGTAATTTTTATGTGGAAAAATGAGTGAGAGAATTTGTTGCATAGTTTGTGCTTATTGCTCCCATAATTTCCTTCTGCAGTCATGGTGCTGTGTGAATACTAAAGAATAAAATGTTTGTTCGGATGGAATACAACTGAGTCATTCAATCTATAGGATAACTTTAATCCTGTCTGTTGATACTTTCACTTTTATCATCATTTGCATAGTTACCCTTGTCAGCTTTCAACATCATAGCGTGTCTGTGGTTGTAAAGCACTTTCATATCTATTGATTAAAAAAATTGGGTGTTTACCACCAGATTTTTCTTGGATTTTTTTTGTAGTCTTAACCTTTAGAAGGTGATGAAGTGCTGCTCACTTATAGCAGTTTATAGTAGCTTATAGTAGTTTACCATAAACAGAGATCTGTAGGTTAAAATACTACAACACTGTGTTCACTTCAGTGTATTAGAGGTTTGGACAGATTGCCGTGGGATGCTATAGAATTGCCTTCCTAGAAGCAGGAGATTGGACCAGGAGACTTTCAAAAGTCACCTCTAACCTAGGGTTTTTTATGGTTCTTTGAATCTAAATATTTTACAAGTTACTCATAGCAAATTAGAACTTCATTGAAATTTCTGTAATCCTGAAATTTTGTAAGCTATTAATGTTTTTCATGTCTGTCTTAGTGCTGATTCCCCCTTGCTTTGGATAAGAATAGACCCTGATATGTCAGTACTGAGAAAGGTAGAATTTGAACAGTCAGACTTCATGTGGCAGTATCAGCTTCGGTACGAGAGAGATGTGGTTGCACAAGAAGAAGCCATTCTGGCACTGGAAAAGTTCCCTACTCCAGCATCACGTCTTGCACTGACTGATATACTAGAACAGGAGCAGTGTTTCTACCGGGTGAGAATGCTGGCCTGCTTCTGCCTTGCAAAGGTGAGCTTGTGTGGATGGGAATAAGGGAAGAAATCCACAAGACTTTGTCAGTGTTTGAAAACAGGTCAGAACTCATCACAGTTCTTAAACTGGCTTGATATTTAGCCTCTTAAATGTATTTGCCAAGTATTTTTAGCATGACTGATTTGAAAGGAAAGCTGTATTATTTTAGTCTGTAAATGGAGACCGCAGAAGGCTTTCATAATTGTCAAAATTGAGATGTCAGACATGAAAACCACAAGGGATTTTTCCAGATTTCATTAAGTAGCAGAAATAAAAGACTTTTGTTTAAATTTTTTTCAGAACCAAAGTGTATTTTTTATTATTTTGCAGTGGAGTTCCATGGCCAATCTGTTGAGAACTCTGAAGTGATGAAATTTATCTTTGCTAATGTGAATTCATATTGCTGCTCTATATCGTTTCAGATTGAATAGGAGCACAAAATAAACATCAAACTGGGCTACAATTAAATATTAGAAAGCCAAATAATTGCCTTGAAAAGAGAAGATTTTTTTTGTTAGACACAAAATTAGCATTGAGACTGAAAATTAGAAAGCTTCATAAAACAACTTAGTGGAAAAATAAAAGAACAAGAATTTCTGAAAAGGCATCTTGGTGACATACTTTTATGGACATGAAGACATATTTATTGACAATTTGTAGAGTTCGGATTATTGGCATATAGCTTGCTTTCTCCTGTGTACTTCTTGGGAATAATTCAGTATAGAAGTAAATCCTTTGGCCATATTTTGAAAATCAAAATCCAAGAAGTGTCTTTGACAAAGTGTTTTAATATAAAACTGCCAGTGTAAGTGCTGGTATTGGTGCTGCCAGCATCTGGCTGAAATATGTACTTTTCATAATGAATTCAGTGGGAATATCTGAGTGTATATTCCACAGATAAATATTAAAAGAACAGTTGTTAAAACATTTAAATGCAATAGTTTTTTCTGTCTTTACTTTGAATTCTTAGGCAATTGGGCTGCAAATACTCATTACCAGTTTTGTTCAGTTGTAACTGTATGGAAAATCTTGGGTCTGTGGATAAGGTGGTTGACTTGCAGAAAAGAAGATTATAAGGCAAGCAAAAAGTGTGGCTGTGACGTTGAATCAAGGTGAAGGAGCATAGCAGAATAGAGTTGTAGTTATGTTTATGTGAGTTACTTAGGAGGAAAGTGTAATACATTCTATTACTGATTCCTGCATAAAGGTGTTAGTAAGATTAGCTTCCTGTTGTCATTAACTGTGTTTGATTTTCTCAGCTTGTAGATATTCAGGATTTGCATTCTTTTTTGAAAAAATCCAAGTCCCTCATGTTTATCCGGGGGGAGGGTTCTTTTTTGTTGATTTGCAGTTTCTAGCTGGATTGCAGGTAGTGTTGTTGAATGTGTGCTCCTGTTGAACAGAGAAATGATACATGAAAATGCAATTATCAAACTGAATTTACTACACTTTCTCAATATTCTTCATTGTAAAACAGCACTTCAGTCTCTCAGCCATAGTGTAATGAGGTGACTTATTAAATCTGCATGGATAAAGAAATTAAGAGATATGTGTGTACAAGCACACACACACACAACGCACACACATTGTGCAGAGTCTTTCCCAACAAATAACAAATACAGAGAAAGGAGAAAATAATGTCACAATTCCTGGGAGTGTGCAGGCTGATTTTCCAATTTGGATCCATTGCAGTGTCGGGGATGTGCAATGAAATTTTAAAAAGGAACACTACCATGACAAACTTTTCCCTACCAAACACTGGGGGATTCATAGCTGTGCATGACAGTTACATCTTAGTGCACTTTCTTATGCTGTACTGAATTGAATGATGCAGAAATGGAGTGTACCTGCTGCCTTTTAGAGTAGAAATAATGCAGGGTAGGCTGCTTGAAGAATGTGCAGGTACATTTAATTCACTGTGTAGCGTATCAGTAGAATAAGTGGAAAAACTGGATTCTATCAGTAAAGAGAAATTCAAATGAGTCAGAGCATATGGTAAGACCAAAAAAATACTGAAAAGATGATGATTGTTTTATTATTAACTTGAAAATACTGTTGTTCATCTGCAGATTTTGCAAAACAAAATACTTAAAATAAGTTAATATTTTAAAACATACACCCTGATATTAATGAGATAGTAAATATCTTGTAAACATAGTAAACTTGATATTTTGAGTGTTGGGTTTTATTTGACACTGCTACATAAATTTCCTCTTTGCAGTTTAAGTTCTTCATCATGGTTTCTAAGCAGTTTTGGGATTAACTTCCTCTGCAGGAAGAGTCATTGTAGCTTACAGAAAAAGCTATACCTGCATCTTCAGTTCAAACACTTCAGTTACTGAAGAGGGAACATTGAGTCCCACTGCAGTATTTTCTATCTCTAACTTTTCTTTGAAGCCTGACTTAGTGGGGAAATGGTTTTCAGTAATAAAGCCTCCATCATACACAAGAGCAGTGGTGAAATTGATTGCTGCCCATATTCAGATAGCCTCTTGCTGTACTTTCACTTACTATGTATGCAATAACCTTTGAAACGAGCTAAATACTTGAGAAGGAAATTAGCAAATTCTTTTTTTTTTCTGTGTGAAAGCAGATTTTTCCTTAGTTTGTGGTGGGTCTATAACAATGGAAATTCCTACTACATTGTAGGGTGCATTGGTCTCGTTTGTATACACACA
Organism: Dendrocincla fuliginosa; assembly: GCA_035047845.1. Classification (NCBI taxonomy): domain Eukaryota; kingdom Metazoa; phylum Chordata; class Aves; order Passeriformes; family Dendrocolaptidae; genus Dendrocincla; species Dendrocincla fuliginosa. Next base: position 138,264,311 of record JAWWMO010000083.1, on the reverse strand, counting down.
CACACATCAGGCAGATTAACCATCAGCAGACACAGGTGTTCTTGTCTGCAGGCTTTCAGTGCTCCACACAGCAAAGGTGTGAAACTCAGGATGCTGGGAAGGCACAAAAAGCAGTTTTGTCTTTGTGGAACCAAAGCAGACTATAGCAATAAATTGTTCTCAGTGCACAGTCTTTATTAGTTAATTACAATTAAAGTTAGAGGGAACTGCCTTGCCTTTCACTTTAGGGGTGGTCTTTTACTTTTAAGGTGGCTGAGGCCTCTTTTAAAGTCTCAGCTGAGGTTACTGGCAGGGTAAATTTGGGAAGTTGATATTGCAAAATCCTCTTCCATCACTGGCTTCTGTAGAGTCAGAAAACTTGGCTTAGTGTACACAGAATTTTCATCTGAAATCTACAAAAGAGAAAATAATTAAGAACAGAAGTTTATCATGGAAAGATAATTAGTTGCAGATGTCTTCCAAGTGGAAAAATGTTCATAAAATTTACCTTTATGCAGGGAAGATATATTGGGAATGACAGTGAAAACTTAGGTAATATAAGATAATACACTGATGAAAATAAGTATCTATTTAAAGGAGAGAATGTTCTTGGCAATTATCCTTTTTGATTATGGGAATGGGTGTCTTTTTCTACAGCCAAACTAAACTTGCAGTGGTCATATTAATATGATTTCCCTTCCCCCCTGCTTATTCAGATTGCGAATTCCATGGTAAGTACGTGGACAGGACCACCAGCCATGAAGTCACTCTTTACCCGAATGTTTTGTTGTAAGACTTGTCCAAACATTGTGAAGACCAACAACTTCATGAACTTTCAAAGCTACTTTCTGCAAAAGGTAAAATTTATTTTACGAATGTTTTAAAAGAATTGTCAAAATATGAAAGTGTTCCTACAGTTGACAATTAACAGGAACATGGATAGCACAGTCCTGCTTTACTCCTTCATGGAAATCCAAAGTAACTAATTCTTTCTCATATTGCTTCTGTTTGTTCCATCATAGTAAAAATACAATTACAAAATTTTCAGCAAGTTTTTTCCTGAGTAGCTGAAGTTAATGCAGTTTCTTCAGAAGAATGGAGCACATAAGTAATTATTTGCAATTATTTGTGAGCTCATTCTTAAATAGTGCTGTAAGGAAGCTACTAATTATGTCTTTTAGGTGAATTCAGCAATGGCCTTTTTTCTTTAAGAGCAATTATACCATACCGCAAGTAAAATCTCATAAATCTTAAATTGGTGAGCTTTTTAGTCCAAGGCACTGCATAATCCTTCTTGCCCTCTTCTTTCTGTTCTCAACATCATGTATTGCTGCAGCTTACTTTGGTGTTAGCACAGGTTTTTTTACTGGAACTTATAGTTTTTGGTAGTACAGTAGCTAACAATTAATTACAATGGTTTTCTCTTAAGATTCACTTTATAATTATTGGGTGATTCCATTCTTATTTAATAGATTTCATGTTACGGGTTATAGAGAAAACTCAAATTTCATTTTTTAACTGTCCAAAACTGCTTTATCCTTCTTGGACCTTCTTTTGCATTTTTCTGCTTTTTTTTTGGTCATTGTTCATTCTTTACCACTAAATCTTATACTTTACTCCCTTTTTAATCCCATGCCCCAAGTTTATAGATCTAGAGTAAAATTCCTAAATCTATGTTGAGTGGAATGTAGAAATCTGCTTAGCTCACTCTGGAATAAATAGCTGATCAGAGTAATACCTGGCTAATAATTCTTCAAGCTTCACTGACCCTATTGGATCTATATGTCTCAGCGGTGATGGAAGGCTTAGTAATATTCACATGCAAACACCCAAATTCAATGTCTGTCTCAGAATTAATTTCATCATCATTTTCTTACTTTCATTGGTGTTCATTTGTTACCTTTTTAACAGTGTCTTGACGGGAGAGCCTGTGCTTGGATATACATTTTTCTGTTTCTCTCTGCTCTGTGCCTAATTACTGAGCAATAACTACATAGTTCATTTGATCTGAAAATTAGATAGCATGTGGTATGGCTTTCCAATGGTATTTAAAATTCAACTTTTCAGAGATACGGTATTGGAATTTATTAATTGCTGACCTCCAGGATGTACTTCTTTCCAGGGTGTATCTATAATTTCACTGATATAAGAATGATGCTAGTATTAATTTTATTACACAGACTATGCCTGTTGCCATGGCCCTTCTGAGAGATGTTCACAACCTCTGTCCTAAGGAGGTTTTAATGTTTATTTTGGATTTGATCAAGTATAATGATAACAGGAAGAATAAGGTAAGGAATGTCTTTATTTTAATCTATTCTTATGTTGTCGAAAAAAATCTTAATACGCTGCAGGATGTTATGCCACAACTGTAAATATCTGGTTAGGAGAGTTGATGAAAAGGTGATATGCTAAACTAAACTGTAAATGTTACAGAATGTTCTCTAGCTGACATTTCTGTGGAGGCATTTTTTGGATATTTCAAAGCTCTGTGTGCTTCTTGACTTACTAAGGACCTGCCTGTCTTCATTTGCACACGTATTTTTCTTGCTTTACTCTTCTTCATTCAAAAGACCCATGTGTTTTGAGAAATCTAACGTTCACCTTGAGAAGAGAATTTGAAAGAGCAAGGAAAGGACATCATCTTTTTTAACCATATACAGGACTCTGGGATTCTGAGTTCTGAATGTCAGCTCTAGCTCACAGAACTGGATTGTCTTCATCCAGTTAAGTAACAGGTGAAACTCGGGTTAATACTGTTCAATCACTAAACTGAACATCTGATTTGGAAATGCTGCCATCTAAAATTCCTTCCCACAGACTGCTTCTGAAGAATGATTAGATGACCTTTAACATCCTGAGATTATGAAAAATTCCATTGCCCTAGCTAGAGGAAGCGTACAACTGTTAGGAGCCTAGCATAATGTTCCTGATTAAGTATCCAAATTTAAATCAAACCAATCTGAGGCATCTTAAGCCTTATTTTTTCTTGTGTGTAGAAACACATACTGTAACAAGACACTTGTTGCTTTTTACAAGAGGGTGATGGAGGGTGGAGAGGTAGTGTGAGACACAGGAATACAAGCATCAGTAGTCACAGAAAGTGGTGAAGTGTGCTAACATCTCCCCACAATTAAAGGAGTGATCTGGCATCACTTTTCCATGTGTCCTTTCCACACATGTTTGTCATCTTCTAGTGGATAATATTCAAGTGCAGTACTTCTTTCTGCTTTTTGTAAATTTTATTTTTATACTTTTTGCTGCTTACTAACACAACCAACAGATGCAAAAGCCAGCATAATGGAAAGGGTGAAACTATTAGCCGAGGTAAGAGGGGTGAATGAAGAAGCACAGTTTTCCCAGCTAAGGAACAGTGAGCTCACTGGTTCACTTCAGAAGCTTATGAAGTTGCTGGCTGGATAACCTGTACAATTTTCTGAGGTGCTAGGCACCCATTAACCTTGCTACTAAATATAGAAATAGATGGGTAAGTTTCGATGCTCACATTTAAGAAATAATGACTTTTATTTTCCATATCTTGAAGATTTTCAACGCCTGATCTTTCCATTTTGATAAAATAATGTATTAATAAGCTTTTATTACAGAGTGAAGATTAATGATTGATAATATGTCTGCTTTTTCAGTCACTCTCAAATCTATTATCAGACCAATTTATTCCTGTTTTGCTTTCTTGTGCAGTTTCTCACATGGGTTTTGTTTTAAGATCATGTTTCATGGGCTTAAGCATTTCTTAGTTTTGAAAGAATATGTATTGTTATATTTGCTTGCGTTAAATGTTGCTTTTATCTAGTTTTCAGACAACTACTATCGTGCCGAGCTCATTGATGCCCTAGCCAACTCTGTGACTCCTGCAGTCAGTGTGAACAATGAGGTCCGAACACTGGATAATTTAAATCCAGATGTGCGACTTATTCTTGAGGAAATTACCCGTTTTTTAAATATGGAGAAGCTTCTTCCCAGTTACAGGCATACCATTACTGTCAGGTAGGGTTTCATGATGCTACTTTTCTTGGGTTTTATGTATCCTTCTGTAGATAGCTTTTGAGATTTTAGCTTGTATGTCTTTTCGAAAGCTGATAGTGCAAGTTCATCTTGATTGCTTTACTTTTCAGCATTAATTTCTCTCAATGGAGACTTTTAATAGCAGTCATAAGTTGATCATGCCTATGCATCTTTAAGAAGAGCGTTTATGAAAGTTTTCCCAAAGGTAGCCTTTTAACAATAACTGTAGAGCACACAATGTAATCTGAGCTACGTTTTCTCTAAGTTAGGGCAGCTCTACTGAAACTAAACAATGGAATTGACATGTTGGAGAATTTTGTTTGTGTTTCTACCTAATTCGGAGGTAACAAGAGCTGTGTGTTAATTCTGTGAAAGTAGTTGTAACATGTTAATGTGGATAACAACTCTAGAAAAACTGCAGTACTTGATTTTGAAAAAGCAGTTTTATTTGTCTTGGCTGGTATTCTGTAAAGCTGATGTAATTTGTCTCTTTCTACCATGTCTAGCTGTTTAAAAGCTATTCGAGTGCTTCAGAAGAATGGTCATGTCCCAAGTGATCCTGCTCTCTTCAAGTCGTATGCAGAATACGGACACTTCGTAGATGTCAGAATAGCAGCATTGGAGGCTGTTGTTGATTACACAAAAGGTACTTTTTTCCAAGTATTTTGACACTTTGTAGCAATTCTGAGACAAATGGAATTACTTCATTAATATTAAGTCAAAATAGTGTCCACTAATAGAGTTTGTTTGATGACAGGTATATTGATAAGAAGCTGAGATTTCTGTTAATGTTTTGTCCTAGCAAATACAAGTTTTATGAAGATATGCTGAGCATTGTTTCCCAGTGTTTTGCAAATTGAATCAGATACGTAAGTTTTGAAATAATGAGTGAACAGCACAATGAGTAGTGGTAAGGGGGCTTGGTAATTTCTTTGTAACACTTCATTTTCATTGACTTTGATTCAACTGATTTCAGCCTTAATGGCTATTCAGAGTTCTTGGTTTTGCTTTACCTTCTTGTTAGCATCTTTATTTTGCTTTTTTGTATGCGTCTTATGGTTATACATTTTGGAAACTTAGATTATTGTAGTGATTTTCCAACTGATTCCTTATACGTAACTTGTGTTTGTGAGATGTTTACATTCTTTTAAGATTGCCTTTACCTTAGCTGACTGATCCAGGTCCATGGAAAAAACTATGGGTAGTTTCTTAAATGCTCTTTGAAGTGGAAACTCGATCCTGACAGCTTTTCTGGAGGCACTTAGAAATTCTAACTTCAATTATTTGTATTTCATGAAGTTAATTTAGTATTATATTTTCCTTCTCATTTATTTGGGTTAGTCATTCTCTGTTCAGCAGATTTCTAACTCTTCTTGTGTTTGAGGGTCAAGTGTCAAAGTGGCCAAATTCTTCAGTTCTTCCTGTGAGAGCAGACTGGTGAATCTAGATTTCTAATCATTTTGTGTCAGATTTCATGGTTTTGTTTTCAGGGTAATGGAGAGTTTCCTTTGCATGTTGTGCGAATAATTGTTTTTACCTTTTTTTAAGGGCTCTATTACTTTGACATTACTTCCGTCATTCTATGCAAAGACTTCTCAAACTAGAGAGGCAATGGGAGGTTTTAAGGCAATTGGAATCTTTGAGTGAACACGTCTGGTGGAATTCAGGTGTACACTTAGAGACTGAAACCAGGCTGTAATACAGAAAAACTGATAACTTCAAAGGGGATTGTGCACTGAGCACAACTCTCAGGCTCCATCTTGTAATCCACCAGGCATTATGTATCCATAACCCCCTGCACATACACCATTTGGTGGCCCTGTGAGTGATACACAGACAGCATTCAGAACTGTGCTGGTGCTGTGCATCCCTCTATTAGGCTGCTTGCTTTATTCCTCTCTTCATAGAGTGTTAGTGGAAAGACTGCTGGGGAATGGAAAGCTTAAGCATCATCTCTCTTCCTTTAGAGTAATCTCTTCACTAATTCATTCCGTTCATTGGAAAGGCAAACTGATAGAAGTAATGTTTTCTCATTAAATTCTTGACCTTTTTGGATCTTGTTTATAGTTAATATGGGGCTTGGATAAGAAGGCATTTATATTACATAGTACAGTACATCTTTAAAACAGGTGATCAAATGGGGTGGTGTATAAGCAAGCTAATAGGGTGAGATGCTTGAAATACTCTAAAGGAAGCTAAAACCTGAATGGTAAAAAGTAGTAGAAAGATTACTTGAAGAAATCAGTCATTGAGCTGAGCTCACTGGGAGAGCTGAAAATGATAGACTGGAATACTCATGTACCTAACTGCCTTGCCCCTTGCCTGCAGCTTTTTCTCTGATGCAGAGGTAGCAGAGGTAAGGATCTATCTGCTATAAAGTTACTACAATTCACAAGACAGCCTACTATCTAGCTAGTCATCACTGACATTTCTCAAATACAGCCTTCCAGGCCTAAACACAGTAGCCACAAAAGAACTTAGCAGTTCTTTTCTCCATCTTGCAGAGCCCTAAACCTGGCTTTGGCTGGAGAAACAATTTGCCACCTATTGCCCAGAGATCTGATTCTCATTGTTACCAGTTACCTGGTTTCCAGTTCATACTGAATGCAAACCAGCAGCTATCAAATACCTGTTGCTTGTGCCAAAGCTGCCTTTTAACAGTTCTTATAAAGGAAGATGACAGATTTTGTAATTGCCATCTAAAGAGAAGTCTCCATTTTCTGGGCGGAACTCTCAGGGTAGGAATAGCATTGCCTTTTATAAGTTACTTGAAAAGAAATAATTTCTCCATGGAACTGAATAAGTTGTTTTCTTTGCTGTTAGTAGTGAGGGATTTTTTTGAGACATGGTAATTTTGTAAAATGCTTGAGGCAGCATATAAGGGCTTGGACAGTTGATCTAAATTGGCTTGAAGTGAACAAGGTTTATTTCTTAAGTTAGCTTCTGAGAATTGTATGACTCTTAGGAGTTATTTGTATAGAACAAAGCAGTTGCATACTCAAAAGCTATAACAACAAGCTATTTTAAATAAATATTTATTAACAAATCTCATGAATGTTAAAGTTCAGCATCTCAGAGATGCTCTCCTGTAATTGAGAACTGATATACCATCTCCTGTAATTTGAAAGAAATCTTGATTTTTTTTTCAGAAAGCAATCACTTGTTTCTGTGTCTACCAGAAGTATGGAAGTCTACACATCTTTTCCCACAGTCTTCTAGACAAACTGGCAAGCTACAGACAGGATGGGTGATCAATGCATTGGGGGGAAATCAGGTCATGGGCCACACTCAGAGGATGGTGATCAGTGATTTTTACTGAGGCTGGCAGACTGTGACAGGTGCCTCAGGGAACATCTTCAGAAATGTGGACAACAGCATTGAAAGCAGCCTCACCAAGTTTGTTGGTGACACCAAAGTGGATGGCGAGGTAGACATGTCAGAAGGGAGAGACATCTTATAGAGGGACATGGAAGAGCGGGCAAGCAAGAACTGTAAGAAGTTTAACAAGTGCAAAGTCCTGCACCTGGGACAACGTAAGAAAGAGCCCAGAATAGTCCAGGATCTGCTGCTGTGCTGGGGAACAGCATCACTGAAAGGGACCTGGGGGGTCCTGGTGGACAATAAGTTAACCATGAGTCAGCAGTCAGCAAATCATACCCTGGGATACATCTGCAGAGCCAGTACTAGCAGTGACAAGAGGTGTGAACATCCCACTCTGCTCTGTACTCAATCTGTACTTGAGTACAGAAGATGTGGCCAGACTAGGGAGTGTCCAAAGAGAGGCCATGAAGATGGATTGCAGGGCTGGAGAACCTGCTCTGTCAGGGAGGACTAACGAAGTTAGGTCTTTTGCCCCTGGAGCAGAAGGCTCTGGAGGACTTCATCACAATACTCAGTACTTAAAGGGCAACTGCCAAGTGGATGGAGTGTCTCTCTTCCACATGGAAAGAGAAAGGATTAACAAGTACAGGTTGCACCAAGAGAGGTTTTATCTTGATATAAGAAAAAATTTTTTACAGTGAAAACAATCAGTCAGGGGCACAACCTCCCCAGGGTTGCAGTAGGTTTTCAAGTTTTCACTGAAGGTTTTCAAGATAAAGTTGGCAGAGAGCTAGATAATCTCATCTAGGCTTCCTTTCCTATTAAAAGTTTGACCAGATGATCTTTTGAGGTCTCTTCCAAACCGGATTGGTGTATGGTTCTTCTGGCTAATAAGATTTGTTCTGCCTAAAGTCAGGTTTAATTTGCTCTTCAAATTGTTTCATAATTCCGATACAAATTTGAAGAGCAGATTACATGCATTAGGAGTTAAGCTTTGGAAGCCTAGCAGCCTTAGTTTATACTATAAGGCAAATACCAGGGGAGGCTTACTTTATTTCAAGCAGAAACAAGTTCAAAATGTAAAAAAAAGAAACTTCATTTTTTTTTAACTGTAACAGTATGTTTCCTGATTTTGTTATCCAGTACTGTAAGCTGAAAAGATTCATCTCCCAGACTTCTCATTTTCTAATGAAAAGTCGTTTTAAATCTCTTACGCTATCAGTCAAAATATTTGCAATTTGCTAGTGATTGTGACCTTGTGTTTGCCGTGTTGCAATTCTTTACTGTGTGATAATACAGTATTATTTTTGTTATATTCAAAATAACTTCTATATGCCATGTTCTAGCTGCCTTCTGTCCCAAGCCAGGAGAAGCAGCTGTGCATGGAGCTGAGCACAGGCAGTCACTAATCCCTTAAAATGCCTTCTGGGCATAGCTTTTCAAAGATTTCTCCAATGTTTAAAGGCAAATTTGAGTTTGTTGTTCTGGTCTGTATGGCTACAAATTTGCCCTGGCATCATCCAGAAAGAACTGTGTGGCCACGGTCTAAATGGTGCACAGCTAATACTTCCTGCCTCTAAACAGAGCCTGTTCGTGCCTCACCAGTGTAACCAGTTTTGTTTTGGCTGGATTGTAGGAAGAGCAGTGCTGACTTGCAAATGGCCTGCAGAAGACTCTTCAGCCAACTTCTAAGCAATATTACAGTGTAGTTTCCTTCTCCCAGCCTAGGAAGAGATCTTACGTTCTAGTTGTCCAAAGTACTTTTAAAACTTCTGATAGCACTAACGTGCTGATTCTTATATTATAAATAAATGCCTCTTGTGTTAAAAGCAACTCACCCCAATGAAATAACAAGAGAATAAAAGGTATTAGAATTGGTTGGATTAAAAAGTTACATTTAAAAATCATTGACCAGAAAATGACTGAAATCAGGAAGAAAAGTTGAACTGAGATATTCAGAACTAAAAATGCAGTAGACTTTGGGAAGAAAGAAATACATTGGTAAGACCACAAAATCGAAAGCAACAGAAATGTTTTTAGACCTGTCTGTACAGTAATGATTAAAACACCCTCTTCATTGTTTTGAAGAAATGAGAATACTGTTGTAACAATCTTAGTTACACACCTGAGAAAAAGAGATGAAAATTCTTTCCTTTTGTGTGTGATCAGTAATGATGATATCCCGTGTTGTTTCCTATTTTGCAATGTTGCTCTGATAATGGAATTTTGTAATGTAATTTTAAACTTAACAAGCTTTGTTTCGAACAGTATCAGCAGTTTTCTAGAGGCATGTGGTCATACGTTTCAAAATCCATTTTAGTTGCAAAGTATACTGATTTAAAAAACTAATGAAGGCTACTAAGGAGTGTATGATTGCAGTTATGTGCAAGTCCTATAGTATTCCTTTTCTATCGTATTTAAAGATAATAATCTTTAACAGATTTCTGTGTATGAGAATTGTATATTCCCTATTCCCTACAGAAAATATTGTACTTTTGGTTGTTGAAAAGATATTTGAATGTGTTCATTTCAGGAAGCACATAATATTAAGATGATCCTTTACTTTGATCTTCCCAATCAATGCTTATGGAAATAGTTAACGTGGTTGTTATTGAACAATTGGGGCATGTAGAAATTTTGTAAATGTTCCTACTTCAGTGTAGAGTAAACAACTTTTTACTTTGAATTTGCATTGTAATTAATGAAATTCCTCTTTAGTTGCAATGATTCAAGCTCTTTGTTTGCTAATTCAGGAAGATGTGATTGTCTTGATCAAAATTCTTCCAGTTTATATATATTTATGGGCATTTTATTTTATTTTGCTTTGCAGTTGATAGAAGCTATGAAGAATTGCAGTGGCTGCTTAGTATGGTTCAGAGTGATCCTGTACCCTACATAAGGTTAGTGAGTTAATAAAGAGACAGTACTTTTACTAATGCTAAAACTACTAAGTAAATTCTTGGCCTGGAATCATTAGAATAGATCAGATACTTAACTGTTTAATATTTCTTCATAATACTTCCTTCTTGTAATTTTAGGTTGATTGAAACATGTTTTGATGTTTCAACAGTTCATATCTCAAAAATTAGTATATTCTGTTGTTATTCTGCATTATATTTTTTTTGTCTTTTACGCACTACCCCTGTGGCAGAAGTCTGAACTTAGATATTATTTCCTCATGATAAATAAAGTGTATAAATCTGATGTTGCATATGGCAAAAAAGACATTGTGATATTTAGAAATCACAGAGGTTGAGATGTGTGCACAGTATTTGGACAGCAAGGGGTGTAAAGCAATTGTTAGACTGTAGATGGGGTGAAAGGATCATGTGAAAATACGTGTTTCTAGTATTGCCTGTTTCAACTTTGTTTTCTCAGGAGTGATTGGGTACTTCAGTCCATTCATTATAAACCTGTGAACACTGGGGTTCATAATAATTGTTTTTTCCCAACACTTTCTTCTAGTGACCACCATTAAAATACTGAGTTTCAAAGATAAGTAATATTGCTTTTAGTCTGTCTCTATAGGTGATTTCTTACAAAGATCATAGCTGCAAGACTGTTCTTGTTTATTTCTGTCATTCATGTTAATGAAAGTAAATACAGTTAGACTCACTAGAGGAGGTTTAGCTTCAGTCTAGGAAGGAGATTTAATTTGTATCCTTTTAAAAAGGAGTTTAAATTTTCAATTGAGTGCAATACATTAGCCTCTTCTAAAAGGTAAAGAAAATCGGCACAAGTCTTCTTGTCCCAAATGTGTAAGACAGGAAGGGCAAAGCTGGCAATACAGAGAAAAATCATTAATAAGTTATGGAATAAAGGATTATTCATAAAATATTTTCAAGGCCAAGTTTGAAGACAGAAAGTGGAGAAAAATGTATCTACTTTCAGCTCAGTGTGTAAATATTGTAAGAAAACATGGTGGGTGAGGAATCTATACACCAGTGTAACTTAAGAGGTGGCAGCGTTTCTTTCCAGGGAAATGTGCAAGTCACTGGTTTTGATCCTGCCATTTTTTATCAGTCAGAAACACATAAAGTTATTTAAAAATTGTTTGGTGTCAGTGTGTAAGGACTTTATTTGCCAAAATTGCTGCTTCTTTGTAATTACCAAATTAATGTGCAAAAAAAGATCATTACTAAACAGAAAAGCATAATGTAGCCTACAACTGTTAACAGTTGTGTCTAGTAACATCCTGCTGCTTTGCGCCTTACTTTTTATCTTTAAGCTGTATTGCTGATGGTAAATCTGTGTCAGTGCACATTGTGGACAGAAGGAAGAGCTAAACACATAAAACATTGGTTAAAAATTTGGAAGAAATCCTGCAGTTCAATAAGTTTGTAATAATATTGCAGACTGAACAGACATCTTAGTGTATTTCTTTTGGCTTAAATAAAAATTGTATTTTCAATTTCTTTCAGGCATAAGATTTTGGATATGCTGACTAAGAATCCACCTTTTACCAAGAACATGGAGTCCCCTTTATGTAATGAAGCTTTAGTAGATCAGCTTTGGAAACTGATGAATTCAGGTTGGTTTTTTTGTTTGTTGTGTTGAATTTTTATTGTGAAGTTTTTCAAAATAAGAGTTAAAGACTTGCTTCAGAATATGCCAAGAGTTCTCTTAGTTTCCGTAGTTAGAAACTGAAAATTTAGTCTCAGAAACTGAATGTCACATATGTGTTTCCAGAACATTCTCAGTGATACAGGGTACCCAACCTTGTTTTTCAGGCGTTTGTCTACTGATGTAGTGTGCTTCGATGTACTTTTGCACAGAATAATTCTTTTAACTAGATGTTCAAAACAAATATTTCCTCAAATATTGGTGTGTCTGTTACCTTTTTCTCTATAGTTTGTTTAGATTAGATAGTCTTTCTTTGTCCTCTTTTTTTTAAACTCTAGTGGAACAGGAGAGCATTGGAGACTTTCAGAAGTGCATTATAAACCTCAGACTCAATTTGTCATGTATGATTAGGAAAGCTCCTAATGAGAGAAGGGGCTTGCATATTTACCATTGACCTGTTTTTCATTACTGCAGCAGTTTTATCCAGTCCTGACAAACTGCCCTTTAACATCTGGCACATTACTACATAGATTACATATAAACATTTATATAGCTTTTTAGGTCATTGAAAGCTTTCTGTTTTCTGTGTGTCATGATTTTTAGTATTTAAAAGTTTATAACTACACTCCAAGGGTTGAAGTGGGGAGCCTACTAGTAGTTCAGTTTCATAGGATTTGCCAAGTGTCAAGCACAGAAAATAAACAGTTTTGATGTTCCCATCAGAGAGTTTGTTTTTGCTTTTCCATGAGGGAAGAGTGTGTGCAGTGTTAGGACCATTACGTCTTTTTGCAAGTAACAAATAGGGTATACATACTTATTGTGATTCATGAGGTTTTAAACACTTTAATTTCTATGCCTCAAGGTGACATCATGTTTCAATTTATTTTCTGTAAGGGATAACTGTAGCATTCCAGGGTGCCTTGAAAAAAAAGTCTGTTAAAGTGTGACGAGTCAGTAGCCTGGTTTAAAGCTGCATGATTCTAGAATCATGGTGGCTTTTATTTAACAGAAGCACATACAATAGAAAATAGACTCTGATTGATATATGTAATCTTTTCTTTTTTTTCCTGTGTTAATCTGCATTAAATTGATTATGCTCACAAGTTCCAAAGATTGCAAAGAAATTCAGCAATCAGTTATATTTAAGCGTAGCTGTTCCACTGGAAAAGGAAAGAGATGCTGAATGGGAATTCATCATGTCATTTTAAATGTAGTAGTTTAAGAAACAACAAATTATTTGTTAAAATATTACAATAGTTTTTAAATTAGTATTTGTGAATGTGTAATTCCCTGGGGAGTGTTTTAATGTTAGAAATGTCCAGAGTAATATTCATATTGCTTTCATTTGTAACTGGGTAAGTGTAATTGGTAATTTGTAACTGGTAAGGGTAAGCTAAGCTTGCTCAAAACACTACTTAGCCTCATAAAACTACTATTTACAGGGATAGATCTTGTAACTTTATTTTGTGCTAAGTCTTACACAGCCATATTAACATGGCAGTTGGCACATCTGTGTCTTGTTTACCAGATACAGTTCAATTCCTCCTGGGGAACAATGTGTTCAATAAACTTGCAATCACTCAAGAGCTGGGTTGAGTTAACACCAGAATCACTGTATTTGCAGTGCTGCACCAGATGTTAGATGTCTTTCTGTTGTGATTGGTGCCAAACGTTCTTCAACCATTTGTGTATGAAGATATAAAAGCAGTACGGAGTTTGCAGTGAAAAATAATTTTTTAAAAAATAAAGCATTGCTTTGTGCAGTACGAATACGTATCTCCAGTATGAATACAGATTAAAGTAGTGAGTATCCAGTGATGTACATAACATAGTAGTGATGTCCTTCTGCGTTTCTCTTATTAATGCTCTTTCCAGAGGGTATAGATCTCAGCCATGCCTAAGGCTCCTACTACATTTCATGGAATACATGGGCAAATGCAACCAAATCTGTTGATATGGGCAGCCAATTTGGTAACAAAATGTTCTTTTTAATCATCCAATAGAAAAACTTAAGGTGCGATTTGAAAAATAAAAGCATATGGGTGTGGCTATTTTTCATTATGTTATTATAGCACTTACTTTCCCAGTCTTGTTCTACTAAACATGTCTGGCTTATAATCCAGGCAATTTAAAGTCTTCCTTTTAAACAGGATGTGGCAGGTGAGGTAGAGCCAGTAAGAAGCAGGAATAATGAAGGAAGTGTATCTTCAGCACAGAAAATGTCGTACTTTGGTGGGCCCAGATCACTTAAACTGTTTTGTGGGAAAGCAGAAGATTGTATTTCTGTGTTAACAACAGTCTCTTTTGGATTTTAGGAACGTCACATGACTGGAGGTTACGATGTGGTGCTGTGGACCTCTATTTCACGCTTTTTGGCCTCAGTAGGCCTTCTTGTTTACCATTACCAGAGCTTGGACTTGTTCTTAATTTGAAAGAAAAGAAGGCTGTACTTAATCCAACAATTATCCCTGAATCAGTTGCAAATAATCAGGAACCTGTGAATAGTACTAACAATCACGGACAGTCAGTAGGATTTCAGAACACCGTAAGCACAAACTGTCTACATACATCCCATTCACCTGGCTCCAAGTCCTTGCATTGGTTGCTGGTTTATTTTTGTACTGTATTCAAGCCTCTCATGCTTTACCTAAGCTACCTTTTTATCTTGTTGCTCTTTATTCTCTCCACTTGAAAAGCTGGCATTTCCCATTACTTTTTTGATATTTTTAAACTCTGTTGCACAGCATATGCAAGCTTTTTATTTGGGTTTTTTTTCTAGTTTCATCATTTCTGTTCTTTACAAAATTTTACTTTTTATATATTGCTTATGAGACATGAAGTGATTCACAGAAATGTTTGATGCTGTGATGAAAGCTTTTTTTATTAGACCAGGAATATTTATTATAGGCAAGTTATACAATTTTCCAAAACGAAACCTTTTATCAGTAAATTTGTTGCATCTTACAATTCATGGATACACCTCTTTCTAAGCAACTTCAAGAGATGTGAAAGTTGGAACTTAAACACAGTGAACACATTGAACATTTGAATCTGACTATTTAATACTGTGCTCTGAAGGATTTGTAACAACTCCTGAAAACTGGCATACATTCAGCTTGGTATCTTTCTGGATTCAGAGTCTTCAGTCCTAACACATAATCTATTATGTAGTTACAAATAGATTTTTATAAGCTATTAAGTTCATACTTTCCTTAAAAATAACTGCCACTGCTGCAAGATATAAGTACTTTTGTTGGACGTATTTAATTATGAAGGAAAAAAATCAACAGACATGAAACTAAGGAGTGATTTTTCCTAACAGTTTCAAAAACTGCATTTGATGGAAGCTGTTCAGGAGTAGATCCTGAAAGAGAATGTGAATATGTGATTAGTGTGTTTGCAGCCCTTTCCACACTTTTGAATGGGATGGTTTGCTGTTACTTTATCAGTCCCATAGTTAATGTCTGAATAGTTTTTATTGAAAAGTATACTGAGAGTACTAATTAACAGTACCCCACAGGCCTTTTCCAGCAGGGGAAGAAAATGCTGGTAGTCAGATATCATTAAGAGCTCTACTGCATCTTTGCAGAGCATGTAGTAAGTCCTAATTTGCTGCGCATAATCATTAGAATTAAATAGCAGGAGGTATTTTGTTGGCAGAATTTTAGGTTGCAGTTCAGTGAAAATCCAAACTTTTTTTCAGAGCCAGGCTATCAGAAGATTTCCTCTTAAATCTTCTTTTCTTGTACTGTCCTCTCCTTTGTGCTGGCATAGTAGTTGTTGCTGCATAGTGAGCTGGAACAGGGGAGGATCTGGTTGAGCAGTACCTTTTTATGAACAGGTATTTCAGGTTCCTGGTCTGGTTCATCATGTAGTTATAAAAATGCTTGTGGCACCCCAGGACAGAACTGTGAGAAAGAGGCTGCTTCTTTTAGCAGCAGCACTGGATTGGACTAGCATGAAAATATAGCTTTAGTATAAGCCTCAATTTACACTTCATCCCTCATACCTTCTCCTGTGCCTCATCTTCATTCTCCTACCCCTTACTTTAGGGTTACCGTTTTCACTGTAACTCCCCCAAAATTCAGGGAACTGATTTTTCGTGTAAAAAAAAAATCACAAAGACTGCTTCTGATATCAGAAAAAGTTTATCCAAAAGTTTTTCACCAGAGCAGTGTATTGGGCTAAATAATAGGGAAGAAAAAAAGGAAATATGTATTTGAGGGGAAAAAAAAGAATAATCAGGTTATAGAATTTATCAGATTAACTAGATTCTTTAAAGTAGATTTAATATGACAGCATAAACATGTTAAGATCAGTACTGATAGACTTGTGACACTGAATTTGCTGAGGATGGTAAAAGTTACCCACTTAATAAAATAGAATTTGAGTTGTTCGAGGCAAGAGTTTGTCAGTTTAGAGTGCTCTTTGTAGGACAGAGAAAGAGCAGTTCACTGGAGCAGCACATGTTCTTGAGAGTCTGATATAGATGCCTTTTATCTAGTTTTTAGTGAGCTTTTAATTATGTTTGTTTCTGTGGGTACTTTAATTTCCCATCTATATTTTGTGTATTGGACTTTTTTGGAACACCTATCTCCTGTTTTCATGACTATATGTATAACTTAGTAGACTCTCCTTTTAGTTTTATATTTCTTTGACCTTGGTTTTTAGGGCTTTTTTAAATAATAATTATAAAGTACTTTAATTCTTTTTTATAAATACTGTTTGCAAATTTTTTTAAAACCCAGTTTATAATTATACATTATGATTTGTACTCAGTAAAGTAAGTGTTAGCTTTTAAAACTAACTAAAAGAAGATTTAGTTAAATCCTGTGTGTAGATCAGAGGCTATCACAGATTTTCAACTGAGATTTGGCCTGAGGAGAGGCTACGAGGCACAGATTTATAGAAAGGCTATTCAGAGGCAGCAAATGTTGTTGCACACCAACAGTACCATGATTGTGAGAAGCAACAGAAAAGATGCCAATGCTAGATATGCAGAGGGAGCAGGGATAGAAGTAAAGAGAAACTATGTTTGTAGGAGTGGTTGGCACAAATCCATACAGGGTTTTAGAAAATACTTTTTCCCAGAACTACAGGGAAAACCTTGTTCAAATCACCCACTTTACTCAGAAGATTTTTCAGCTATCAGGTCTCTTTCTCTGAAACATGGATCTTGCTATCTTCTAATTTTGGTCTTTTAATGCTGCTTCAGGAGGATGATCATCTTATTAAGGAAACAGCATCCAGCATTTCTGGTCATCAGCAGGGGGTGAAGAGGAAGGCTGATATGCCACTCGGGTCTCCATTGGAGCCAGGGCAAATACTAGAGAAGAATGAAGACAGTAAAGTCAAACTCAAAATCAGAGTAAGAAATGGAAATTCAACTTGCACAATACATAGGGTGTTCAGAGTAACAGCAATGGGGTCTGCTGACTTCCCTTGAAGCTGTGTTCAAACAAAAGACATGCTGTGTATATATGTACAGCAGCTGTTACGCTGACTTTGGCAAAATCATTTCCTATCAGATTCTGTATTGGCTGGCAAGAAATAAAGTTGACAGATAATGCTCTTGTTCACAAAGCTTCACAGTAAATTAGAAAAAAGAAAAGTCACTGACCCTTTTTTTAATTTTACTGAGTTTTATCCCTTTGCAGTGGTAGATATCACTTCCTTTCCCTCTCACCCCCAGTTTACCTTGAAAATAAAATACTTTAAGTTTTGTTTAGTGATGTTTTTATGAGTTATTAGCATCTCCTTATTTTTTTCCTGGTATCTTAGTTCTCAAATTCTCAAGAGGAGGAGGAAATTGATATGGACACAGTTCATGACAGTCAAGCCTTTATTTACCATCATTTGAATATGCTGGAGAGACCATCCACACCAGGTACGAGTAACTTTATTGGCAAAATGATTGTATGATTTTTTTAACTATTTCAGTTATGGGGTGTTTTTTGCTACTGCTGATTTCCGTACATGGAATATTGCTAAGTGTTAAATGTTATTGAAATTCCAGGAAGTGTACAACGGGTGCATAAGAACATTTCTTTACCTTCCAGTATATGTATAGATAACTGTGTACATGTGTATTTTCACACATATCTAAGTAAGACATGTCATGCTTATAAGAGTGAAAAGCTAAAGAATGAATAAAAGAACATGAAGTTGAACTCGAAACCCATAAGCAATTAGGTAAATCTTTGTTTGGCATAGGTGTCATTTAAAAAGTAATAATTTTGAAAATTAAAAAAAAAAAATAGCAAGACTTCAGGTCTTCAAATATTAATGATTTATAACTTAATATTAGCAGTTAAAACCCAAGCCTCAAAGATACTTAAAAGGGCTTTTCAAATTTGAAAAGATTGCATCTATGAGTAAAATGTTTTCATTTGAAGAATTTTCTTTCTTTTACTATTTGTATCTTTTTTTCATAGAATACTTGACAAAATTGTTCTCTAAGCGTTGTGTTTCTTAGAAACCTTGAGGCAGTCTGAAGTTCATTGACAAACTTTCACCTTCTTTGCTTATCTATCACTAGCAAGGAATTACAGTGGTTAGTCTCATTTTCTCAAAATATTTTAACCACATTTCTGAAGTTTTGTTCCAGAATGTGCCAGTGGAGCTAAGCTGAGGTAATGTGATGATGTACCAAGTGTTCTGAGAGATCTTTGGTACAAATCCAGGAGAAGGTTTTGAGGTTGCAGTACTGCATTGTGTAAAAGGGATTTTTTTGGCTTTAGAATTCAGAGTCATTACCCTCTTCCTTGGTTTTCTGTTTTTATCCAGTAACTGCCTAATGTAAACCAGAAGCAAACCTTAGCAGCAGGATCTGGAATGTTGGTTCCATCTTGAGTGCCCTAGGCTGGTGGATGCTCCTGCTCTGACAGTCGTGCTGAGGCTGGTGCCTTGGTGCCGGCCAGTGGTGCAGAAGCTGTAGGCTTATATTCCATCCGGGCCTAGGACTTAATAATTTTTTTATTTCCTTGGCAGATGCTTCAGCCACTAAGGGAGTTTGTTCTTTTTAATTTCTTTTTTTTTTTTAATAAAAGGTGACTGCTATCACTGCTCAGCAATTAAGTTCATATGGGGACATTAAAGCACAGGGAGGTCAGGTTTCTGGATTCCAGATGGCTTTCAGTTAATGACACGTGCCTGTACAGCCGCCTCCACCAGGATGGCTTTGCTGTTAGAAATGCAGAGTGGCAAAACTCACAACATTTTGCCTTATTTCAAAAGAGCAAAGGGGCAGCCTGCATATAGATTGCGCTCATGAACTTAGGAGTCTTTATTTGCACAACCTTTACTTTAAACCTCAGAGCTGCTTTGAATTTTGTTCTCAGTGCTATGGTCAACCACCTCATTTTCTGTTACGGCAAAGAATGACGCATCCAGGGCAGGCAAGTGCAAAGCTGATCCACTGAGGATTAGTATTTATAACTCTTACATGATATTTTGCAACAATTTTTTTACTAGATTTACACACTCTACGGAATATAAAGTCATAAAGAAACCTCTGCCAAGTGTTTCACAAATAGGACTTTCGGGACCCTCTATATGCCAGCTCTGTGCTCCAGGACTGTTGCAGATTAAGTTTGCACTAAAGGTCAGAAAGGGTAAAGTCTGACCAAGAATCAGAGTAATGGCCAGTTCACTGCTGCTTTTGTAGACCTACAGCAGACACAAGCTACTTTGAGTTTCACTTGTATGCTGAATGACCTTCTCACCTCAGCTGTTAGATATTCAGCACACTGGAATACATTTTCTTTCCTAGATAATAAATGAGACAAATGCCAGGTTTTCCAACAGAATTAATTTTAAATAATAAGCATTGAAAAGCATTATTTTGAAACATTTCAGATTATTTTACTCTTTTTTTTTGTTTGTACAGTTGGAAACAGTGCCATATTCTTTGCTTCTAAAATTTCACCTATTTCTTATTCATTCCATTTTTCTTAGAAGCAGAGATGTATGACTGAGTAAGTAAAGATAGTTCAGTCGTTAGGAAATGGTATACTTCTGAGAGAAACAGATGGGGAAAAATAAAAGCATACATAAATAAAATTTTTCACACATCGAAGTGTTCTGTTTTACAAAGGAATCACAGATACTATTCCTGAGGGCCTTTGAGGTTTTGCAACAATGATGGAGGATTGGGTGCATTTCAGTGAGTGATTATTGTGAAATAGATAGACAACAGGTTCTGAAATTGTCTCAGTATCTTGTTAATAAATCTGTAAGATCTTGTATCTGCCTCAGTTCTGTGAGTCGTACTTGGAAGGAGTAAGCTTCTAGTCCTTATGCACTTTTCCTCCCACAGCTGTGGGTTATGTCCCCACATGTCACATGAAATGTTAGGTCATCAGCTAAACACAGCCTGCGAACAGCAGCTGCCAGGAGGAAGTTCATGTTGGGTCTAAGTCCTGCTATATATGTGTTTTGTTGTTGGGTTGGGGTTTTTTTAACACTCCCCACACCACCCCAAATGATAATTTGGATTTGTTCAAGTTGATTAGCTCCTCTAAAGCCAGGGAAATGTTATTTTCCTTTAAAAGTTTGTGGGGGTTTTTTATTGTGTGCTTCTGCCTATGGATGTGAAAGGTTAGGATTAAGACAATAAAAGACATCTTGTAATACAACTATTGCTGGATTACAGGTTTCAGTGTTATAATTACAGCACCTTTCCTGGTTCGTATACTAAATAAATGTTTTAAATCCTACTAAAGCATCTTGACTATCATAATAGAACTGTGGGCTCTGATAGTTATAAGGCAATCTAAACATTTTTTCAAGAAATTATTAAACAAAACATTAGGTGTGAACTGTGTGAAGAATGCTGTTGTTGCTGATTACTCATCAGCCCTAAGGACTAGAAACTTGGTAGCTTCCTTTGAGCCTCCCAAGCTGTGCAAGGTCATGTTTCTGTTGTGAGAACAGATTTTATTTGCTACCAAATCATCAAGAGTAGTAGGAATGCTCCCTACTCTTAAATCTTAAGATCAAAAGAATTTCAAGATCAGATTTTGTGTAAGCAGCAGTAACTCTCAGGCTGTCAGGTGTCTTGTCTTTTGTTCTTGACTTCAGTGAAATCAAATAAAGACACACTTCTTTACTTCAGTATTTCACTAATCTGAAAGTTCAGTACGTCACAAGCAACTTTTAAAAGGTTTTGCTGTATCCATCAGTGGTTATTGATTGACCTGGTCTTTTCTGCTTCCAAAATAAATGCCTGGCTGTAGGCTGCATGATCTGCCAGTGAAGTTACATGTCATTACGGTTCATCACTGAGAAACACTTTATTAGAATTTTCTCAACTATTTCTGATGGTTCAGAAGTTGATAAAAAGCAGTATCCAATTCTCTCTTTTCTTTATTTCTACAAAGGAAAAAAAATGTTCTCTTTGTGCATTGGCGGTCCTTTTTCTGATCACATTCAGAGGCAATGGGCTTTGAGGACACATTCTGAGCATTCCAGCTCAGATCAAACAAATTCTTTGGCCATTCTGTTAATCCTTTTGCAGTTTTCCAGGATATTCAAATTGGAAATTTCTACTGCTGACCTTGTAGGTCACTCTGTTTACTATGTAGATGCACATGAAACTTTGGAGGTCTAGGCCACACGCGTACATGTTGATTGGATTGTAGTCCAGTTTATCACAGTTACTGACTGCACTTTCAGGAAATTACAGTTTATCTGGACTGACTTTTTTCTGGAACGATTTGAAACTGGACATACTGCACACACCTCAGTAAAGAGTAGCGGTAAACTACTGTAGTTATTATTTTTAGAGAGTAAATTTCCAACAGGAGATCTGAGCCTGAGGTGCAAGTCACTGCATTTTGAGTGTAGATGCAGTAGTAAATAGAATTGCAGTCTGAATTGTGTGAAAAGCCCCATCCTCTGCAGCTCTGCAGTTCCCTGAGTTAGCTGTTAGCACACCAATGCATCAAAGTTCAGCCATTAGTGGCACTGTGCCAAAAAGGGCTGTGGAAACCAGCACACAGGCAAATACATAAATGAACACTTCATGGATATGAGGACACCACGGACAATGAATATTTGCTTTTCTTTCTAAGGATGTAAAAGTTGTTACAATTGTTCCATAGAATACCTTTTAATAACACATAATATAGTATCTGTTTGACAGTATTTTACATATATGTTGACTCACTCAAGCTATAACTGTTTCCAAACTGGTAACTCATAGGCTTTGAGGTCCTGTAGATAATTTTGCCTCTCTGAAACAGCATGTGGTTAATTGTACACTTAACAAGAAAGGCTGTTTTCCTCTGCTTTATCCTAAAGTAGAGAAAGCAGCTTTAATAGAAACACAAGCACTGCAGGTAGTGACAACATAAGAGAATTACATCAGTGTGTGGCTGCTGTGTCAACTATGTGATAAAAACAACATAATACTGTAGCTGACTGTCTCTGAGAAAACAACTGATCAGTCTCAAACTTACAAGATGCATAAGGATAGCAAATTTTCAAGGGAACGACCTGAAACTGTTACAGACATAAAGTATTCTGAATTGGCTTACTGATTTAAAGGTTCTTTTTTATAGCACAGGGATTTCACGAGAATATTCTCGAATATTAAAGTAAATGTAGTAAAAATGACACCACAGTTAAGCTATTGTTTTAATGTAGGTACAAGGCAATATAGCTGTTAAATGAAAGTCCGTGATTAATAAAATGACTACCAGGGAAAAGTGTATTTTAGTTATATCACCAGCTTGTCTATTCAATACTTTAGTTATACCTTTGGTATAGGTATGAGGAATTTTCTTTCTGGTCATAGATCCCACTAAACAAAAGAAATTAAATGAATCTGTAAATTGAAACTAGTTAAAAGGTTTATGTTGGAGCCAAATTAGCACAACCTCAGAAAACTTTTGGGTGGCTTTATTTTTTTTAATTAGACCTTTACTTCTTACCCTCAAACTTTAAATTTTGTCCCATGGACCATAAAAGAGCACTCTCCTAGTGAGAAAATAGATAACCATTTTCAGAGATACATAATTTGAAAATTCTGCTTTTTTAGACAAATTACAAGACACTTGCATTCTGGAAACTTGAAATCATTTATGCTTGGTAACTTTTTGCTTTGTTGATGGCTCAACAGATGCATAAACACAGCATTGAATTAAAGAGCAGTGTGTCTTGTAACACTAAAAAGAAAAGAAGAAATAAGGAAAACTAGGATAATTTTGAAACAGTTTTTACAATCTTTTCTGGTTTTTAAGTGTTCTCTCTTCAGAGAAGATGCTGTCCAGAGCTGCAGTTCAACTGCTAGGCAAAGAGAGTGCATTATCTTTCTCACTGGTAAGCTTTCTTTGGGGTCTGAAGGAAACACATGCTTGTGCTGATGTCCCTTCTTCCCAGAGCTGGTTGGTGTCAGATTCTGAAGCACCAGTCTGTGCTCAGGCAAAACATTGGACCCATGGGCCTCAGCCTTTGCTATGATTTGTGAGCTTGGTTTCTCCCTCTCTGATGTTTGAATAAATCAGGGTGCAAATGGGGTCATTTCAAACTAGTGTCAATTTGTAAAAGTTTTGTATAAGCCAGCTGTTTTACATCGATTGTGCAAAGAAACAGGCTGTAAGTAGGTAGTGTTCCACCCTCTTCACACAAAATCAGAAAAACAGGAAAGACTGTAGGAAAGATGAAAGCTTGTTGGCATGTTAAAGACTCAAGTTACATGTTCTCGTAAAGGTTCAACAACAAAATAAGAGTAAAATAGGTAGAACACTCTACCTAACAACGTGGCTCAATGTTAATGCACCCATAAGTCTTACAAAGAAAAGAAACTCAAATAATTGAACAGGATGTTACAATTATCTGACAGAAATTTGTATTATGACAGAAAATGTTACTTTAAAGCTTATCAGGATCTAAATCCTTTCATTCTAAAACTAAGCTATGAGATCTATGTTTTCATACTTTATTCTCTCACACAACATCCACAGCGTTTGTCTTGGTCCCCGTGACATACAAAGTTTCTGATCTTTCTCCCATGGGATTATAATCTTGTCTAATTTTAAACACCTGCCCAAGTAGCTGGAACACCACAAAGCCAGTAATTACATTGGAATCTCCACATCCTAAACAGGAGGAGATCCAAGTGAAGAGACACATGTGTGTGCATTTTCTTCCAAGGAATGCTACTAACCACTTCAGAATCAAGCTCCTGGGCTCACCCTCCACTTACTGTGTCCTTCTGTGCTTTGAGAAACCCAGGTTCCAGTCCTGCTCCTTCTGCCAGGAAGAAGTGGGTTCCCTGCAGGAAGAGGGAGTGCCCTGTGCCTCCTTGCAGCAGTCCTGCTACCCCCATTGATATAAAGATGATGATACTTCCCTGTAAAGCAATTTCTGTTTAGCCTTGCTTTTCTTAACCATGCTTGACGTGTTCCTGGAATGGGCTTTAAGTAGATACTAATTAAAAGGAAGGAAAAAAGTGTTCTGCAAGTTTACAGTGAATTTTATGGATACAAATCTGTAACACATTTTATAGAGCTTTTATAGTTCTGTCTATCTTAACACAAACAAGCTTGGTAGTTTTTTATTCAGTCTTTTGGAGTCATCATCCAGGATCAATATATTTGATTGCTGATTTCAAAGCACTCATCAACAGTAGGAGAAAATTTTCTGGATAGCTGTTATTTTTGCATTGAAAAACCAACAGATTAGAGTCATTTACAGTTGCCTCTATGAAGAAACTGTATTTACTTAGTACTGGCTCAGTAGAAGTAGATTTTTGTAGTGAGATTCTTTCTTTTCTTACTGACATTTGTGCCATATTACCAAGATTGACTGTCTCCTTAAGTGTCAGTAGCCCTTGAGTTGCAGTTGGATGCCATTTCTCCCCTTCCTGAAGATCTTCCTACCTCTTTAGGTGGTCACCACCACCCCTTCAGTCCTGTTGGCTTGAGCTACTGTTGTATTTGCTCCCTAGCTTGCTCTAGTCAGTAGTGTTTCACTGCTTTAATGAACAGTGGGGTTTTTTAATGACCCAGCTCAAATAAGTAATGAGTTGATAATACAGACTTGCCTTAGCAGAGCTGGTAGCTCAATAAACTGCAGGAAATTTGCGCAAGTTGCAGGTTGTGCAACAGAGTCAGGAGGGTCTGTTTGGTTGCATCCTCCATCTTCACTAGTGCTTTATGCTACTGCTACATCATCCCTGCAGACTTAAGCCACTGCCCTTATACCAGTTCTTATACCAGTTAAAATTTCTAAAGGTTACAGGCTTAGCTTTGGTTTGAGGTTGTTACAGATGGAGTGTCTAGACTTACAGGTTTATTTTCCAATATAAAAATAACTCCATAATTTGTAACGAATGGAGCTGTGAAGTTTTAAGAGTTTGTGTCATGTGTGTGGGTTTTTTCTTTTAAAAGAAAAAAACTTTTTTGAGTTTGCCTTGTATATTTTAATGTATCTGGTGCCTGTACCTTGAGAACACATGAGAATGTTTTCTGTATTTTGAGTAATCTTTTGTACATTTTCTGTGGATGAACCACTGCTTCAGGCTTTTTGCCATGACCTTTATTTCTGTGTTACTTGGAGCTCTGCTTGTGTCACTGCCACAGTTCACCTTTAACTACTGTAGTCTGTTTTAATGGTGTCAAATACAGCCTGTTTTGGTTTTCTGAGGTACAACCTCCACCCTCTCCTTGTCTCGTGCCCTGAGTCAGATACACTCCTTTTTCCACCATTTTGTGTTCTGTTTAATGGCTGGGTTTGCTTCCTTGCAGCTGAGAAATAAAGTTCTCTTGACTAAAATCTATATGCTTTAGATGAATGAGCTCAGGTTACAGGGATAGGTTTAGATATGGTAGGAATTCCTTAAAATAAAAAGTAAAATTGGAAATAGTTACACTGTGAAGCAGTCTTGTGTCTTTTCCCATCAAATGCTGCATAGTTGCGTACTGTCTGCATTGTCAAGAATGGCTGCAGATAATGTAAAACCAATGGTAGAAATGATGCATTGAAGTCAGCACGAAAAGGTGGGAATTCGTGTACATATCTTCTATCTGCCATACTAAACATAACCATAAATTTTTGCTTTGATGACATGAGGTTACTGCTGCAGAGTTCTGATTAAATTGAATTAAAGCTTTTAAAATACTTGTATATTAGAGATTTTAAGTTTATAGGAAACTACTGTACTTTAGGCTAGCCATCTTCATAACCTCAGCAGAATTTTATATTGCACCATATTCACATCTTGTGGTTAAGACCAAGCATATTTCTAGAAAGACATAATTTTGCTCTTTAAGACTTCAAGCAATAGAGATCCCACCGTGTCCCATAGTAAGTCATTGATTAGCCTCACTGTAAAAATGTTTTGTGTTTCTGTTTTGACTTCTAAATACTTTGTACAGATGTAGATTTTGTTTTTTCCAGACATATTTGAAAACAAACAAACCAAACCCAGAATAGCTGTACCATCTAGGAACTTTCCTATATGCATGCTTGATTGAATCAGTCTTTAATCTTTTGAGTAAGGCTAGAAAGAAATTGTTTGAATACTTGTTTGTAATTTTACAGGGAGCTCTTCTTCCAGCAATCATTACCATAGACTGATCATTCTTGCCTTTAGAGGTACAAAACCAACCAGCCAAATAAAAAGATGTACTGGAAAATAAATGTGTTTTCAAATAAACAAGGAAAGACAATTACAAAGTGTATTACATAATTTCTTGTTACTTAATGAGGATATTTTCACCAAAAACTTGGAGGGGTTGGGGGAAACCCCAAATATTTAAAGTAACTGTGAAGAAAATCCATTTTATGTAAAACGTAGGGGAGTAGTTGCCTTCAAAAATCTGATAGTGCTTTTCTGTATATATGTAGTTGTTAAAGCACAGTCTTGCTATGTGAGTGATTTGATTCCATTTCTGCCTAAAGGTATCCAAGTCTTCCTATTTTCTAAGTGTTTCTGCTCTTTAACCATGTTATCCTTAGATTAATGCCCTTTAATCCCTACTTTTGAAGCTATTGCAGTCTGTGTGAAACACTGAAATATTAAAGGAGCCAAAGAGAGAATGAGAAAGTCATTCCTGGATTGAGATATCATGGATCATATTTTTCTTTCCCAGGTTCAGATACCAGGCTTGCTTGATATATAAGTTGTTCTGGTGTATTTGTTAAATATGTACTGACAAAGATGATGTAATTGTCTGTATTGGAATTTGGTTTTGTTTAAGAAAAAAACTTTGTATAATCTTTCAAATAGGCTAAATTGATTGTAAGGTGTAATTTTTAGAAAAAGCTCTTGAATTCTTCTGTTCACTATCAAAAGATTTGTATACTCTTGCAGGGAGCTGTAGCTCCTGACTAAAAAGAGTTCACATCCCAAAACTGCACTTTATTTTATGCCAGTCTTGCACTCTATATCAGAATTTTTACAAGCAGTTATATTTGCATTATTCAGGGTTTAGTGGCCTTCCTGCTCTGTATAAAAATTAATTTCAGGAAGCTAGTATAACTTGCAGTTTCTTAGCTCTTTAGAATTTCTAATTGTCTGGAATACTTTTATATTGTTGAGAAAGGAAGGACTACCTCTGTAAAAATTGTCAGTAGTACAAGAACTTTCATGGCCTGTTCAGAGCCTTCTCTGAAAAAAACCCAAAAAGCTAACGGTACAAGTATCATAACAGATTCTTTTCATGTTTAAATAATAATGTAGGCTTTATCTAATAGTTCAGAATTTCTTATCTTTGAAAACAATGCAAGTTAAACATTTACTAATCCCACTATATCCATTCCTTTAGGTAAAGAACAATCTTCAGGAGAGATAAACATGCACCCTGTGTCAGCAGCTCCACTCTCTGTGTTTAGTAAAGAATCAAACTCCTCAAAACACAGCGACCACCACCACCATCACCACCATGAGCACAAGAAAAAGAAGAAGAAACACAAGCATAAGCATAAGCATAAACATAAACATGATACTAAAGAAAAGGAAAAGGATCCCTTTGCTTTCTCTAACAGTCCAGCCAGTGCACGATCAATCCGTTCCCCGTCACTTTCAGACTGATATCCATGGCTTCTCTGGAGTTCAACTTGCAATATTCTCAGAGTGCTTAGAAGGATGTATATAACTATAGCTTCTATCTTTTTTTATGGAACTAAGAATATGTGAATTGCCTTAGCAATTCAGAACCTCTGCCACCTTTGAAGCCTTCTATTTGCATATGTGGTTGTTGAAATCTGATTCAAAAAATATGGTTTATGATTCTGACTCATTTTGTATTTCACTGTTCTCCACACCTCCCACTCTTTTTTCCATTTTAAACAAAGAAAATGGCCCTTTATGTAAGGGCCCCGTGTCCACTGGCAACCCCCTGCACATCACGCTGACCATGTGTATTGCCAGAATCAATTATGGTTTAATCCTTTGAAGAATGTTAGAGGCAGAGTATGTTTTAAGCAGAAGCCAATTGCCATTTGGTGTCAGGCTGTTTCCAGAGCAGTATTGTAAAACTAAATGTAGACCTCCTCAGAAGACAGGGATTTTTCTGTAGTCTTCAGCTGAGCTGTTTCTTGCTTTAACCATTGCAAAGTAATGTCAGACTCTTAAAAGAACAGTATATATAACATTTGCATTTTTCAGATACTAAAACTTCTGAAAAATTCCAAGCTGCTTTTAAGCTGGTGGTATTTATTATGGACATGAGCCTTTGAATATGATGCATTTTTTTTTGGAATTTTAGCAAAATGCGTAATGCATGTTTCCTGTAATCAGACTTTTAAAAATCCAATAAAGTTTGTGAGTTATTTTGACAGAGGCAGAATTTTTTCTTCAAACTTGACATTGGAATATGCTTTTGAAAGTAGGTTTTGCTAAAATTTAAAAAATTTTTTTTGAAAGCTTGAAAATTAAAATACTGACAAGTAGGTATTTCTTCCTGCTGAGGGGTGATTTGCTTGGAAGCATTCTGTATGATCAGCTCATGAATCCATTGGGGAAATGCATTAGTAGATTAAACTATATCTGGGACTTGAAATGATGGATGCATTTAAATTTCTTTAGCTGTGTTTTATGCAGTGTACTATTTACACCTAGAAAATGTTTTATTTAAAAACTTAATTTTTTAGATGTTTTAGTAATAGAGAAAAATAATACTCGCCACATTTTATCTGTTTTCTTTATATATGTATGTAGAGGCAGTGTTTTATTTCCATGCACTGGTTGACTTCTGTTTCCCAGAGTTCACAGTGGTCTGTGAGATGGTTTGTATTTGGGTTATTTTTTTATTTTTTTTTTAATTTTCACAAATTTCCATGAGTGACTGATTCTTCTTCTTAGAGCAGGGAGAGAAAATTCAAGAGGGACTCGATTTTTTTTTTAAGCCATATTCTGTTTCATGAAAGTTAATAAATACTTTTATATTCTATACCTGCTGTTGAATCCTGTAGTTTTTGTAATAGCGAGTTCTCTGTAGAATGAAAGATGATAGGCTCAGGTATTTTGTAATATGCATACGCTTATTATTCAAACACCATATCCCTTTAATATTGGATGGATATTGTGCTAATCATTGCCCTTGGAACACATATTAAGGTATGTTTGGGCTGGATTGAGACACGATGGACTTGGGTAGCATCGCAGCCTCTCCCCATCTGCTGCTGCATCACATCTGGGAAAGCCCCCTTGGTTTTGTTCCCTTTTAGCAACCACTGCAAGCTCTTAGAGGTTAGGTGAGCTAAAGCTGCAAGAGGAACACTTAAGCACAGGTAGAATGAGGTACTGAGTGTGTTTTGGGCAGACTAACCATGTGTACAGCTCAGCTTAGCACCTTTTGTGAGGCAGCAAGCAATCACATGAGCATCACGAACTGTGAATCCCAGGGAGAGGCTGGGAGGCTATAGTTAATAGCTCGATGGAAATACTTCGAGGTGTTTTTCCCTTGGCTAGGGAGTGATGTAACAGTGCCAAGGGTGTTTGTGAGAGACCTGGGCTAATAAGCCATGAAAGCTGGCATTGTTTGGGAGGGGGAAGGCAGATGCATTTATGTTTTAAAAATGAGGTCATGGGTAATTTAGTCTGGTGTAGTTTCTACTTTTGGAGATGTGGATTTACACTCTAAGGCTGAGGGAAAACGTATTGTTCAGTGACACAGGTACAGATCTGAGGCAGAGCTGTAACAGGAATTCTGCCATCGTATGTGTTGCTGTAAAACTTTAAGCAAACTATATGCAAAGGAAATATGGCAAAGATACTGCCAACAGAAAATTTGAAGTGGGGAGTGAAAATCTGAAAAAGCTTATTCCAGTGCAGTTTCTGAAGTTATGTCATGTTCCTGGTTCAGGGTATCCATTAATGTCTTTGATGGAATACAGAGTTTGAGGTCTGCAGGTGGTGCAACATGGACAGGCAATGTTTGCAAACTGATAGATGTGCTCAGAAGTGGGAATAATTCGGCAGATGACACAGGTAATTCAAAAGCAGCAAACTGAAATGCAGTAGGAATTAATGTGAAATACCGAACTCCAGGGAAAATGAAGTGCGTGAAAGCACACCATTCCTCCCATCTTGTAAGGTGCAGTGAGGATAAAAAGCATCTGGTTGCACAGAGGTGTGCACCTTGATACTATTGCAAAAGTAAAAGTCACTTAAGGATTGATAGGAATTTTTTTATGTAAGATATGAAAATAATTATTCTAAGTGCCAGTGATTTGGGGCAACACATTTTAAGAAATAGGTGGGCAAATGGAAACATTGCATGTAAGAAAATAAATAAAGAAATAAAGAAAACTGAATATTCCTGGTCTAGAATAAAAGAAGTCTGGGGAAGGAACTTGCCCTTCTCATACCTAAAATATTGCTACAACAAAAAATGGTTATCAGTTGTTCTTGGTATTTCCTGTGGGAAGGGAGGGATTAGTTTTATTCAAAAAGAAAAAATATTTTTGTTGAATGTTAAGATGAAAAACATTCTAACAGGCACCTAATGATGATGTGAAAACTTATTTCTTGTAGCTTTTCAGCAGCAGATTGGCAAACATCTGGAGGGGATGTTTATGGGATGCTTCGCCCTGCCACAGTGCAGGGTGGTTTCTTTGATCTTCCCTTTTTGTCCGTGAAGTTCCTGTGGTGACTCCCTGGAGGTGTCTGGCACTTGTGGGAGGCTTAGGAAAAGGAGGTCTTTGCCTGCCAAAGATCTCACCGATCGTGGTTTAGCCTGGGCTTTTCTTCTGCTGAAAAACTGATGGCTATTTCAAAGTTTATAACATGACATCAGTTCAAGTTAAAATTTGGTATTTGGATGATGGATTAGGTCCTTCATCCTCTCCACCTTCGTTGCCTGTAACCTATGCAGTTGCTTTTGGTCTGGGTTCTGATTTTGAGTTAAAACTTCTGCTTTATAGTGCACTCAAAACACAAGGAAAAATATTTTATTTAAGTGGAATATTATCCAAATACTGGAAGAATGTGCATTACACATATCAAGTAGAAATTAATATGTGCTTGAAAAAACAAAACAGTCAAAGTCTGAAGAATTTATTTTGATATCTCAGTTTTTAACATGAATTCCTTTATTTTGTTCAATATAGACGTTATAATACATGTAAGTGTAGGGCAAATATGCAATATTCAAATATCTATATGTGTTTTTAATGCAGGCCTTTAATTTATCTTGGGGGTTTTTCTTTATTTCTCAGCATAGAGTAAAATGTCCACAATTTAACTACTGGATATCTTAGATTTGTAGGCATGCTAAAGTCTCTGACAAGGATATATAGCTTCTTTCTTTAGGTGCCCAGGTAAGCACGTGTTTCAGCTGTGGTCAGTCACGACGAGGCCCTGTCAGTCTGTCCTGGTGCTGGTGAGGGAGGGACAGCAGGATGCAACTTCATTGAGCTCTTGGGTGATCTCGTACCATCTTTGAACCATAAACTGTGCTGCCCCTAAAGCCCTCCAGCTGGCATTGTGAACCATATCAATGATAACAAGGTGTCTTACACTGTTTAGCTTTTGGGGATATAAAAGCTGTTTAGTTTTAGTTGATTTCATATTCATAGAAATATGATAATTTTTGTAAATTCTAATACAAGAAATTTTTAGTCATGCCTTTGTTTTCAGTTCCTTATGGCAGTTTATTCACAGAAACTTAAGAACCCAGTTTTTAATGAAGCATCAATATTACACAGGGCCCCTTAAAATACACAAGGTAAGTAGAAGTGTTTTAGATGAGATTTAATTACTTTTGTGTGTTTAAATTTGTATGTATGCATTAAAATATATATTCTTAAAATATATGTTTACTTCCTGATTTTATAATTTGAAATGGCAATGATATATGAGTATTTGCATATGAATTAAGTAATGGCAGATAATATTTAAATTCTGCAGTATTCCATAGTCATCTGATACCGTATAGTTTTTCTAAACACATTTCCAAGGTTTTCTTTTGTTATTATTATTTTTTGTCCTGATAAATCTGCAATGTTAGTAATCTTTGTTGATGTAGATGAGTCAGGATTTATTTAATTTGAAATACTTCATATTTTACTGAAAAATACTTCAGTTAGTATGGTGCTTAGGATGTGATAACCATCATAAAGTGACAACAACTGAAAGCATATTTAGCTGGATTTTCTTAATTTCTGAGAGAAAGGGAATCTGTGTGGGTAATGCTTGGGGCTGATCTGACAGCTTGTCCCTGCTGAGCAAGGCGCTGTTTTTCTCCCTGCAGCTCCTGACCCCCCAGTCCCCTGTAGGATTTTTTTGCTAACTGGGCTCTTCTGTGGCCCAATGCAACTCTAACCTGTGAATAAAATTTGGGTAACTCTTGCAGTGTTCGGGATCTGAAACTTTTGGGCAGAGACTGAGTAGGCAGCAAGGCTGATGCCCGGCTTGTGGAGCCAAGGGTGGAGTGGGAAGAGGGAGGGAGGCGTGAGCGGGAACAAAACCCTCTTTGGCAGCAGCAGCCAGTTCATTTGGCTCTGCTGTTCCGTGTGACTTCTCTCCGAGAAAACAATACAATGGGGAATATTCAAGTTTTCACATCTGTGCCTCTTTGGGAATCTTAATTTTGTTGTGAATTGGTTGAGTGATTGTTTTGAATCAGATTCATTTTGTAAATTTTGGAAGGCTGGAGTGAGATGAGCTGACGTGACTGGCAGTGATTTTTTCTTTGCTGTTTAAAAAAAAATGGTCTCAACAATAAAGGACAAAAGAAACCTCACTTCAAAAATTACTCCAAAGGTCATTTCAGGCCAAATAGAGTTTTATGAATTATTTTTATTCTTTTTAAATGCATTATTGTTATTCTAGTTTGTTATATTTTACTTTTATCCACAGACTTCAGTTTCATAAGGGCATTAATATGAAGCATTTCATTCTGAAAATGCACATGATTTTCTAAATGTTCCTATATTTTATAAATAAAAATCACACTGTAAAGTGTAAGTAACTGATGAAACTTCTAAATTAAAATATTCCTTAAAAACCAGGAAGGACTTTGAAAGCCTTCTCGTAGCTCATCTACCACACTGGAGTTGAATTGAAGCATACAGGAGCAGAAAGTTTCTGAGAGGTTTTGGAGGTATTTGAATACAACTTTTTATGTTGATATGGCAGTCATGGAAGTTATTGGCAATGCATTATTGTTTTGCTAGTTTTAGTCACTTAATTTCTAGTTTTCTGTACAGTGAAGAACTGTAGATAGGGAGGAAAGAAGAGAAGGGACTGAGATGGTCTGTCACCTCAGGGAAGAGACTTGAAGAGATTACAGGTGTCACATCAGCTCTGTCACTCACCTTCCTAAGGTAACCTCTGCTGCTCTTAGGTATTATGGAGCTGCCAATGTCTTCACTTGTTTTCCTGTACTATTTGTTTACCTTCAAGTCTCTTCAGTTTATTGATATAATAGACATCAGAGTGATGTGCAAGCCTCAAAAAACACAAATCACACAAAGACATCCACTAAAGCACAGTGTTTGAGCTGCTTAGGAGCAGGTTGATACCCAGCTTTTGGGGTTTGAGGCTCTTGTCATGGTTTTTCATGGTCTGTTCCCATCTCTGTGACCAGCAGGCTGCTACAGCTTATTTCTCTTCTTTGAGAACCACACATAGACAGATGTTCCCTGTCCCTTATGGACAATTTAAAATTTCAGAGTCTGTGCAAGCATCTTTCTTGTGTTTGGAGCAGTATGTATAAAAAATATTTCTGCATCTCAAATGTCATTTTAAAATGTTGGAGTTCATATCTTTGTTATTGAGTACTTAACTAATTTCAAAATACTGAACACTTTCTGTTGCTTTTATTTTGAGAGTCAGATTTTTACAAAGAGACATTTGTTTTTATAGCACTGAAAATCTTCCAGGTGCTCAATAAAACACTTAGCACTTACAAACTAGGGCAAGACACAGAGGAGGAAAGAGAACAAAATCTTTTTGTACATTTCTGCATAGAAGAGAAATGCCGTCACGCTGTAGGAGAACTGATAAAGGACTTCAAGGAACTGGTTGTTGACTACTGCTATGATGAAGAGATCTGAAAACCTCAGAGGAAAATAGTGTGGAGGGGGCAGCTGAAAACAGTACTCTTTTCAATAAAAGTTCAACACTTCAGTTGGAGACAATTGCCTTCATATAATGAAAACAAGACAGTTGTAATATATATAACATGCAGCAGCTGCTTAATTTGTGGCCATTGTCTTTGAGTGCTGTATTCCTTAATCGAGACCATAGCAAGAGCTCCATTTCTTTTCCAGTCAAGCATTGTACCGTGACCAAATACCTGTCATCTAACTGAAACTAACAGCTTGGGTTTTTGCTTTTGATTTTCCCTTAATGATTTATATTATCAGGAGTAGAGAAAGTTTCTAAATGTGTAGTTTACAGTTGTTTTACCAAAATCAAATATACTTTGAGCCTGATTTACTTGTTCTACAATAACATATATAATGTGTACTTGGGCTGCACAGAAACATGGTCAAGAATTGGCCTTTGAGCTGTATTTTTATAAATATGTATTTTTGGTTGTGGTTTTGAGTTGAGCCTTGTACCTTTCCCTAGAGTCTGAGCCAATTTTGGGCAATCAGTGTCACCATTTGAAGCAGATATTACAAGGCCACTGAGAGCTCCTTCCAGCATCCTCAGTTTGAGTGCCAGATTTTCTCATTCATCTACCTTTCTTGTACTTAAATATGATGGAGTTTCACCTGGGGATGATGGGAGAATTCAGTTTGGGCAGATTTTCAAGATGGGATGATCCTGCTCCGTATCCTGAGCGCCTGAAGCAACTCCTAACTGTTACTTGTCTGCTACAGGAAAAGAGGAAAGTTGTAGATCTGAGAGTTTTTTAGTAACTCATATTTAAAGTAAAGATGAATTAGTATAAGGCATCCATAATGCTATCACTGTTAAGAGAAGCTCCAGCTGCTGAGTTGTTACATGTCTAATATTTAATACGGGTTTGACATTCATTGGAGGGACATGACTATCCCAGCTTTTTGGTTCCTGGTATAATTCAGAATTGTTGTTATTTTTTGCATCTGCAGAGTTTCTTTCTGTAAAGACAGCATCTCTTTCTTCATTCAAATTACTGCTCAGGTCCTCTATTTTCATTCAAATTATTTCTCTGCCCTTTAAGGGGGGCAGGATAAAGTAGACAAGAAGCACTTGAGCTCACCCGAGCTGCAGTGGTAACTGCCAGTACCTTTTCTCCTGCCCACCTTCTGCATCATGACTGATCTGTTCGCTGACCAAGTCTGCTGTTCTGGACATTTCATGTGGCTGCACATGCTGTACCAGCACCTTGCCAGGCAGAGGAAGCGGGACAGACTGGAAGGTGAACTGTTGTGTATCCCTCATGAGCTGAATACACTTCACAAACAAGGGCCACCTTGCACCCCATCAGCTCTCAGGCTCCTCCTCTCCCTGGCCCTGTCCCACTGCTCTTGTGTCTCCTCTATTCCTTCACTCCGTTTTCTTTTCCTTTACTATTTTTTTACATTTCTATGGCCTTAGACAGGAGCTGTTCAGGGTGTCAAAGTTTCAAACCTCATTGGGATGAATAGCAGAACCAGGAGATGGAAGTACTTTTATGCACAGGACATACATGTCATGTGTACATGCCACCAGTCAGTCTTTCATGCCCTTGAGACAATAACAGAGGTGGTTAAAACTGCATATGCATGTGTGCAGGTGAGGGCACTCTGGTATTTAGCCACTTTCTACACCCAAATCCTGTTTTACTTTTTCAGAGGCTTTGACTTCTCTGGTGATTTATATGGCCCGGATGGATAGCATTCTGCCCTTGGCACAGCTCTGGGGTGGTAGAGTGCACTGGGGAGGGGGAGCAGCTCTGCTGCCTGGCACATCATCTGGCTGAGGGTTATGCTGGTGTTCCAGCAGCAATCACAGACTTTTTTGATCAAAATGCAGGCAGCTGTTCACCTTCATAGGCTGCTCATGTCCAGCACCGTGTTTACAGGCCAGCTTCTGAGCAGGCGGCTGAGCAGCATTTTTGGCCCAGAGCAAAATAGGTAGTTTTGTTTGGGAGTGGGTATGTTTTCCCTTTCAGAAGGCTAGTCTTCTGTTAAAAATCTTAAGCACGTGAAGTGAGCTAATCATGCACTATGTCCTTTCCATTCAGAGACTGTAGATTTTTTTATATATAAAATTTGTGCTGAATGATTGCAGGATTTCTATATAAAATTGGCTTTATGTGGCACTGACCATGTCCCTCTGAGTTAATAATGCTTATACTAAGGTTTGATTCTGAAATGCAGCAAAATCTTAGTAAGGCATAGGGAAATGAGAGGCCCCATTGTGAGCTAATGACCTCTGCAAAGGAATGAACATGTCAGCACTGTAAAAGGAGATACACTTAGTAGCTTTTTACAATGGATGCTTGTATACGATACACATCAGTGTACTGTGAAGTGGCTTGTTATGATAAGACCATAATATAGAACGTTTCTGTTGAAATCGTTCTCTCTTCCTACTTCTTGGGAAATATTTGTTCAAATAAATATGTGGGTTAGTGAGGCAACAGATAGTTATTTGTCTCTCAAGTGTGAGTAATGTAATATGAACAAGCATTAATGACCTAACTCCTTAATTCAACAGGAGATCCTTATTTTTCTTACACGCTAGCTTATTTCTTAATATTTTGGAATCCACTGCTCAGTGTGTATTGTGTGTTCCCAGGGGAGCTGAGTGCAAGTTACAAGCTTTGGATTAACTCTCAGTTTTGCTCAACTTTATCATCTCTTGGACTCTCTTTGGGGCTTCTTCAACCCACTGGCTGGCAACTATGTGTATCTGCTCCCTGAATCATCCACTAACATCTGCCTGAAATAATGAAAGACTCACATTTTTCAGTGAACGTGAAAGGTAGGACTGGCCAAACCCTTCACATGATTTAGAAGTCCTTGCCCGATTTCCAGAAGAGACTCCAGCATGGCTAAATCAAAGCCTTGTGAATTTCTGTGTGACTTAGCACTTTGATACATAGCTGAAGCAGTTTACATAATCACTGCCCCAGAGCAGAGGCAGCAGGAGGGAATGGACACTCTGGGCTCCCCCATTCCAGAGTCAAGTCTGGTGGTTTGGACTGACCCTGAAGATGAATCGAATGTGAAATAAAATCGTAAGTTAGCTCAGGGAGTGCAGGAGCTAAGTGAATGGATCAAGAACTGGAAAAAGGAACGAGTGACAGACCATAAAGTCAAAGGAAGATCTGAGGGACAACAGCAACAAGGGAAAAAAGCTGGGCATCAAGGGACAACGGGCAAAGATGACTAGACAAAATAATTCAAAGCCACAATCTACTGGGTTGTAACCAGAGGTTCAGGAGTCTCAGTGCTCCTGGGCAACAGGTTTCATATCCATTTGCTTAAAATACATATTTTATTCCTCTGTAGGTATCAGCTACCAAAGGGATGGCAGTCTACAACAGCTGTAGTTGCCAATCTCTTACCTCACGCAAACCTGATGTGCACTAGTGCTGCTGCTGAACCATGAAAGAGGCAGCACATTGTCAACACACCAGGAATTGCTTTTCTTTGAATTCAGTCTTCTAAAATAATAAAAAAAAAAAAAAAAAACAAAACACAAAGTACTCTCTTTGGAGAATATGAATAAGGTCCATTTGAGTGGACATAAGGCCTTACACCATGTCTTGGCATTCAAGTGTGATGAGGTGATCTCAGAACAGTGTCTTGAGTGGGGAATGCGGCTGCAGGAGAAATCAGGTCATGCTCAAATCAGTTCAGTCTTGTTCTGGAGAGTGAAATCTGTTTCTCTGTCTCCATAGACAGAATTATGAGATACTGCCAGGTCATTTCAGCTTTAATTTTCAGAAAAGGTCATTTTTTAAAGACTCTGTTCAGTACTCAGCTTGAAAGGCCCAGCTCTGATTAGGAGAACTGCTGATTTTTGATGGCTTCATTGGGACATAATGAGGTCTGTGCTGCACACAGCCAGTACAGCCAGCCTCTGGTAGTGCCTATTACAGGCTGTGGTAGTAGTCTATATAATGCTATGAATTCTTGAAGCTGGGATTCTTGAAGTCTTAAGGCAGGCTCTTAAAATTAGTGGAAATAGTTTGTTAATGTCCCTGTGTCTCATCTGCAAATGGCAATAGTGCTGCCTTTACCTCAAAGGAGTCTTGTCAAAATATTTTGGAAACTGCTTGGGCATCACTGCAAGGATATTTGGTTATTTTGTCCAGAGAGAAGTTTTGAATGGTGCTCCATAATAAAGAAGTCAGGAATTTGAATGCAGTGACTGTACTGAGCCACTGTGTTCCTGCTGGTATCACTGGCTGCACCTGGCAGATTCAGCTGGTCCAGCAGCCCTGATGTGGAGCTCTGCAGTGTGCAAACAGCAATAGTGTGTGTGTGCCCCTTTCTTCTCAGCAGCATTTAGCATTGCAAAATGGATGTGTCTGAGGACAAGCTGGCTTGACATTTCTGATCTGGAATGGCTCCCTGCCTTGGTTTGCAGTGTGGTGTTGGTGTGGGGAAGCAGATAGTGCAAGGGTGTTGTAAGAACCTCTGGCTTGTTGTGATGGTTGATGTTGTTTGAAACAAGGATCTACAACACCACGACCTGTGCAGAAAGCACCTGGATAAACAGGGCACACATGAGCCAGAGTAACAGACATGAATCAGTGTCTTGCCAGGGGACAGAGTGAGTGGTAGTGGGAATCTATTCTAGTTTGAGTGATTTGGAGTACATTTTGGGTGATATATTTTGCATTTAGGTGATGAAGCTGATGCCCTAAGAGCATGCTAAAGCTGGTTGTTGCAGAGATATAAATATACTAATAAGTGTGAGAGAATTGTTGGCCTACGTTTGGTGTCTTCTGCACCATAGAATTGATTGCTTTCTTGATCAGGTTCTCAGTAGCAGAGAAACACAAAACCAGCTGGGAGCTCCTTCTGCATTAGGCAAGAGGTTGTCCCTCAGCCGTACTTCAGGCTCCATTCAGCCTTGTGCTGCATGTTGAACACCATGTGGCTTCTCAGTACTGCTCACTATTTGTATTTGACAAGCAACCTTGGAGCTGGAATGAAATACAATTCAAGTCAGTGGCTACTTGCCATCCCTTGTTATATCTGCCTGCTTTAAGGTCATTGAAAAACATTAGATGGTCTTCTGCTGAATATAATTGGTTTTCTCTTTGGACAACATTCCAAATTTAGCACATCCTCTCCGAAGCTTAGCAAAGCACTTTCCTGGAGCTGCATCAAACCTCAGCAGTCAGTGTTTAGAGCTCAGTGTTAATGCCTGTTGGAGATGATGTTGTAACGGTTAGAAGGTCCTGTCACACTTTGAGTGATGGTCTTGTTTTCTTGAAATGCCTCTGAGCATCTTGGAGATGTCAAATTTTGGAATCAAATACTAACTTTAATGTAGAAATGTTCCCCATGGGCTCTGATGTGTTATCCAAAAATCCCAACCTTTGTATACAATTGTTGTTGTTGATTTCCAGTGTAGGAGATTGTCTCAAATTCCCCCCAAATTTGGTGTCACCAAAAAAGCTCACATTTTTTTTGCAGCTAATCAGAAAGAAGGGCTAGGCATTAGGAGATCATCTGAGTTTGCAGACATTGGGAACCCGGGATTAGTGGCTCTTGAACTGAAGATTTATAAAGTGATTTTATGTATTATGTTCCTTTTCCTGGAGGGAGACTGAAACCCTCTCTTGACAAAATGAGACATCCCTTTTCTGCTTCTCTTCATTCTGTACAGTTCACACTCCCCAGGGATGGGAGGGGTTCCTTCAATGAAATACAAACAAATCAAGATTCAGTTGCTACATGGAAAATAACAATTAGCATTTCCACTGTTTGAAACTCTTTACATGTTTTAACCCTCTTATTCTTGTTTTCCAAGTGAGAAAATTGATTTGGCTCAAAATTCCCGAGAAAGCCCTGGGTAATCCTGTCACTGAACCACAGAATTTCTTTGTGTAATGGAAAGAGCATGAGCTGGGGAGCCAGCAAGTGCCAGCTCCTGAATTGTTTCCTCAAACAGCCATAATGGGTACGGGTTCATTCAGGGAACCCCTTGGTTTTGTCATGAAGCCTGAACTTAGCCACCACATTGTTGCACCTCCAGTCAGAAGTATTTTGATGGAAGTGAATTTTTGATACAAAGGTCATATCCAAGTTGTTTTGTGGCACCACGTGGAGGGTAAGGTTTAGTATCAGGTAAAGGGAGGAATCCCTGCTCTGAATGAACAGCCCAGCTGTGTGTTACTATTGAGCCTGTTGCTAATGTTATTTCTGATGAGGCATGTTTACTTACTTTCACCATGACTGTCTGGAAATCCCATGGCAAGGAACGTCAGAACATTTGCCAAATCACTACTTCACCCATCAAGCTGATTGTTTCATGTTATTCAGTCTGGTTCACATTAAGGGTTTGCTCCATCACTGCCTTTGCTCTTTTGGGGTATATTGATTACTTGTGGTGGGGTTTATAACAAACAGCCTTTTTTGAGGGATTACTCCCCCCTTCTCTCCCCAAGACTGTGGCATGTTAGTAAATAAAGAACTAATCTTTTCTACTTCAGACACAGTCTGTCTAAGGCAGTTCATCCAAAGGAATCAAAAGCAAACTCCTTCCACTGGTTGATTATTATTATTATAATGTCTTTTGCAAAACAAGAAAGAAACAGCCTACCTATAAAATGGAAGGAATGTAATAAAACTGAAAGGGGCTTAATTTCTTCTCCTGACAGGTATCTTATTTTTCCATACATCAAACCTTCTGCAAGAACGAGAAGTCCTGCAAGCAGAGGGAGGGCGGTGCTGCCTGAGAGCCAACTGGCTGCATGAAGGGAAAGTCTGGCAGCGCGGGGGTCTGGCTGGCTGGGGGTGCACATGGCTGAGCCCCCCCACGCCAGCACAACCGGGGAGCTGAAGTCTCTCCAGGGGATCTCTCCAGAGCACAAGAGGAGATTTGACTGATAGAGACAGGCCTGAAAGGCTGTCTCAGATCTGCTGTCTGCAGTCCCCATGAAACTCTGCAATGGACAGAGCAGGCCTTTCACAGCCTGGGTTTGGAAGCCTGGCATACTCCCCAGCCTCTGATTTAACAATTTCATCTGACGTCCAACCTTAGATGAATGGCAAAAGCATAAGGGATCAGAGAGAGTAGACTGTTGCTTTGCAAGAGAGAGGCAACACTCTCAGAACCCTCTGGAAGTTATATTATTGCTCTTGTTTATTTGCACAGTTCCACATTGATCCTGCTGGTTTTACCTGTTGGTAAAGAATGAGCTGAATTAATAGAGGGGTGAAACTCTGCTGGACAGTACATGCTCCAATAATTAATTTAAAAAATTGATTACTTGTTTTATTTCTGCTATGCATGCGTTGCATTTATACCTCAACTGGCTTTTTGTTGTGCTTCAAGAATTGCCAAGTGTCTTGCAGGTAGTTTGAAAAGGACTCAAAATGGAATTGTGCTCTGTAAAGCCTTTAAAATGGAGGAAGGCACCTTGAAAAGTTGTCTTTTAAAGTGTATCTGTGCTTAATCTTACCTTTTAAATTCATATTGGTCTCCTGGAAGGTGTGTGAGGACTGATAGTTCAAACAGCAAAATCCTACTTCAGTAGTAATTGCATTTTTTCTGAAGGTGCTACCTTGTAAAAGGTAAAAGTGGTTTTTGCAGCAAGACATTTATGTGCTCAAACTTTTGTGGAAATTACTGTCAGTGGAGCAAGAAGAGAAAGTGGAAGGACAGGTGCTGTCACCTGTTAATTTGGGCCTAGGCTTGTTCTATGACATGTCTCACTCTGAGGTAATGCATTTATGGGTGGGATAATAACAAGAGGCACAGCAGGCTGAGCCTGGGGGTGCTTTTTGAGCCAAGAGGGGTGATAAGATTCAGCAGTGGTTCTGAGAATAATGGACCTGAAGGGATGCAGTTACTGAACTTAAAGATGAACCAAAGAAATCTAACCTGAAATTAGGCTGTCATTAAGAGCTTTTTTGGGTTTTCTAAGTCAGCTCAACAGCTCTTCATTAATGCAGTCTGACATATGCTTATTTCAATACTATGATCCATAACAGCAAATTCCAAGTGGAAACAAGAAACTCAGCTGAACTTGGCAAAGTGCTGTGAAGTCTGAGCTGTGCGTGCTCTTTTGGCTACATGGAAGATGATACAACTTAAACTGGAAATGCTCAAGGCCCCTAATGAAAGCTTTCATATTTGAAATGTGGAGGAAGATTATGCTCTGGGTACATGCCAGAAAACAAGAGGGAGGGGCTGACACCACCTTAGCTGGATTTGAGCTTTCGTTGGCTGAGAAAAGGCCCGAGAAAAAAGTGCATCTCTGTAATAGGAAATT
Source organism: Dendrocincla fuliginosa (assembly GCA_035047845.1). Classification (NCBI taxonomy): domain Eukaryota; kingdom Metazoa; phylum Chordata; class Aves; order Passeriformes; family Dendrocolaptidae; genus Dendrocincla; species Dendrocincla fuliginosa. The sequence continues at coordinate 138,221,595 of JAWWMO010000083.1, read as the reverse complement.
GTGTTGCTTAGACTGTCTACAGGGACTCTGCTGTGCTGTGCCACTCCCTGGCATGCATGTCATGGAAGTGGCTGAGAACTGTCAAGAAATAATGGTACTTAGAGACAGCATGTAAAGAAAGTATAGGTGTCAGCTCTCACCTGCCCCAGGCCTCTTCCTTGGCATCCCCTCACAAGTCCATTGCCTCTCTGTGTTCCAGTCTCACAGACTCCTGCCCCGTGCATGTAGACTCAAAAAAAGAAACACCACCGCCTCAACCTCCTACCCCCCCACCCCCAAAACAACCCTGAAGAAATGGCTTCTAAACCCTTTGTTTGGTAAAAAGTGGCTAAGCAAGTGATCATCAGCTGAAATGCACTGTATAGGTCCTTGTCTCTGCTGGCATGGAGTCCAATTGAAAACAAATTGACAGAAGTAGCATTGATGGTAAGAGAGCCTGCAAGAACTAAAGCAAAACCTCAGGACATGCAAATAAACACCCATTTCTCAGTATTCCTATACACTTACTTGCTGCTGCTTGTGAGTTGCAGCGTGGTGCAGCTAAGAAATCTGATCTCATTCCTCAGGTTCTGCTTACTCTTTGCAGGGATGGGAAGCGATACAGTCCTATTGACTTGCCTCCTTCATTTAGGCTGCTGTTATGTAGTATTTCATATCATCATACAGCTAATTAAATATGCAAACACTTACTATAAATTATAGTCTATCAATGGGAAAATTCAGTTGCAGATAAGTCTCCAAATTTGCTGCTGTAAATTTTGACACATTGGCTTGTTGATGTGTGGTTAAAACTCAGCCGTAAATCTCTTTGTGAGACGTAGTGGGGCAGGAAACACACAGGAGTTTTTCATCACAGCAGTTACAAGGAAAAGGCTCAGAGCTCCTCACTGCTGCCAACCCAATCCCATTGGTGCCTGAAGTAATTAACTGATTCCTGTTTTTGTACCAGGGCTGGAAAGTGATAAAAAGAAGCAATCAAGTTGCTTTTACCTTGATTCCTGTCACTGAGCAGTTCAAACAGCCACAAAAGCCTTCAGATGTTTCCACTTGAGTTCAAGTCAAACATGGCAGTTTGCAGTTCCCACCTCCCACTTTTTGATCTGGAGTATGATGTAATCAAACTTTGTTTGCATCTTTACCTTAAAGGTAGGTGTACAGCTAACACCACCAGCTTTGAAATATGTTTAGGTGCTGCTAAAAATCTGTCCAGGTGCAAAAATTGCCCAGGTTTTCAGGAAATCTGCACTAAAATATTTTCTTGTGGTTTTTGTATTGTAAAATGCAGCAAAAGGGAGAATGTGCATAGAGATATGCAGCAGGGGGGATATATGGGGCTGTCTCTGTCTCTTCCCTTATTTGGGTATGATTCTACAATTAGTTAATACAGGACTGCTGAATGTGGTGGTCCTGTCCTCCACCCACACCACTTCTGGGGATTCCTGAGCACCAGCCCAGAGGCTCACTTTGATCTGATGAGTCAGCATGCTAAATATCCAGAAACCAAATCCAAACAAAATCCGGGGGACGGGGGGAATGTATTCTGTGCCTTTTGGGGACCTACATTAAATCCCCTGGGAGCCAAGTGGGAGCCACAGATGGTGCAAGAAGTGGGCAGTGGTACCAGCTGGGGGCTGTCAGCCTCCAGACCTGCTGGTCTGTGGGTTAGACCCTGCTCTTGGGAATCAGTGGGGACCAAACCCCATGAGACTTTAAGCACCTGGTGTCCAGCAAAGTTTGTCAGCAAAAGGCAATTCCATCTGGCAAAGGGCAATGGCAGAAAGCTATGAGCTGGAGGCAGCTGTGATGCAGTGGATTTTATGAGCAGGCTCAGAAGGGAAAGCCAGCATGTTTGGGCACTACAAGTGGGAGGCTGTTCTCTGAATGTAGTGAGGGGACACAGTTATGTGAAAGGAGGCATTAATCAGCACTGGTTCAGGAAAGCTGTTTGGTGCTCGCTTACATCCCTTCCATTCCATCAAAGCTCGAGCACTTCATTGAATAAAGGCATATGGGACCAATAAAGCAGATTTAAGGAGATGGAGTCCAGGTGGCAAAAGGGTATAATGGGAAGTGACTTATGGGAAAATGTTGCATTCAAAACTCTTCTGTTGGTTTAGGTGACCCTGTAAATCCAGGCCCTGCTTTTAGTCAATGGAACTACTCATGAGGGCTAAATTGCTTATGTTGCAGGATTGAGCCTACTGAAAGGAAGACTTTTCAAGGAGGTCCAAATAAATGTTCAAACCCATGCTTGTAGTGTTCTTATTTTCTAGCATTAACCCAGTTGTGAACACAGACAACCAATTTGCTGTAATTTGTATATTTGGTTGGTATGCGTTTACAGAGGAGAGATCTGGATTTATTTTAAAGTACTTTGCCCCTGGCTTCCGCATCCTCACCTTAATCCCTCTCCACAAAAGAAGCTCAAACAAAACCCCCACACCCTCCCTCCCCCACCTTAACAGAAAACTTGAAAGCAAACCCTGCACAGTGTACCTTTCATATGCACATAGGTACCTTGCAGTGAAATAAGAAACAGCAGAAGAGCTGTGCAATAACCATGACAGAGTGTGCAAAGAAAAAAGCAAGCCTTCAGTAAAATACTGCTTTGTTAGATCTTACTAGCAGAAAAAAGTCCCCCAGAAATAAATCCTCAACATGGTTCTCATATGAAAGAGAATCCTTCCACGTTGAAACCAAATGTTTGAAAGCTCTGTGCTTTGTTCTATTAATGCCCATAATTTATTCTTCTTAGAAAATATCCCTCGCAGGCTGTTAGAACACTCAGTGTGGTACATCATAATAAAAACAACTTAGAAGGCAAAAGCATTAGAATGAAAACAAAGCTCTGAAAGCTTTAGTGAATAAAGCCATGCAGGGGGGTCTGGAAAAAGGACACAGATGTTGTGAGGAATCAAAACCAGAAGATAAATTGTAAACAGGAATATCAACGAAGCCTTGCGAACAAACTGGAGTCATTTTAGAATTCCCAAATAGCTGTATGTAAAACTCATTTGTGCAGCCCCAAACCCTTCGCTGCACAGCCGTTCCTCTCTGCAGCATCCAAAGCTGAACGAGCCAGTTTGCTGTTTGGTTTTTTCCCCAGAATTGAGTACCTTTCAGTGCAGGAATAGATGTCCCTGTGATCAATATTTTCTCAGTCTAGCACTCATAAGGCCCTAGTACATGTTGCAGTTGGGCTTGTAGCTGCCTCTCACAATGGATTTTCTCTGGGCTTCACACAAGATGCAAGAATGAGTTGTTCAATCACTGGAAGTAGCTTTTATACCCCAACTGGAGATGATAAGAATTATTGTTATTATTTTCTTCAAAAAGATTTGACCAATTTCCCCTGGGAGTGAGGCATTCATTCACTTTGGAGATTCAACACTCTTTTCATCAAGATGAAACTCCTAGCACTATAGTAATGGTGGCCAACCCACTGATCCTGAATTACAAATGCTGCAGGATCAACCAGAGTCATGCCATGGCTGTTGGACCAACAGCTGCTTGCTGATACAGCAGTTGGCAGGTGGTTGAAACTCATCATGCTATAAAGGCTGGTCTTAGTCCAACTCCTGACCTGTAGTGGGACATCAGTCATCAGTCCTTCCTCTGTAAGCCTTTGCTGAAGTTCCCTGACTTTTCCCTTCTCTAGGGGAGGCTGGCTGTATTTGTGACTGTGTTTGTTGTCTGCTCTCACCTATGGATCAGTGTTAGCATCTGGAGCATTGCTCTTTGGTGAAAAGGGTACAGTTTGTGGGGAGTGTGTAATTATCATATTATTCTTTATTTAACCTTCATAACCCTTATTCCTAGTGGAATATCTCATGTCAGGCCTTTATAGTCAGGTTTCAACTCTGGACTTTATGTAGCAGATAACAGCAGCCTTGAAACTAGCTGTGTTCCCTTCTTTAGGGATTTTATCAACTTGTTCCCTAGTAACATTTTGTGAGTTACTGTTTTATTTAATAAATTTGTACATCTTGCTCAGGATGTAGAATTTGACATAACTTGTGCATATTGTACAAGACTAGGAGCTTCAAAATTAGGTGGAGCTGTATCTGTGTTAGATTTAAAGAGATATTTGGGATAGGGTATAGGGATTGGCTTTGGGCAAGAAAACCAGTAGAAGAGAACGATAAAAGATGTAGAAAGCAATGTTTTAGTGATCAGGAAAATAGATAAAGGGGCTATGGTGTCAGCCCTGAAGCCAAGGAGCAGGATTTTGTTTGATGCAGGTAACACTCTGTTCTCCTCTGTGGCCCTTTTCTGGCCTTATCCAGGACTTGAAGTGCTCTGCGTGACAGCCAAAGTGATAAATCTATAAGCTATCTCAGCTAGTTCATGCTCTCTCAGAGGAAACCATCAGCCCATGCAGAGCCTTTTCATGTTGGTCAGGGGGAACTAAGCTTTATCTTACAAACTTTGTGATTTTTCACATATCCACACTTCATGTCCCCACACACACATACCCCCAGCTACAGTTTATGGGCATTTCTCTTCCATCCCAAGCTCCCCATGGCAGATACCCTCAGGGAGGCGGATCCTGCTGGTGCACATTTGTAAAGCTGTGCTATTGGATAACTGCTCATAGCTGATATACTGTGGTTAACAGAGGTCAGGAGAGGAAAATCAATCTTTTGACAGATGATCTTGAGAAGCTCTGGGTCTGATGACTTTCCAAAGTGAACATACGTTTTTGCATAAACTGAGAATAAGGGATACCATAACTTCCCTCCTGGTGGGCAAAGTTTAGTGGAAATAAAACATTTCATGGCAGGAAAAATGTTGATGTACAGACACCGTAAACCTCTGGAGTTTGCAAAGTTGTTATGCAGCTATAATACTGCAAATGAAGGGTTAAGAACAAGAAAATATGCCAAGGCATATAGTCCATATACAAGGCCACATAGTCCATTCAGATTGCAGAAGGAGTAACTCCAGCCATGCCTAGAAGGTTGCTGGACAAAGAATGGTTTTTCCATGAGCTCAGCTCGCACAATTATGCTTGTACAGAACTACATATTTCTGAACAGTTCTGGCCACAGAAGCTATTTTTTCATGCTCAGACCTGTTTTCAGGAGGTGAAACTAAGCCGGGTCATTGGAGCAGCAGAGAAACTCCTAATGAAACAAAACCGCATGAGGCTGGACTTTGCAGGGGGTGGATGGCTGGATTAGGCAGTATATTAAGTAATCCCCCAGGATATTTTTTAACTGAGTGTGTAATTCACACTCAGTGATCAAATATGGAACAGATTAACAGGAGGAAGGGTTGTATGTTTCTTGTAAGTCACAATCTTCTTTTATTCATGACTATCTGCAGTGCAATTTTTTTTAAGCGCTGTTTTTTATGATTGATTGTAGTGCTGTACTACCCATGGCATATTTTCTGCCAGTATAATTTTATGATGAATTTATATGCATCAATACTGTTTAAAAATGAGTGCAGAAAATGCAGGGATTAAAAGGAATTATGTTCAAAAGGTCTTTATTTCTAGCAGGCTGGGACATCTATAGACACAGCTTTTAAAAATAGGATCTTAATGTTAGCTCCAGAAATCCATATATAGGTGCTCAATGTGTGGCCTGATTTAAGTATAATGCTACTCCCTCTAATTGCATGAAATGTCCAGAAAGCAGACCCATCATCTCTGATCACAGTTCACTGAGGATATGCTGCAGGGAGACGCTGTTTGATATTTTCACAAGGGTATGTAGTGATGGGACAAGGAGGAATGGCTTCAAACTGAAAGAGGGTAGGCGTAGATTAGATATGAAGAAGAAATTCTCTACTGTGAGGGTGGTGAGGCACTGGAACAGATTGCCAAGAGAAGCTGTGCCTGCCCCATCCCAGGAAGCATTCAAGGCTAGGTTGGATGAGGCTCTGAACAACCTGGTCTAGTGGAAGATACCCTGCCTACAGAGCAGTGTGTTTGGAACTAGATGAGTTTTAAAGTTCCTTCCAACCCAAATTATTCTATGGTTCTGTGAAAACGCAGTGATGGCCACAGCCAGTAAGAGTGGTGGTAGAATTGTACAGATCCCCCTTTAAGGGTCTTAACTAACTCTTTATACACATTCATTTAAAATTATATGTTTATGGGTAGAAATCCATTCCTAAAGCCTTCAGGTCAGGCACCAGCTTCCACTGACATCACTGTGTCCCGCTCTGACTGTGTTCTGCCCCAGGTCACTGCCCCTGCTTGAACTGTGCTGGTTGTTGTGCATTAATTCTGACAAAGCATTATCCAAAGCAATACTCAGTGCTCCCCATGACATCTGGGGACAGCTGTGTCTGTTTTGCTAAACAGCCTCAATTTGTTTATACAGATTGAGAGTTGCCTAAGATTTATTTCAATGGAGTATGACTCAAAAGAAGTCAGTAGCCGTATGACCAAGAGTGCTGTGGTGCTAAACCGATGTAAAGATCAACCAAAATATTTTTAGATTGCAATGAATATATTGGGAAATACTAAATCCTAATAGTTCCTGCAAACCATGCTGGAACAAGACTAAGCAGAGAAACTCATGCTTGTCTCCAAATACAGGTATATTTTAACTCTGTAAGTGTGGAGAAATCATTTAGTTTGTAATGTAAACATGTCTTTATTCATCAGAGTAATTGTAACAATGAGTTTAAGCCCCTCTGCTGTAGAAATGATAAGATAAATTAAAGAAAAAAAGGAAAATTATATTAAAATGAGATGGGGATAAAAAGCTGTCAACAACACAGCAGGCTGCACATCAGCTTCTAAGGCAAGTGAGATGCACATCTTTCTACTTGGAATTCAAACAAGTATAAGGGATCACAGTGTTGGGAACAGCCTGCTATGAAGTGGAGAACTGTGAGTTTGCTAGTGTCTTTCTTCTTCTTCTTTGGTACTTTTTTGCTTCTGTTGCTCAGATACTTTGCCTCTGGATATTGCAGAATATATGGCTATTTTAATTTGTTTGCATTTAGTACTTCTGGAACGCTAACTGGACTTGTATTTAAAATTCTTTGACCTCACATGCAGAAATCCTGACATTGTGTTTTAATATTTCTTGAACACTTGACATCTGTCTGCTTCTGTGGTCCCTGTGCATTATCACATGCTCTGTCTTTCCAACAGCAGCACTATTTCATTTATGATGCATGACCTATACAGTAGCTCCTCAAAGCTTTGATTTTATCTTCCTTTTCGATGTTTCCTCTCTTAAAGGAGTGATATTGAGAGAAGGGGCTGTAGTGAACAGGGAGGATGGGTGGGGAATTTTCACAGTGAGGTTTGATTTTGTCAGGGGGGTGGGGCAGGATTTATTTCAGGACAAGAAATTCCCTTCCCCAGCATGCACAACAACACACTTTTTACAGGAGAGATGCGGGCTGTGCATGCAGCTGTGCTGAGGGAGTGGTGTATGACTGATGGACAGCCATGACCCACTCCTGGTCCCATTGTGACTGTGAGCACCTTTTAAAACTCCTTTCCTCTGAAATAAACCTACAATGTGATCCATGGTCTGTAAGGGGCTCAAAGACACCTAGAGATGATCTTCAGAGAGCTCAGCCATTAAGTGTGAGCAAGCTGTACACAGTGCTGAGCATACACGAAGATCTCTTAAAGATTTATAACTTGACAAAATTTGTGTGGAATTTGGTAGGGTTGGATGAATGTATTCACTTAACAAAGGCCATTCTTCCCTTGTCTCCAAATCCAATCTGTTGCTCTAGAGTATATAAGCTTCAGATTTGTTTAGGGAAAGGACAGATAATTTTGTTTAACATTTGTATACCAGAGAATACATCCTTTTTTTTTAATCTGAGAAGTGTTTGGTGTATTTTGCTGTCAATGAAAAATAGATTAAAAATCCCAGCTCTTTTCACCACAAATATGTCAGCACAAATTTAAGTTTGTCAGCAATAAACAGCAAAAGTCAAGGTCTTACAAAGGACAATTCAGCTAACCTGAGAGTCTCACCGCTTTTAACCGTCCCTGTAAGCTAATAAAGAACCACTCTGAGAGGCCATCATTTCACCTGCAGTGTTTACTGCCACATCCCAAGGCAAAGGTGAAATTAAAGCTCCTTCTTTACCTCCCACAGAAAGAGCAATATTTGGATTCCACATGTGCTATGTATTGACAGCCACTTTTTTATATTCCAGCAAGTAAGAAGCCTTCAAAATACTTTAAAATCACAGAATAAATTGATTTATAATAAACGAGTCACTCCAATCTTTTAAAAACCAAAGGCCCTTCCATTTGTATCTGGATACATTAATTTAAAATTATATGTTCTGTAACAAAGGTGGCCTGAGCTTGGAAGTGGCTCATAGGCTGGCTCAGGGCAGAAGCTGAGATACTCTGGCTTTGTAGCTAAAGTCCTGAAAGCAGAAAAAGCACTCCAGATAGCAGATTCTGGGAAGGACTTTTCAAAGTGCATAAAATAATCCTATCCATTTCTGAATTATGAAAAAAAGCTCAGCACCACCTTGCGCTCTGCACATGACCTCTCCTGAGGCATCTGTGGCAATAAAAAATTAAAAAGGACGTATTAAGCAAGCACCTCAGACTGCTGCATCTGAAAGCAGAGCTTCAGGACAGGGACACTTTCCATAGAGACATTTCAGGCAAAGGTCACATGTATGCATATAAAATCATTCCTTTGTCCCCAGCTGCCTCCCAATGGAGCCATTGTCCTGCCGGGGCAGCTGGCACCCTGACTTCAGCCTCGCTGCATTGGGAACCGAGGCCCAGGGTGGCCGGGCAGCCCCCCAGGAGCCAGCCTGGGGCCAGGGCAGCCACGACCTCCCCAGGGAAGCACATCTGCCAGAGCCTCTGTCAGGCCAGGGCGAAGCAAAGTCTCCACAGCGAGCTCCAGTCATGGAGAAAAAAGACCCACTGGTACGGTAGGCACATCTGCCCTCCCCTTCTCGTGTTTTCCTGGCTTGCTAAAGTAGTCTTAAACAAAGATAATTACAAGCAAAGTCAGGCTATGAAGTAGCATAAATGTGTTTTTGCAAAGTGCACCTTAGATGGGGATTTGGCGAGGAGGAAATTCCTTCAAAGTGCATTCAGAGGTGATGTTGGAAGTGCTCTGATTCATAAGTAAAGGAGAAAGTATTGCTTATTGCACAGAGAAGAAAATGTATTTTAGAAATTGCAGTAGATCTCTTACAGCTTGTTTTGTCTCCTGAAGATGTCTTATCTCTGAATCTTTTTAATATAAACTGCCTTTCATGTATATTCTTACCTTATAGCAATATCAAAATTGGCTTCCAGCACAGACATGAGCAAAATATCTTGTGTTTTGTTTATATTTATGTCCTATAATATTAATATTATGCTAATACCTAATTATGAGGTTTACATTCCCACATCACTTGGCTTTTGATTTATATTAAAATTTCCAGTGTCTGGAGCTTCACTTGTAAAACCGTGGGCTTAAAGGCAATCTGTCTCAAGCAGGTTCCTGTTACAGGCACTTCTCCCTAAGCCTTTTTCTCCAGAGGAAATATGTGAATTTCTTTAATCGGGGCAGTAACACCCCAAGGATCTGCAATTTTTTTCTCTAACTCTCTATGCTACAAATAAAGTGCTGATTAGAGAGGAAAATTGATAAGGAGTAATAAAACACTGCATGCCTGGTAGTTCTCTTCCATATGGTTGGACTCATAATAGTTTTGATTACTCTGCTTTTGAAGCATTTATCATCAGCTCCCTCTTTTCAGTCTTTTGCTTCTGATTTGCTTCAACTTTGACTGTGATTTGCTTCTAATTACCCCTGATCTATGAAAGCTTCCTGTCAGCATGTGTCAGTGCTGTGCAGGCTGCTCCTCATTGCCACCACATCTGTGATGGGAACGCTGAACTCTGCAAGTGGAACTGGGATGCTGACTTGTCATTGAGGGTGTCAGGGTTCTGTCTAAAGCTTACATGAAGGCTCCAGCCCTTCCTGCTGGATGTGTGGTGGGGTCTGGGGATGTGGGCTGGGGACTGGCAGAGAGCACTGACTGTGCCTGGTGGGTAGGGAGAAACATGGGGGGTTGCCTGTACTGAAAAGAAAGATGCAGCAGACTCTGCCCCTAACATTGGCTGCCCACAGGTTACCAGCTGAACTGTACAGGGTCAGCTACAGACATTTTTAGATCCAGAGCTTCTCGTGAAGTCCAAATCTGTGGAGATGTTTCCTCCTAGGAGGCTGGCCTGTATAAGATGTTAAGGAAACAAAATATTGCTCCATTTGTGTGGCAATGTTCATTCTACAAAATCTTACCTTATTTCAGATGTTGTAATATGAAGGTTAAATGAAGATTAAACTATGAGTTTAAAGTCACTGCAGCAGGGAGGTTTCCAGTTATTCATCAAGGATGCCAGCTGAGTTTAAATGCCAGACATAAAGATATGTTGGCATCCTTCTTGAAAGCTGGAGTTGTTAATATTAGTGCCCACAGAGCAGCCACTGCCCAAGGATGCCAAAGGTAATTCTTTGACATGAGCTGAACTGGAAGTGGAGGTAATGAATATTTGTGAGAGATGAATGAAGGGTGGTGGCATGAGGCTGCTGCTGGCAGCACTGGTGCTTGCACCAGTTATCCAAATGTGCTATTCTAAGTGCTCGTTTATGGAACTTCCCCAGATTAATGGACCACCTACGGAAATACAGCAAAATCTGCTATTGCTGGAACACCAGTAACACAAATTGGTTTTCATGTGTTTGCAAAGCTGGCAGCATCACTGACCTCTGCAGCACCTCGCTGGACAGGGGCATTTGATCCTCTCAGCATCCCTCTCCCTATGTCACCCACACCATCCCAGCTGGGATTCACCCTCCCTGGGGCTCATCACTGAGTGAGATGATGACTGTGTTTGTAGGGTGTGAGACCAAATGATCTCACAGGCTTTCTTTGTTTCAAAACCCATGAAACTGTGTGTTCCACACCGTTAGAATAAAAGATAACAGGGTCACTGTCACTTTGGTACACAAAAAAGATGTAAAGATAGAAATAAATACATATGGGCTCTATCATCATTGGAGAACTATTTTGCTGTTGTGTACTGTTTAAATTCTGTGAGAAAGATTCACAGGAAATGGTCTTTTCTTGTAGCAGTCTTCATATTTCAAAGTATTGAAGAATTGCTTACAAGTTCCAGTTGAAAAATTAGATGAAAAGAGATTAAAAATAAAAAATAATAGCAGGTATACTCAGCTCCTATCTTCTTGTTTTAAGCCAGACAGGACTTTTCTCCTATTGCAGATGGATCTTCCTTATATCTGTGACTGGGAGATTGTCAGATGCTTCTTCTTCTAATACAATTCCAATCCAGCCACTCTTTCCATTTCTGTGGGGGACTTCATGTCCTTCTTCCACACTTTTTATTGTAACGTACCTCAAGAGTTTCATCCTTTGTTTATCTAATTTCATCATGCCTTGTGGAGATTTTTAATAGTGGGTTGGCCTTGTCCAGCTGTCAGATGCCCACCCAGCTGCTCTCTCACTCCCCTTCTTTGATGGGGGTGGGGGGGGAAATAAGATAGAAAAGCTCAGGGATTGAGATAAAGACAGGGAGATCACTTACCCAGCTGGTGTCATGGGAAAAACAGACTCAAGCTGGGGAAAATGAATTCAACTTGCTGCCAGTTTAAATAGATCTAGATAGTAGGAAGCAAATAGAAAAATTAAACCATCATCTTTCTTTCCCTGTTTCCCAGTTCTTTATTCCTGCTTCCTCCATCTCTCCCCACCATCCCAGGCAGCACTGTGGGGTTGATCAGTCTAAAACAGCCCCTCTCTGCTGCTCCTTCCTCCACACACATCTCCCTGCCCCACTGTGGGGCCTTTCCATGGGCTGCAGTCCTTCAAGACAAACCCACTTCTCTACAATATTTTCCACAGGTTGCCAGGGAATCTCTGCTCTGGTGGCTGGAACATCTCTCCTCATCTCCTCCCGTCCTTGTTTGATGACCTTGATGTCTGTAGGGCTGCTTCTCTTACTTTTCCCCTCACTCCTCACTACCTGCACCAGGTTTTTCTTCTACCACAGGCACTGCCGTCTTGGGCTCATGAGAGGTTCAGCCATGTCCTGCAGTGGTTCCAGCTGTGCCCAGCCCAGGGCACCCCCAGCCTCCAAATAATGCACAAATGTACATGTTTCTGGATTCTCACCCTCTGATCTTCTGTTTCCATGTATTTTTTAGGCTTTTAAAGATTTTAACCTAAAAGTCTTCTAGTTTTGAAGCCATCTCTGGCTTTGCTGTCACCTCTTCACCGGCTTTATGAGGTTTTTTGAAGAAGTTCATGGAAACTCATCCTTGACCATTACATCATTTTTTCATTCCATGTCATCTGGTTTAGAAATATCATTTGTGGGACATGGTCAGAGTTATTCCTGCCATCCTTCTGAAGCCCTCCCTCCCACAACCATTGCCTCCTGTGCCCACCACTGAAATGTCACATTTTATTCCCTTTACAGATTTCTGTTTCCTGCTGCTGCTTGTTAACAGCATGTTCAGCTGAGGTCCTGCCTCTCATCCCTGTGGTGGTCAAAACACTTGGGATATATGGATTGTCCTGCGTAATAATGCTTTGTTCATGCAGGCTTTTTGATCTAATGCCAAATTTCAAAATTCTGGCTCTATATTGGCACATGGGACATTGCAGGCAGATGTAGGGACATGGCAGGATGAGCTTCTGAGGCTGCCAGGCTACACATACACTTAGCCAGGATGAGCCCACTAGTTTCCAGACAGGTCCATGTCCTTGTGTTTACACCCAAACCAGCCCACCGGGTCATTCATTTGGCAGAAATTGATCATTTTCAAGGGTACAAACATGTTTAACTGAAGAAATGATTGTACTACTCTGTCTGTGCAACAGCAAAAGTTGTCAGGTCAGGACAGTTGTGCAGGTAGGACTCCTCAAATGGGATCCACAGGGTTTTACAGAGAGCCCTGTGCAAACCTGGGACAGGATTCCAGCACATCCTTCAGCACTTTGCCAACAGCACAACAAAGCAGAGTGGGGGAATACAGCACAGGGACCACCCAGGGACACCCCACTCCACACCCTGAGTTTTCAATTGCTTGACTCCAGCAGCTGGGCACTGCAGAATTGCTCCAAACTGCCTTATTTAAGTGCAAGTCCTTGATGCCGGAGGAGATTTTGATGCAGCAGGATGCACCAGCACTCATCACAAACACCAGTAAAAACGGGAAAGACAATTAATTGAATTCCAAGGTAGAAGTTACTATCCACAGAACATTTGCTCACCTATTGCTGTATATTTCATCCTGAAAAAAACCCTTTTAAGTCATATTAGCTGTATATCCCTGGTGCTATTGATGAATACTGGTGTATCAGCATTGGCCTCAGGTGTGAGTGGGATGGTGGGAAAAGGCCAAAGGTGGCCTGTCACTCATCTGAATGGGGATCAGTGAAGGATGTTTGGGACAATGGTTAAAGACTTCACAGGCTGTATAAGGAGATAATATGGCTTGGCTCAGCCATCTTTGAAGAAAGAAGAGTGCAAGTTTGTAGCTGCAGTCTGGTCCCTGCAGCAGGTGACAGTGGAAGTGCGTGGCTCAGCCCGGGAGAGGTACAGCTTCCTCAGTCATTTCAGGCATTCCTCAAAGGCTCTCTGTGCATGTCCAAAACGAGTTTTGGCTGAGACAACCAAAAACATCCAGTGGATGAAAATATGGTCACTATGAAGGTGGGAGGAGAAAATGTCCTGATGAAACAATACTTTGTACACGATTGAGTTGCTATCACGTGCAAATGCTTGTTTTTCTTTCTTTCCATTCTGAGGCTGAACAGCTAAAGTGGCAGTGAAGACAACACTTGATGACAAGTTTATCCCTCCAGGTGGGACACATAGAATGCTATAAGATTGGGTAAAATTCCCTTGGAGCTGATGGCCCTTCATTCAGGACAAATGTAAGAAGCCCTTAAGTGCCTCTTGGATATCCAGAACAATAGGGTTCCTTTTTCTGCTCATGGAAACAGCATTTTTTTTGTACATTCCTTGTAAATAACAGGATTGTACCAAAGAATCCCTGATGCCACAATATAAGTCTTCTTCTAAAAAAAACAACCTTAAGGGTCTCAATCTCAGCTGGCTGGCAAATCCAAAAGGATTCATTACTCAGGTCATTTGAGCTTGACCACACAAATTCAATGCACCTAAAGAGGCTCTTTTTTTGACGTCTCTTAACAGGTAATGGACTTGTGCAGTAGAGTACAATTGAAACAGCATTAGCAATAGAGCAGAGATCACAAGGATGTTTTCCTCCTTCCAAACCCCACAACAGCAGGAACAAGAAGGAAAGATTCCCTTTTGGAATCTCCAAAGCTCTGTTCTCCTAATATATTTTGTCTCTTTTAACCCTCCACACTAATCTATCACTGCCCTTTCATTGCTCTGTCAAGCCAGCCCAGTATTCCCCACAAATGGTAGGAGATGACTGTGACAGTCATGGGATATCTACTGTGCTGTCCTGGCAGTTGCTGTTGTGCTGTTGGCAGCATCAGGCCTGGGTTTTGTGCTGAATCTTCCAACCCTCCAGGGTTTCCCATTCCTCTGCCTGTGCCCTCTGTCTTGCAGTCTAGCTGTACTTCCACCTGCCCTTATACAATGGGGCGTTGAGGTCAGCTTATTTGTTTTATTCATAATGCGTCAGAGTAGGAAGCAATGAAGGCACAAGTTTTCCTAGTGTTTTATTTTCTTTTTTAATCCAGTATCTTCCAAAACCGTGCTGAATTATCTGCAGAATCAAGCAGATGCTTCAGCAGGCTTAGATTTCTGGAAAGCAGGAGTATGAACATGAGGTTATAGTCCCACACTCATTTTCAAAACAGCAGACACGGCTTAAGCTACCACAGAGGAAGCCTGTGCTCCTTCTGTGTCTCAGTGCAAAGAGAACTCAGTTTACCCAGGGGTAGGGGTGATTGATCCTCCTCTGCTGACTTCAGCTGTCACCTGAAGATGTTGCTGCTCCTTGCCTGTTTCCATCATCCATCCTGCCTTCTTTGCCCAAAGGATGTTGTTTTGGTTTGTTTGGGTTTTTTTTAAAAGGTCATTTAATCATAGCCTTCCTCAGCACCAAGCTGGAGAAAGATCACTCAGGCAGTAAAACTCCCATGCTTAATGCAGTGCAGAGGAGGGAAAGAAACAGCCAGGCTGGACAACTCCTCTCCCAAAAGGGTGAAATGTTGAGTTTGCATACCTGAGCAGGGACAGCAGGCACCAGATGGCAAAGGCATTGCTGGAAAAGGAGAATTCCCCACTCTCTTCACCAGAGCAGTAGTTTGCTGGAGTCTTATTTAAAAGGATTGATTCAGATGCCTACAAAGGTGTTTGGATTCAGTGTCTTGGAGCAGGGTTAGCAATGGACAGTGAAAGGAGAAGAAATTAAATAGTCCCAGCTGTTTTGCAGGCTCTCTGTGGATGCTCAGGAACATCTGTCTCTGCCTGGGAATCGTCAACAAATATAGCGTCTACCTGACTTCAGTCTTGTCTGATGTGAAAAAGAGATTTATGAGGGTGAGGAGCCTTCTGTGAAGGCTGAGCAAATCAGAGCTGCTTTTGGTCTACAGCAGTCAGCAATCATTAAACCAAGGAACTGTTTTTTTCTGAAAGTCTTGTTTTGCTAGATAAAAAAAGATGAGTTAAACAAAACAACTCAGTAAGACTGTTTGCTTTAAAATAATGAAGAAGTTTATTAATATTTAAGTGGCCTGAGTTTCCCTCCAGTTTACTTGTTTTAATCCATTAATAAAAAAAGATTTTTTATTCCTTTCCAAATTTTTATGCTGAAAAGGTGAAAAATTGTTTGCATAAAACCCCTTGATAATCCTTAGACAAACCCATGCTAGCAGAGTTGCATATTTTTGATTGCTAGCATTTTTCTTCATTTTTTTTTACATTACTTTCCTGCAAACTTTCAAATTTATTCAGTTACAAATTATTACACGGTTTAAAAAATAATCCAGCAATGTATTACATTGTTTTGTTGTTGAAATGTTGCTTATACTTTTCTCACCCACAGAAAACAGGGAGTACTGTTTCAACAGGATGCTTTTTCCCTTTGTACTTACATTTGTCTTCTTTTCACTCAGCTGAAATCAGAAAAAAAAAAAAAAGCTGGCCTTCATCTGAACTGGTGGTAACATTTTCAACTTAGGAAAATTTGTGATGCTTGGAAAGTGGCCCATCTGTCTGAATTGACCTAGAAAAGCAAGATGCAATTGGTTTATGCTTTTGTGCTTTGCCATTACAACAGGCAGCAGCAAATGCATGTTCAGAAGTGCAAGTTGGTGAGCGTATGCTGCGGTGGCACCACTGCCCGTGGGGCACAGTGGGTGGGGGGAAGAGAAGAGCTTGCCTATGCCATGCTCTCTGCCCCCCTGCCCACGGGATGCTCCTTCCTCACAGCGCCCGGCTTGGGGCTCTTGGGGTTCGGAAGCAGCAGCAGTTTGCAGCTCACTGTACCTCACAGACACAGCGTCCAGGGCTGAGGACCAGGACAGGAAACTCATCCAACTGCAAAACTTGTCAAAGGAAGGGAACTTTTTAACCTGTCCTGACTTGCAGTGTGGCCTAGGAATGGTTGGGGTGAGAGGATGGGAGTGATAGCAAGGACTAGCCAGTCTGCCGGGGCTGGTGGTAGACACTTGGTATCTGTGTTCTACTTGTTGGGTTTATTTCTGTTCTGAAGGAAAAGGGCAGAAAAGCCAGTTATTTCCAAGGTAATAAAATACCTCACCCCTCTCAAGAGCTGGGGATAGCTTAAGCTTGTGTAAATCAAAAAGATGTGTCTTTCAAATATGAGATAAATCAGAACACTGAAGAAGGGGTTGCAAATGGGATTAAGCTGGTGACAGTGTTAGCTGTGTTGCCATTTTTGCATTTTATTTTGAACAAAAGCCTGGACAGTTCCTCTTGTATCCTCCTCCACGTAAACGTTCATGGAGCCACTCAGTGAATCAGATCATGCAGTTTACGCAGCATTAAAAATAGCTATTTTTCTTCTTCAGAGGACATCTCTTCATCATCAGCCATTGTAATTTCTTCAGGATTTCCTTGCCTTTATGCTGGACTCATTGCATTTAGTAGAGCAGTCTTGCAGTCCTTATGCAAACAAAATAGCTCTGCTTGCATTGTACTCATGCTCATGTGAAGTGGGTTCAAGCCCCAGAAGGGCCTCAACCTTTTTTTTTGTCTTAATTGCAACACCACCAAGGCCTGTTTTGTGTTCATGCGTTCATTTTTCATGCCCAAAAAGAAAGCCTTCATAGGGGCAGACACAGGTCACTGTAACAGCAGCCAGTTCTTCACTCTTAGATGCCTCTTATAGACAGAACGAGAAGGAAAATATGCCCATCTGAAGACGTGTCCCTATTTATTGTGGGGGTATCCTCTGTTTTCAGCCTGATTCCACTTTGCTTTTATTGCAGAAGTATTGATGCTGCAGAGCATTGATGTCCAAAGTCTCAACTGCAGGCAAGCTGAGAACAATATTCCTAGTGACAAATCTCTTTAAACTGAAATCAAATAGGATTTTGCTGTTTTGAAAATACCAGTGGGGGTTTTTTAGATTAACTAGAAGAAAAATATTAATTAAAATACTTCTTTCTTGATCCAAGTGCCAGAAACATGAAAAAAAAATATATCCATTTCAAACAAACAGAAACTCTTGTTGGGCAGATAAAACAAAGTAAACAAAACAGTATTAATTATATCCACATTTTACTTGTAGGGAAGAGATTAGCACTTGGATTTCTTTTATCATATCCAAGCCTTGAGTTTGAAAAGCATGCCAAAATAGAGTTTGAGCTGAGGGTAAGAGTGATTAAGTAGGAGAGATATGTTACAGGACTATTGTAGAAGTCCCCACAAGAAGTTTTACATACCCAGAGATTCAAAGCTAATATTCTACTGAAAAAGGTTCAAACAGGGTAAAGGATGTATATACAAGTTACACAAAGCAACTAGACATATGATTTAAGTCTAGAAACCTGCTTTTTACATCTTTAAGTAGCTTTTCCATCTTTGTGGGGTTTTTGGTTTTTTGTATGTGGTTTCGGTTGGTTTTGCTTGTTTTGTTTGGGGCTTTTTTGTTTGGTTAGGTTTTTTCTCATTTAGCTTTAACTCTTTGCTTCTAAAGATCCATGGTTTTTGAGGAATGTAACAGGTTGTATCACTTGTAAAATTCAAATAAATTAACAGTTGATTGTGTGTGGCACATACAAGGTACCATGAAACCTCCAGGCTACTGTCTGGGGTAGATGGATGAATTTCACACCTCTGAAGTCTATAGGTCTTTTAAAAAGCCAGATGTGAAGCTGTTGACAGGCACCTGGGACACCCATCACAAATTCAAGCAGTGGAAAACAAGGATGAAGACCTGAATGCATATTAAGCCTCACATGAGCAGCACTAAAAACACATGCAGGCTCTTTGGCTCCATGTTTAACTCCTTCACATCCTCCCAAAGATTTGATTTTTCACCACAGAACAGCTTTCATTCTGCAGTTGCTAAAATTTTTATAAATTACTACCTTAGAAATGTAATTTTGAACTCAGTGCTTGTACGGTACTTGTGCTGTTTCCTAATAATATTGTCCAGAAACTGACTCGGGGAAATGTTAGCTTGTTTGAAGATGAGGAAGTATGTTGGAGTAGTGTTGATGCTACTGCTGTCATGCTGTTCACAGTGAGAGATGAAATACCCTGTGTTGGAGTGGGTGCTGTCTTGGCTACAGCACTGCTGGGAGAGATAACATTCAGGCACCCAAAACTCCCCTCAGTTCACTGAAAATTTCTCTCCTTCTTCCAGCTGACCCTGCTAAAAGATGCTTATAAACCTTGCTCTGCTTATGTGCCAGCACAAATGGTGATTGTGTGTGGAGAGTGCACTTGAGCCAAAACCCCTCCACAGGCATCTTCAGCTTCAGGAGCTGCAGTGCAGTCACCAAATCTACATCCCATATTGAACCACTGAAGCTGTCATATCTGATGTGGTTTGTGGGAGAATTTATTTGTCTACTGCATTATGCTCTCCTTTTCCTCGCCAGGCTACTCACCTGAGTTTCAGTCCTTACTCTAGTGAGTATGCAAGTGTAAAATTGTAAGAAGTGAAGACTGGGACTCCAATCCTCCTGAGTGGTTTCTCTTCTCTCCCTGGGAAGGCAGAACTCAGTTTCAGCTAGGCATGAATCCAATACACCTGTATTTTGTGCAGAACACGTACATGAGGGTGAGGTAAGGAGGGGTGCAACATGCTCTGCAGGTTGACATGCTTTGATGGTTATCCTCAGCGAGTTTTGGGCTCAGTCCCCAGCCCTGAACCCTGAAGGAGGTATGTAGGGTGCTCAAAAATGTCGATGGGCCTATATGTGCCTAAGGCACTTGGTGCCTCAGGGGTTGGGCTGCAAGAAACTGCAATTTGGAAGACTTTAATTTGTCCATGATTGTCCCTGAGGATCTGGCAATGATGAGCTGACAGATAATTGGAGACTGCTGTTGTCGGGTGGTGTTTTGAGGAACTGTGGTGAGGAGGGTGTACTTTCATGAGCACAGCCTGGTTTGTATGTCTTTCCAGTCTCACAGGGTAGTGGAGGGCATGGTGGTGCAGCTCCCCAGCAGCCAGCCCTGTGCCTTCTGCCTTCTTGACAAAGTGCAACTTTTATGGATGTAATAACAAAAGATGCTTGCGGAAGCCTCTGTAACTCTCAAACATGTACCACAGCCCAAGGGATGGACAGCACGACCTTGCCTATGCTAATACCTCCTTTTGCTACCCTGTCCTGCCTACCCCCCTTAATGCACCCATATGAACACCTGTGTCCCCTCCTACCTTTTATGATCAGGTTGTAACTTTTTGTTTCCGAGCCTGCTGCCATGTTCTTGAAATCTATCACTTGCTGAAGTGTTTTGCCTCCAGCAGATAAAGAGGACTTCTCAGTGATCCTGTTTTGGGGTCTTCAATGGTGCTCTTTACAAGTTGAGCAGATAAAGGTGCCTCCCCCTTCAGCAACTCTTGTATATTTTTCCCTGCATACCCAGGCTGTGCAATCACCAGACCAGACTGCATTTCTGTATCTGGCTGTAGCCTGGCTCCTGGGCTGATCTCTGCTGAAGGGTTGCTCATCACAGGTCATCGCCCTCCTGCACTGACTCTTTCTGCCCCTCTTTTTGTCATCAGACTTCTGTCCTGGCTGAGCTGATCTGCTGACTGACTTTACTGTCCTTTTGTTTTCCTTGCCTTCAAATACACTTTCCTTCCTTCCCTGTCTTGTTTATCAGTCACTGCACTGGCTGAGTGCCAAAAATACTTGGTTTTGATATATAAAACCCTCTAAAGTCCATGACTATCTTGGTGCTGCCAAGCAGTAGGATGAGAGGCAACAGGCAGAATCTGGAACACAGGAAGTTCCACATGAATATAAGGAAGAACTTATTTACTGTGAGAGACTGAGCACTGGAGCAAGCTGTCCAGAGAGACTGTGGAATCTCCTTCTCTGGAGATATTCACAACCCTGAGTACTGTGCTCCAGGGAACCCTGTTTGAGCAGGGAGGCTGGGCTAGATGATCTCCAGTGGTCCCTTCCAACCTTAGTCATTCTCTGATTCTGTGATAAAAATATGGTTTAAAGTCCTACATACACAGGAATCAGCTGTGCTTGTTATGTTGTGCCTCTTTGATTTTGTTTAGAAAGACTCAGGGTGTCTTCAACGAGGTCCTCGACTCTTCCCATGCTCACTTTGGCTGCTGGAAGTTCATTTGGTTTCACAGGGGTTGTATCTGAGTGCGCTTGATCTGGACACTGTCTGAATTTCTATGGTTTACCAAAAGGTTTTGTTCTTTGAAGTTGCTCTTTCATGCACCAAACCAAGCATTTTTCTTGGCCACAACTATTTGTGGAAGCTGTGTTTGGGAGGGTGAGACCTCTGTGACACTTTGGAGAAGTCCTTCATCTTTCTGCCTTTCATGCTGCTGTCAAGCATACTGGAGGCTTTCACCCTGGCCTCCCGGTCACCCGGTGTGGCTGCATCCAGCACCCAGTGCAGAGTGGAGAGGATTAGCTAAAAAGGCTCTTTCCTTTAGAGCCCACTCCATCCCCAACCTCTGACTCAGAGAGTAAACTTGATTTCTCTGCATTTCTTTTCTCATTAAAAAAACTGCTCAAGAAAAATCAGGTTTAGATGACTGTAAATACTGCCTTGCTTATATTAACTCTGTGGCTGCATGGGTGTCCTTTTCACTGGACAATAAACTGGCTGGATGGCTGGGCCCAGAGTGGTGGTGAACGGAGTTACATCCATCTGGTGACCAGTCACAAGTGGTGCTCTCCAGGGCCCAGTACTGTGGCCAGTTCTGTTTAATATCTTTAACAATGATCTGGGCAGGGGATTGAGGGCACCTTCAGTCAGTTTTCTGCCCAGTGGAAAAGGACCTGTGGGTGCTGGTTGACAGCAGTTGAGTGTGAGCCAGCGGTGTGCCCAGCTGGCCAAGAAGGTGGAGGGCATCCTGGATTGTATCAGCAGCAGCATGGCCGGCCGGACCACGGAAGTGATCTGGCACCGGCAAGGCCTCACCTAAAATCCTGGGTTCAGTTTTGGGACCCTCACTACAAAAAGGACATGGAGGTGCTGGAGTGTGTCCAGAGAAGGGCAATGAAGCTGGTGAAGGGTCTGGAGCACAAGACTGATGAGGAACAGCCGAGTGAGTTTGGGTTGTTTAGGCTGGAGAGAAAGAGGCTCAGGGCAGACCTTATCACTGTCTAAAAGTACCTAAAATGAGGCTGTACTCAGGTGGAGTTTGTTCTCTTCTCCCAAGTACCAAGTGATAGGATGAGAGGAAATGGCCTCAGGTTGTGCCAGGGGAGGTTTAGATTGGATATTGGGAAAAATTTCTTCATGGAAAGAGTTGTCAAGTTGCCCAGGGAAGCTGGTGGAATCATGATTCCAGAAGGTATTTAAAAATTGAGAAATATGTGGCACTCAGGGACATGATTTAGTGGTGGACATGGCAATGCTGGGTTAAGGGTCAGACTCAATGGTCTTAATGTTTTTTTCCAATTGTTTTTTTCCAATTCCATGATTCTGTGAATGTTTGTAACTGTGGAAATGTTACAGTATGAATTTCTCACGTAAAACGCCATCTGGTGCCTGGTTTGAAGTTTCACATCCTAAGTTAAATAAACAGTGTAATAGAAGGCAGCAAAGCCAAAGGCCAATTCTTATTCATGATAACTGATGAAGAGGCATTTCATATTCTGTTGATCTTGTTAAAATTCCTTTTAAATGTGTTTCTTTTAAACCTTAAAACTTGCACAGAATTTCTGAATTCTTGGGCCAGTAATACATTATTTCAGTCCTTTCTATTTTGATGAGTAAGATGGCAATTAGTTGCTGAAAAAATTAATTGCCACTGATCCCAGTAGTGAAATTTTGCCTGAACAAAATGATTAGACCTTGTTTATGCTAATAAGTTCCTTGTGCATCTGTGGGATGGCTTCAGGCACAATCCTTGTGACAAAAAGAACATTGTGCATCTGAGTATGTGTTCAGTTTAGAGCTACTGGAAAATGTGTCTTACATAACACAGATGAAAAAGATTAGCAGCTTCAGAGTCGTCATCATCTATAGTTCTAAAGGACATTACAAAGGACGTTAATTAATTTAATATACTTGTAGCATGGACCAGAAAACATGAAATGAGCTTCTCCATTTATGTAAAATTCTGAAGTTTACAAGCTCCAGAGAAGTTACAGGAATGGAAACATGCAATATGTATTTTTAAATCAGTAGAAGTCATCCGTGATGCTATATTTCTTGGGTTTGTTGGTTGCTTTATTTTTCTGGGTGGCCATTTTTAACATATGTAGGAACTTTCTTTCAAGAGAACTGAGGACCTGTGAGTTAAGAAGATATGCAGGAACAACAAAAGCTTAGGATCTCTGAAAATGAGACTGGATGTATTGGCTTGTACACTCAAAACTGGCCACCTGCTTTGTAAATTCAGTTGTGTTTTGCCTGGGTTCCTTGGTGACACTTGAAAAGAGCTTGAGGCTGCTGACTCCCATATTTTGCCCATGAAATCCTGAGTTTCATTAGCTAAGATACATAGACAACACCATTGAGCAATTTTATTTGTGCCACCTTAGGTTTCCCTTCTGCTGCAGTCACACACTGCTGTACTTACCTAGTGCTTGGGAGTAAAGTTATTTAACCACAGGATATACCACAGACTAAGGGCAAAAACTTTTATAGGAACAGAGAGTAAGATGTTTGATAATTACTTTTCTCTGGACCTCTATGCTCAGCTTTTTCTAGAAAAATATTGCCTATTGCAACCTTTTTTTTTTTTTTTTCCAGCCCAGCTAGTGGTGAAGTGAACATTATAGATGGGTCTTGAATTCATAGTCTCAATTGTGCAAGTGCAATGTCCTGGTGTGCCTAAGATGTAGCTATTTTCGAGCTTATTACATAGCCCTGAGCCTTGCAATGCAAAGATGCAGCTACACAATGGAACCACTTTTGGTTAAGAAACTGCATAAAAAAGGATCACCTCCTGGCAAAGGCTGGCAGGCGGATGAGATGTGGGCAGCAAAGAGAAGGGCTTTTCAGACTCTGTTCTGTAAAGCTACACGGTGGGGGAGGTATTGCAGCAGGTAAAAGGTACCTCTAAACCTCAAAATCGTATGTGCTTAATATTACAAGATAGTTTAAAGAAAAGTGTACTGTGTCTCAATGCCAGTACAGAATTTGGGGCAGGTCCCAAGAGAAGCTCAGTCCATCCGAGGGTTTACAAACTTTGACTCTGTCCCTTTAAATGTAATTGTTAGTAAACACTTTCATGAAAGAAGCTTTCATCAGAGAAAAAGAAGTGGCAAACTACACTGGTAAATAATTTGCCTTGGCAAATAATATTTTAAGCCACTGATTTCAACCGTAATTCTGTTAAGCATTATCA
Source organism: Dendrocincla fuliginosa (assembly GCA_035047845.1). Taxonomy (NCBI): domain Eukaryota; kingdom Metazoa; phylum Chordata; class Aves; order Passeriformes; family Dendrocolaptidae; genus Dendrocincla; species Dendrocincla fuliginosa. Next base: position 138,197,632 of record JAWWMO010000083.1, on the reverse strand, counting down.
TTTGTTTTGTAAATAAAAGTGCTTATCCAAACAGCCAAGCTTTCTGTTGTTGATGAAAATGGGGGAATGTGGGGCAGAGGGAACGTGTCCTTCCTTTCTGGAAGTCTGGGGTTTCCAGCTATGCAGATGAAACTGCATGTGTTTCCATCGATATGAGCCTTGCCGTGCCACACCGGCACGGGAGAACAGCGCTGAAAAATCCCCCCGCGCTCTGAAGGTGTCTCCAGTTTGGAGGGGCCTCTGCTCTGCAGCACAGCTGGAAACTGGAGGAGCACCCGTGGGGAAGGAGACGAGTGCGGGAGCTGCCCAAACCCGCCCGGCCGTGCGGGGTCAGCGGCTGCGGGGGCTGAGCCCACCGCGCTGCCACACCTGACACCGGGCACTCCTGCGGGTGGTGGCACCGAGAGATCGTCACTTCGCAGCCCCCAGCGAGCCTCCCCCTCTTCTTCCCTGAGCCAGATGGAGACGGTTTCTCTTTTAACCCTGTCACTTTTGCGAGGAGAATAAAAGGAGCAGGAGGAGCTATTGGCCGCCGCGGCACAAGCGAGCCCTGCTCTGCCCGAGCGAACCACATAAAAGCGCGCGGGTGTGTGTTTGGGGGGAGGGCGCAGCGAGGGATGATGCCTGGAGCTTCTTGCACTCGGAGCTGCGATTTGTGAGTGAAACATGATGAAATCACCCCCTGGACAAATCACACGAGCCTGTCAACCTCACCAGGTGGGATTACTCGTAGCTAATAGCCCGAACTCCCCGAGCAAACAGAGCTCTGCGCTCGCTATAAAAAAAGGCGACGGTGCGGCGTAGACTTTTCAAGAATTCCCTGGTATGGCTAAGCAGGGCTGCGTCCGCTCGCACCAGGTAGGGGAGGAGAGCAGCGTGTTTGCTTTTAGAGGAGGAGTAGCCCGCCTGTCCTGAATAAGTTCCTACAAAAAGGAGCGTTTCAGCTTCAGAAAGAGATGTTTTATTCATAAACCCCTTCTGGTTTGTGTTACTCTCCAACGGTGACGCTGTCAGCTGCTGCTCCAGTGATGGGAACTGCAGTGCTGGGGAGCTCCAATGTACAGAGGACCATCTCTGCCCTTTATGCGTAATGCTGCTAGCGCGGAACTCCCGCGTCTTGCACAGTTCGCTTACTCTGCTGTTTTACTTTTGCAGGTTATATCCTTGTTTGCTTTTGCCTTTGGAGTAAATGTCTGCATGGGATTTACAGCAAATCGTTTTAGGAGATCTGAAGAATGGGATGAGGGCCCGGTCTCAGGTACAGTAACAGACATAAATTGTACATGGCCATACCCTTCTTATGTTATAGACTGTGGTTGGAAACCAGTCCTGCTCCGTAACAGTAGTTTGCTTGTTCCTTTTCCCTCTAGGATATAGAGAAGAATAAATAACTCACCGAGCCCGAATCAGTTGACCTTTGGGACTCACCTATAGGTCTCCTATTTACTTAAACTTTTGCTCTGTGTGCATGTGACTGTGGACAATTTAGCTTATTTTAGGACTGAGTACTGTCAGTCTAACAGAGATCGGTCTCCTCAGCTCCTCTGAAGCGCTTGGCATGTTGTGTGCTCTGCGCAGTTTCCTTCTAGCGTTAAGAGAAACTCCCTGATGGGTTTAAGTGTACTGGGTTTATTTTGGTAGCTATTGAAGCGGTTTCTAGAAACTTGATTAATGCTTTCAAGAGGCGCTGGTGAGAAAAACTTTTGGGATTTCTGTGGCTCCTGAGGTCATGCTGGTTTGTGAACAGTAGACGGCAGACATCTGACGGCAGAGAGGGCCGGGAGAGGAGAGCAGGTGTTCGTGCAGATGTGCTGCCACCGAGTCCTCTGTTTTTCTTATTCTTTCTACTTTTTCTTCGGAAGACAGCAAGGACATGTCACAGAAGGAGCTGTTGTTTGTGTTTTGGGGCAGTACAGGGTTTTGTGAGTTCAGGCATTATCCAAGTGGAAAAATGTATAAAACAGAAAAGTAGCCTCTTTTTTCTTTAAAAAAAAAAAAAAAAAAAAAAAAAGAAAGGCAGGCTTGACTTGTGCCTCTGTTCTTTGGCAGGAGAAAGGAAACCTGTGGTCATTGACTTAGAGCTGGGTAACGTAATTGAAGTCAAAGGGTTTCATTTGCAATGCTCGTCTGTAATGATAGCTTGTGAATTTTAATTATAAAATTGTTCACCAAGGTCAGAGTTTGTTGTGTTCCGGGTAATGTATCTGTGTCCTTCTGTCCTCCGTCTTTGAGAGGAATTGGTGTCTAATCACTGCCACTCTCAGGGCTGCTGATCACTGAGCAGAGGCATTTTAGGTAATCAAAAAGATAGTGGCTTTTGCTTTTGATCTTTATATCAGGAAAAAAAATTCTTTGAAAAACGGTTGGGGGTCTTTTGGTGTTTTTTTTTTT
>JAWWMO010000083.1:138116375-138195141 GCA_035047845.1 Dendrocincla fuliginosa | reverse complement strand
TAAAAAATGGTTGGGGTTTTTTTGGTGTTTGTTTTTTTTTTTTTTTTTTTTTTTTTTTTTTTTTTCTTCTAGCATGTTAATTGTAGAGTATTGTGTAATGTGTGTAATAGTAATGGGAAGGATTTGCATTTCAAGTGTTCAGCACCTGCCTGCCAGTTGCTTTGATTCGCTGGTGACTGTTTAGGGCAGGGCTGCTCAACTGGTTTTTACTGAAGTCCCAAAGGTCTGATATGGGGGACCCATTGCAGCCGATCAGGTGCCAGCTCTGCTGAGCCAGCCAGCACCGTTCAACACCGCCAGGGCTGGGGTCGGTAGCTGTGCGTTGTTTCCAATAGCAGAAGGATTAGAGCAGCGTTCCAGGGAAGTAGAAATAGGGATGGATCTCTTGCAAAAGGGCAGGAGATGGGGTCTTCTTGTAAGTCTATTGAGAATTTGCTTACAGGTGAGATTGGCTCTGTGCCTGGCACTGAAGTAGTCCAGTACAGATTGCAACGAGAGACAAAAGGAATGGAGGCTTTTGTAAACTGTGTATTTATGAATCTTGGTTACTTTTATTGCAGGAAAAAAAAAAAGTGATAGCAAAGATTAAAGTGTTATTGTCACATTTGTCTAAAGGAGAGAGTGAAAAATTGCTTCTAGTTATACTTCATTAGCAGTCCAGTGAAATGAAGTATCCAGAATAAGAAACTGGTATAATTCTGTTTCAAACTCACTCTTCCTTAATTTGTTTGTATCCAAGTTTCTTGGTGTTATTTATTTTAGATTGACAAGACAGTATTTACCAAGCATTACTGTAGAAACCAATTTGTTGTTTCTCAAGACATATGCCATGATTGTAAACAAATTTTAGTTTTTTAGTTTTGCAAACAAAATTTAGTTTTCATCTAGCATAGCATTCTGCTATGAACCAAAAACAACTGGGGTTTTTTTTCAACTCCCTTATAAATGTATGCCAAAGTACCACCATAATGCCTAACCCCCCCTTAGTCTCTCTTCACAGTGTACAGATGTATGTCTATATATACTTGAGATGTTTAGTATTTGCACCCAACAAATTATTTAATTGAAATAATTTTAGAAATTTTAAGTTAAAAAATTTATTAGAGAACCAAGGCTCATAAATGCGCTTTTGTAAGTTATTTACTTTATGAGCTTTGTAGCTGTCTTTTTAAACACTTTTGGGGAAAATGGCCTTAGAAATCTCTTGAACCATGTTTCTTGGTTGTGATAGGTTAACTTATGCTTTGAAAGAAGAAACACTAAGGTTTTTCTATCCCTTCTCACTGGATTTTTAAGCATGTAATTAAAAATGGAGTCTTACCTTTCTTGTACTGGAGTTAGGATGTATTTTCTCCTTTATCTGACTTTTCATTGAAATTTTGCTCATTGCAAAAATGAAATGCATGTTCATAATATGAATACCTGGCAAAACTGGAGCTCCAGATGTTTTGCATAAGTATTTGGTTGTTCCATATGGGATCCATAATGACAAATTGTTACCAGGTAGTCTCCTTCCAGTAATGACTGTGTAAGCATGTCTGCATTGTTCTATGTCTTAAACACTACTGGAAATGTATGGATTTTTTTTATATATATTGTAATCAGATAAAATCAAAGGAAGTAGTTTGAGATGGCATTTTCTAAGATAAATACACCACCTTTACAATGGAAATGTATTAACCTCCATGAACTTAATCACAAAGGCACTATTACCCTTTGTTGCTTTACTCTCTAACCTATGACAGAAAAGACAATGAGATGGTGGTTTTGAGCTTTAGTTGGCCAAAAAAGATTGTGAAAAGCTTTATGTATTAAATAAGGAGGGAAGGATCTTCATGTTGAGATCCCTCTGCCTACTGCCCAGACTGACTGCAGGAGTTGTGGAGGGATGTAGGAATTTTGAAAGACTTCTAAATCGCCTAAGTTTGTTCTGCACAAGGATTTCTGCTAGTTCGAAAGTACTTACCAGGGATGGAGCTCCTGATGGTATATTTTCAAACTATTTTGCATGCACCAGTACCCATGCCATGGCATTGTGCACGACCTGAAAAGCATGGTCTGGCTGCAAAGGCAAGGTCAAGCATAATAAACAAAAGAAGTGATCTTAAGGTATTCAGAGCAATTAACCAAGTCCTCTTTTGTGCTGTGATATGGAAAGTGTCCTACATTGACTCAGAAGGTGCGACTTGAATTTGCTAAGTGATTTGGGATAATCTGTCACATCAGTAATGAGGTGATTGTCAAAAGACGTGAGAAAACAAGAGACAAGGTGGTGGGCTAAACCTTTCTTGCATGGTGTGGAAACCCTACTTGCAGTTAAAGATGGAGCTAGAAGGGACCTTGAACAGCCCTGTAGACCTTCTCTATATCCCAAGACATGGTCAGTTATTACCGAAGTGATCCTGACAGATCTTGGCCTAACCTGTTCTTCAAAGTCTCCAAGCTCAGAGATTGCACAGCGTCTGTGGGCAATTTGTTTCAGTGATTTCCTGATAAATGAGCTGCTCTTTACAACAGGTAGACATTCCTTGAGCTGCAGTTAACTGTCTCTGATGTAATGTGCAGTCAGATTTACACCTTCTCTTTCCTAAACACATGTTGATGTGTTTTTTTGACCTTCTGAAGAGCTCTTCCTTTCAGCCCTTTGAAAAGGAGGGTAACGCCAGTGTAAGGGTTATACACTAATGTGTAATACCTTTGAGCTCATAATACATTTGATTTGCAGCTTACTGGATCTGTGATTATATATTACCTAACTTCCAAAAGAAAAAGTCGTGGAAGAGGTTAAATAACATGGAAAAGTTTTCTGGTAACAGATTTTTCAGAAGCAATTGACAGGAAGCAGCTGGCATTAAAAATAAGGAATAAGACTTCATAGCTCTGAAAATTTGAGTGTTAGCATGCTTTGAAACAATTCTCATGTGATTAATTTCTGGCATAGTTTTGTGACCTACTTGCATGAGCAAAGAAAATACTGGTCTGTGTATTGCCAGTGTAGATACACAACCTTTAGCTCCTTGGAATTTCAGATGGCTAAAATATGGATGGCTCATTAGCAGTATGCTTGCAGGGTATGTATCTGTAGAGGGAATGTATGTGTATGATGTTATTTGCCTTGGGCATTGCTGACTTGATTGAAAAAAGTAAAGCACAGGAGCAGACACAGTTGTCTGCTGCTGCCTTTTCCAGCAGTCATATGAGTGTGCCTTGACACTGCCGTGATCCATGACTGCAACCACAGCAGGTTTGGGTTTCTTACCCATGATCTTGCTGTAGGGTTGATTTGCTGACAGGTTTATTCCCTGAAGTGGTTTGTGCTGGTGTCCAGCCAGTGTCGGTACCACTCCAAGGGAAAGTGGTGAAGTGGTAGTGCGGGGGATGGGAGCTGGTAAGACACCAACTAATACAGTGTCACCTCTGAACTCCTCCATCATCTTTTCCATCCATTCTCATAGTGTTTGGTTAATGCCATCTGATTTGGGAAGAGATTTCCCTTTGGTTTATGTGAAGACTAAACTTTCAGCTATGTAAAAGTGTAGGGGGAAAAAATATATAAGAAAATATCACAGCAGCTCTTTCCTAAAATGCCATTGTGTCAGTCCTCTTAAAATCATGCTAGTTATCATGGTGAAGTTTGCCAGACCCAAAACCAAACCCTGACCTAAAAGAAAACAAAACCAAGATAATTTCAAATACTTAGTTTTTTAATAGGTCTTTCAAGGAACAAAAAGTATTATGAAATTTTCCTTGGAATACCTCTGTATTTAAAGGAAAACATACATTCATTATTTTATTTCAGAATATACATTTAACCCTAGAAAATAACACACAATTTTCTGTTTCATACGAGCTGCTATGTAGGATTCTCTTATAGGAAAAACTTTTGAAATATATAAAGTGTACCAAATAGTAAGTTTTGAGAAAAGAGCAGACATATGCATATCAGCTTTGACATTAAGGACCCTTACTAATAGATTATTGAAGTCTAATACATTATTCATGGTTTTCAGATTGGCAGTCTTCCATTTATTTATACATGTAATAATATATTAATTTCTTAACCACTTCTACATTTTTAATGTTTTCATGATTTGGTGCTCTGCAGAAGCCTGAAAAAAGCCTTGCTTTATTTTTTCATTAATTTATAGAGCATCTCGAAGTTTTCTCTCATGCTTCACATTGATTTGACACCTTCCAGTATAGCAAACCAAGTCCTGCTGTCTGCATGTAGATTAATTGGAGTCCTTTCCTATGCAAACTGACCAACCAGCCATGAAAATGTCACTTGGTTTCTGAAAACAAAGGCCTGCTTCTGTGGAATAGCTACAGCTCCTGGAATGGGGCCTAGGAGACTTCAATACATTTCTGCTAATGATCTCTTGATTGTTACAGAGGTAAAGCCAGGGCTGTTTCTTTGCAGGATGTTATCACAGCATGCTGCTTCCTTTATGGTTTTTCTCCCCTAAAAGAACAACTCTTTTGGAATTTGTTCTTTTTTTGTTTTGTTTCTTCAAGCAATCTTTCTCCTCTTCCTTCTCCCTTCACTTTCCCAGAGCAAGCATCTGAGGTTTTGCTCCTTTCAGTGGCTCGGGACTGAGCTGCCTGTCCCATTGCTGCTGGCCTGACAGATGTTGCCCTGTTTCTTGTTCACACAGTCCTGTCAGATTCCCCCTGGATCAGTACCTCTGGCTCCTGCAAAAACAGGTGCTTTGAACTTCAAGAGGCAGAGCCTCCTGGCTGCCGCTGTGACAACCTGTGCAAGAGCTACAACAGCTGCTGCTTCGACTTTGATGAGCTGTGCTTAAAGACAGGTATGATGGGTCTCCTGTCCTGCACTGACAGGTGCTGCTGACACCTGGTTCCTACCAGTGGTCAGGACCTGCCTGATAAACCCGCGCTCCCTGCCATAACCTACCTGCATCTCCTCCTCACCACGCCTAGCTGGGCAGGCTCAGCTCAGCCCAGAATGCAGCCCATGTCTCCTTGCAAGGAGCAGTAGGCATGTGCACCTATCGCTCCTCTCTGCAGGGGCAGAAAAAGCAGGGTACTGTTCATACTACATGAAAAGTAGATCTTTTGGTACTAAATTAAAAGCAATAATCAATGTTCAGGCACTACTTTGACCTCCAAGTTACAATTAAAAACTGTGGTAAAAACTGGGGGGTTGGTCATTTTATGTCAGCCATCTGTTTCTCCCCCCTAGCAATAACTTCACATTGGAGCAATTCAGGCTCATGTGTGTTGTGAAGGCACCTTGGAAGCTGGGAGCATTGAAGGGTGTGGGTCCTCTTGGAGCAAGCCTCAGGTGACACCCTGGGCTTGCTACTCGTGCCCCAGACTCCAATTTCCTGTTGTCAAGATGCATATATAACACTGGTAGAAACATTTGACTTCAATTCATTGGGCCCTGGGGGATGGAAATACAGCAGTGGGCTCGCTTTCTTTTTGTTTTGGTTTTTCTTCATGAGTCATAAGCGAGGAAGACTTCAGAGAGGGCCATGAGTTTTGCTTTTACTTCTTAGCATAGTGCATTTAAATTCTTGGTTATACCCTTCTCCTTGTGTGTTTGCACAGTGGTCGGAATTGACACAAATGCCTTCTACTTTTGCCATTAAACTTTTTCTTGCTTTATTGAACTACTACACTTACTGAGCAGCCAGAAGGGAAGTCTAATGATTAAATATGTCATTGCCCGTGGATGTGTCATGCTTGAAAATTCTGATTTCCTCAATTCTATTTATGATTAAATCATTTTCATAGCTTGGTACCAAAAAATGGTGAGCTAATCTGGTATGAAAAACAACCTTGGTTCCAGGCCAAAAACTTCTGAGTTTTAGGCTGATGTTGTTTCACCCCTGGTGTGAACGACTGAGGCTCTTTTTGAAGACTTTCAGCTTTCAGCAAGATGTCTGCTACCAAAGGGCAGATTTTCACTTCATTAGCCTGCTGTCTGCAGCAGACACACTTGTTCACTTACGGGTATGGATACCTGCATAGCCCTTGGGCTAATGGCCATATAATCCCATAGGCATTTATTCAGGCAATTATCACATGTATCATCTGTAAATATTACATACTTGTAGAAGAAAGCCCCAAATGAAGGAGAGAAGGGCATACAAGACATTGCTCTGATGTGATGTGTTTTTTTACTGGGTGCATGTTGTCTAAACTGATTTTTAAAGTTTTTTTGTTGGACCTGGATGTGGAGAGTCATGCTTAAAACGAAAGGCCCTGTTCCAAAGTACAGCAATGTACTACCCTTGGGAGAGCACCCAATTTAGACAGGGCCTTAGATCCTAACTTCATTTGCAGGATAGGAAGTGCTGAAGTCTTTTACAGGAGCCATGCCATACTTTTCCGTGAAGAACAGCTCTTGTTTTCTCCTGACAGAGAAGTTGGTGCTGAATCTTGCACTGTGGGTGACGAACTGATGGGAGTAAGGCATTAGTTTGCAACGACATAATCTCTTTTCTACTTTCTCTTATTTTCTGTGGATTGAACTGGGACTGTAGTAGTTTCGATGAAAAGCTAAAAAACACCAGAATTCTTGGTTTGTGCTTCAGGCCCCACCATTTAGCTGTCAAAATCCCTCTTTGTCTTTTCCTCACACACTTCTGGCATTCAGACTGTACAAAGCCTGGAATATATCACCTGAGGGCAGCAGGAATACTCTCATGTGTGTTGGGTGGAGGAGCCCACTGCACTTGCAAATCACAAGAGCCCTTTTTGGTTTTGGTTGACATATCTACTTCAGAGGTTTTGAAATCGCTAAAATGGGACCATAAACTTTATATCCAATTTGAACGACTGGAGTGTTGTCATTATGGCTTGAGTGGATACTTTGTTTTGCTTACAATCTCTCGTTGCTTACAATGTGAATATTTTAGCTCGAGGCTGGGAGTGTACCAAAGATCGCTGTGGAGAAACCAGGAATGATGACAATGCTTGTCACTGCTCTGAAGACTGCTTAAGTAGAGGAGATTGTTGTACTAATTACCAAGTCGTTTGCAAAGGTACGTCTTTGGTCTTTCTTCCTTTTATCTTTCCAAACCCGTTAGAAGGCAGCCCTGTGGGTAAAGAGTTTTCTTCTAAAGGAGGAACACTCTCCTGGTTCGGATTCTTTTTGGAGGAGGCAGGGGAGAATGTGGAATTGAATTTGTAATTTTCTGGGCACTAGGAGAGATAAATATGTATAATTTGTTGATCGTAGAAGAACATTATCTCTGCCTCTAAAGATAAGACAGAAAGAGAATAGGTGTATGCAGATGAAGAGTTTAAAGCAAAACCCTAAAGTGCTCAGATGCATTTGCCTGCATCACAGGGAGAGCAGAGATATCTGATGTCTCAGAAGGAATGGAGCATTCCTAGATATGTTATCTCTGTCCCAAAGACCTCTCTCCACCCCCACCTCAAAAGCTCCTGCTCAAACCACTTGGCCTAAAACCTGTAGGCTTTATTCCTTATGGGAGAGGAGTTGCAAGGATAGGGGGCTGTTCCTCGCCGATGGGTAACGCGGGCTTCAGATGACCCTGACACACCGTGGCTGCAGAATAGCCTGCACTGGTTGGCAGGTGGGTGTACTGTGCAGGCTTAATTTTCACCCACTACTCCACTCTTTTAGAGCACATCCTGCCTGTGTCATGTGTCTGCCGTTCAGACCAGATCTGAGCCTTGGTAATGAGCTCTACAGGCTCTTCTCTTGTGTCTCAGCTAGTTCTTAGTTTTCCTTGTTCATCACCTTTGCTGGGGTAAGGGTTAGTTTGACATTTCTGTTTTAAACCACACCATTTCGGACAACTGCGTATGTTCACAGAATGATGATGGTCCAGATCCATACCCTGAAAATAGGCGTTTTTGTTTACTTGCGTTTGGCTGTTGGGAATCAAAATGAAATATGTATTTTTCAACAAATTGTTCCTCCCTTTTCTAAAGAAATCCAAGGCTGGGACCACTTAAATACTGTTCAAGTTTTCAGTTCCTGCCTTTTGTGAGCACCCTCTCAGAAGGGTAAAGACAGAGGAATTTACATGTCTCTTGCTTTAAAGTGCACAATCTTTGTTTAATTGGCTAATAACAAATTATCTCAACGACCATGGAACTCTAGCAGGAGTAAGCCTTATGTGAGAACAGTGTTTCCTCTTTATTTGTGCCTATCTGAGGATTGTGTGTTGGTTGTTTTTTTTCTTGGAAATTGTCCCTCAACCTCCTGTCATAGTCAGTTGGAATTGCTGCAGCACACGTTTCCTGCAGATCTTTTCTATGATGTTTTTTGTTTTGTTCTTTTAATTGAACTGCAGTTCCTTTAATAGTGCCAGGTCCAGGAAACAGACTCGTTAGTTAATAATTTGTTTTTCAATTGACCTGTGAAAGTACAAGCCATGAACCACTCTATAGTCAGCATTCAGCAGTGAAAACCTTAAGAAAATAGTTCATTACACGAAGTAATTTTAAGTAATCTAGTTCTGAAAGAGTATTAATGCTTTTTTTAACCTGAGTCTCACCTGATCCATGAACTGATCAGCTCTCTAAACCAGCTGGAAACTATTTAGAGTTGTTTTTCTTCCCCAGAATGAATTTTGTTTTGTGTCCTTAGCCAGATGAATCAGCTCATGGAGACATCAGAACTGGGGGGAGGAGGGGAATTCACAGCCAGAAGCAGCACTACCTGTTTTTGAAAGATCAAAAATAAAAAAAGTTAAAATAGATGACCACTGTGCCTAAAGTGTTACCACTGTCTCCTGCGGTCAAAACTGCCTTTAACTCCAGTTTTAAGAGCTACTTGTAGGAGTGCTAGTTTGAATATTTTTGTTGAATAGAATATAACCAGATCACTTGTTCAACCTTGTGAAAAGACATGCTCATTTTTCATGGGAAATATGATGGGACAGTCCATTAACTGTAGCTAGACTTGATTTTTAAATATTTTTTTTCTGTGAAACCTAGAGCAGTGTCCACAGATTTTTTAATTTTTCATTTTTTGAAACTCCAATGTGACTTTTCTGGCAGGAGAAACCCACTGGGTGGATGATGACTGTGAAGAGATGAAGACTCCTGAGTGTCCAGCAGGGTAAGTGTTTTGCATGGAATTGCAAAGCCAAATGCAGCAAAGCCAGTGGTCCCCATCTCTGGACCTCTGCCTACTGCATTTCTGCACTGGCCCTGTCATGCAGGCTGAATGTCTGTGGGTTGGGTACTTTACTGGCCTTCACCTTTTGTACCATTAGGCTCATCATTTGTAATGCGTTTGGCTGGGTGAGTAGTGTTGTGTGATGTATGAGTTTGAATTCTGGGTCTTTGATCACCTGCTGCTGAGCTTGCCTGCTTCACTTACATGCATAGGGAAAGCAACCAGACTCATTTGAAGTCAGTAGAAAGGCTTAGGTTGTGCTGCTTGAAGTAAAATTCAGGTTAAGCCATATGTGAACAGTTCAGGCCATTTTTTTTTAAATTGGATTTTGTACTTTTAGCATTATGTTCCTAAACGAAAGGATTTCTAAATTGCAATGGAATACAGGCTTGACTTAGTGAGTACGTGAGTAACATGGAGGAAGCAAGCACTTTTCAAGCCAGTTGTCTCTCTGTTTTTTGTAAAGGTAAGCATCTGCTCAGGTGCTGTGTTGCAGCTCAGTCTGTGCTGTTAGGAGGATAGTTTGGAGCAGTTCTCCCTGGTGACAGTGACAACTGCTTACCCCTGCAGAAGGTGACTAACGTTAAAAGCCCAGATGTCTGTCCATGACAAATCTCTGCCTGCTTGCAGTCAGCTCTCAGTAGCAAATAAAAAAGTACTATCATCTTTAGTATGTGAGAGTGAGCTGTGTCTCACAGAGCTCACTCAAAATGCCACATGGACTTCTATTTGTGAAGAGAGAAGACCAGCTGTCATGAGACATGGTTTTTAACTACATACTGTGTGCTAGGGTGGGTACTAATGCGTACTATTATTTTTCCTTCTACATGTCCTTCCATAAGCACTTGCCTTTATGGGCTACATGTTTTTAGCTGCTTAGGGAAGATGACTTTTGGGCTTTATGTCAGGCCTTCCACTGACTGAGTGAACACTGGATGTTACTAAACATGAGAATTATCAGTTTCCACTGGTCTGTTAAGTATGCTAAAGATCATAGACATGTAATATATACGCTTCAGATTCTCTGGAGTTCCAGTGAGCAAGTGGAAATAAAAAAACCCAACAGCTTTGAAATGCTGCCTTATACTGCTGCTGCTTTTGCTTTTAGCTTCGTTCGTCCTCCTTTGATCATCTTCTCTGTTGATGGTTTCCGTGCATCATATATGAAGAAAGGGAACAAGGTCATGCCCAATATTGAAAAACTGAGTGAGTACATCTATTTACCTGTAATAAATGGAAGACAGTATCTTGCAGCCCAAGTTGTTTTCTTTGTTCATTGAACAAAAGAAGGTCAGCATGGAGCTGAAATGGCAGAAGTCCTCTTTGGTTTAGATGGTATCAGCTGGTGACTTGAAAGCAAGCTGGTTAACACAGCACACAGAAGAGTTGAAAGAGCTGCTGCTTTGGGAAATACTGCTCAGAATCAGTGACCTGCGTGTGGTTTTGTCAGCAAAGAAATTAATTTTCAGTACAAAATATGTGTCGTGCACTCTTACAGGCTAGTTGGGAGATGCCCACAAATTTTTCCCCTTGATTCAAAAATGTCTGAGATAAGGATAAATAACTGCAGAAGCTCTGATGGATGCCTGTTAACTGACTGGGGCTTTGCCCTGCACTCACCTCTGGGGGAATGTACCTGGAATTCCACCTGGGGTTGTGGAATACTGGATGCACTGCCTATTTGAGCCTCTGTATAGCATGGTAGTTTGGGTGTGTGTGCCCATACCATTGAAAGGTGCTGGGTTTTTATCCCCTGGTTGTGTGCTAGTCCTTCTATTTGTGTAGCTGTCTGTGGTTGGGCTTGATGATCCTAAAAGTCTTTTCCAGCTTTAAATGATTCTGTAATGTGGGGGCTGAGATCAAAACCCATTGTGAAATTGTAGCTTTAGTGTATTCATTACATAAGATAAACCTGTGTTTTCTTGCATTGTTTTACTTAACAAAGTATTTTCAATGACTCTGGATGGAAAGTAACTCAGAAAACAGTCCGTGGGAATGTAGCTGGTTCTGTAATCATTTGGCTGCATTATTTCAGTTGTTTATTGTGAAGTATGAAGAGTGCATGAGTAGATTTACTGCTGCCCCCACTGTTGACCACTGTTAAACAGTAGAATGTTCATTTAAATTGGTTAAAATGTATCTAGTTTCTGCATCATTTTGAGTCACAGAAATTGCTTTCTGTTTTTGTTTTCTGTGTCTGAGAGCTTCGCTTCCTCATTTGCATTTGCTATTGATTTTTCAGGATCTTGTGGAACACATTCTCCTTACATGCGACCTGTCTACCCAACAAAAACCTTCCCCAACTTGTATACGCTTGCTACTGTAAGTCCCTGGGAAAAATATTTTTGATGATAAAATGCTGTACTGGAGTAGAAATGTGGGTTGTGGGAAGCAAGATTATTTAAAAAAACAAACAAAAAAAAAACCCCAAACAAACAAAACCAAACTGCTTCACTGTCCCTCCTTTTTGGTCTTTAGTTATGTTAAGTATTTTCTTCGGTATTTTGAAGTGCTGAGATGGAGTGTATCTCGCCATTTATACATTGTCACAGCGTTCTTATGCTTTCTTATGCTTGCTTTGGCAGTTATTTGTACTGCTGTGTAATTACAGGTCAAAGTTTTCCTGGGGGGGGAAAACCACCGCTGAAATCCTACCAGGAATACAACCAGCAGTTGTTCCTTCAGTGGAGCAGCTGAAGTCAGTGGGGCTGACTGAGCAGTCAGCTTACAATTTACAGCTGCTGAGTTTGTCTGGATGCTGTGTTGGCCCTGCAGTAAAATGAGCCATCACATACTCCTGTGGCAGGGCTGGCAGCCAGGCTGTCCCCACACGGACAGGCACACACCCCTGTGTGACACTGACAGTGCTTCCAGAGCTGCCCAAGGGATTCTCTACCTACAGCTGCAATTTTTTCCCCTTTTCTTTGTGAAGCCACTGCACAAATGTTAAGTGGACAAGAAAGGAGGGGATGGGGGGAAAGAATAGGTGGGAATGGGAGAGGGCTGAGAGAAGAGCAGAAACTTAAACTGTGTTTACTGCAGAACATATTGTTTGCCATGGCCTGCCTCAGTTATTTTCTTGGAAATAACTTATCTCACAGAGACTCTAATGAAGATAATATATTATAAAATGGAAATACTAAATGTTACTCTTGCACCCACACAATGAATTACTGTGTCCAGAAAGGGCATTCATGAAGAGGAACTGAAAGCACAAATTAATCTTTTCATACATTGCTTTTTTCTTTGATGGCCTCAAACTAACTTTTAACTGGTGTGAAAAACTTTAAAATATCAAGTAATAGGCGTTTTTGTGCTTTTTAGCACAATTCAGTCATCTGCTTTCATTACTAGAGCCAGTTTTAAATGTTATCTGAAAGTAAAAACCTTTTTTGGTGTGTAATTACAAAGATACTTTTTAAAAAACAGTTTAGTGGTATTTGCAGAGAGCTATGAAGAACTGCATTTGTGTGCATTAGGGTTTTACTAATTAATCTACTTTTGCACAAAGGGACTCTATCCCGAATCACATGGGATTGTTGGCAATTCGATGTATGACCCAGTGTTTGATGCCAGCTTCAGTCTTCGAGGGCGAGAGAAATTCAATCACAGATGGTGGGGAGGTCAACCAGTAAGTTTCAGATTCCCTCCTCCTCCTTTCCTCCTCCTTCTCCTCCCCTCCCCCTGTGCTGTGGAACATAGCCAATAATAATAATTAGAAAAATACATATGTGAACAATTTGTACCTAATCCCCACCCCCCACACCCCCTGGCTGGCCCTCTGTCTATCAGTTTAATGTAATGTTTTGAGTGGACTTTTGCTTTTCAGAATAATAAATCCATTGACTATGGAAAGGTACTTGCATTGATAAGTATAAATTAGATGTGGCTGGGAAAAAAAACCCCTCACTTGAGGCAGCAAGCAAACTGTGTTTTTGTTACCATGGCATCATGTTTCTTTTTCATTATGGGTTTCTCAGGGTTTTGTCCTCGTAATGTTCTTGAGCAGTTTTAGTATAAATGTTCTGTCAGCATAGCATGGCACAATTTCATAATTATTTGCTAAGTCCACAAGTGATCACTGTTACGTGACTCGCTGCAGAGGCTGTGGAAGCTTGGGAATTAATTTCTGCCTTAAGCACAGCAGCAGAGGCTGAACTAGGTCCCCTCTCTTAAATTAGTGTTGGGCTTGGTTTCTCTAGCTCTGAATCCTTATTCTGGGAAAAGAAATGGACTCTTTTAAAGTATTCTGTGTTATTACAGCTAAGAGAGTCCCCTTGCTTCTGCTGCACTTTCCCCTATTAGTGCATGCTGTGGTGGCTTACTTTGTCAACAAAAGTGGGTTTAAATTAAAGTAGTATGTTTTAGATGCAAGCAGCCAAGGTGCATGCACATTTCATTGCACTGACTGCTTAGGGATCTATAGTTTAAATGCTCTCTGACCAATTAGCCTCACAAAAGAGTGAGGTCATAGAGGTGAGAAAATCGGAAGGGGTTTGGAAACGCCGTAATCTGCCATTTCTGTTTGCTAAATGAATCAGTATATTCCCCCAAATCTCTTAAAATAGAAATATCCCAAGACACTTAAGGAAGTTACTCAGATGGTTTTAGGCTTAGCAAGTGTGTATGTTATTTGTCTGCATGTGGTTTTAGTCTGCAACAAATGTGAGAAATGAAAATTTAGGGCTGCAGGCAGATGTGTCTGAATGTAGCTGAGCCAGGATGAGGTATTTGTGCTCTTGTAAAATCTGTTGGTGAGTGTAGTCACTGCCTTGCCTGTCTATGACCTGGGTTTGGCATGGGTTGTGTGGAGAGGAGAGGGTGAGTCAAGATCACAGACAATCCTGTGGCTCAACTGCTGTGTCACAACTTGTTAGGCAGCTGTAATTTAATTTTGCACTTTTAATTCCTTTTAATGCTGCATCTTACCTTAATCATTATTATTTAGGAATTAGTGGAGAATGAACTGTATGGATTTGTACAAATGTCTCTTTTTAAACTATGGTGTTTTAAATAGGTACAGTATAAGCCTTTGAATACTTCATCCCCTGCTGTGTTGTGTGGGGAGCATTGTTGATTCCCACACCTAGCTGTTAGCAACACCTATGCTACTCCAGAGAATGAAAAATGTCCTCATTGTAAAAGGGATCAGGAAAAATGTCATCTGAGAAGAGTTTGGGAAAATTACACAGCAATAGTTGATCATATGCCGGATGAAATCCTCAGAGGATGAGCGGGGTGTTGCATACCCAAGTAGGGATGATAATAAACCAGCTGATCTGAAGAATGTTTAAAAAGGAATAACACACTAATCATGTAATAAACTGGAAATGTCTTTGGAAAATTGGAAGCAAATGCATAGAGGTAGGGCTATAATTCAGTCCCCATACACTTAATATGAGGGAAACCCATAAGTTTGGCAAACCTGATAGATTGTCCATAAAGGCTGCATAAGGAGGTGGTAGATCTCTTGCAGAAATATGATATAAATGATACTCTCTGCATCTGGAAGAATTGCACACTTGATTGCACTTTCTTGTAAGAGAGCAAGTTACCTCTATATACATATGTATGTGTAGATTAGATACAATCAGTTTCTAATTCCCTTTTATAATTTTCTTTAAATATGAAGTTGTCATAGACTGTCAAAAATAACTGGGTATTGAAAGACAAGACAGTACCATTAAGGGGGTAGGAAGGGTAATCTGGTCTGCATAGAAATCTGTCATATCACATATTCAGCTGGTTCTTTTTAGGTCTTGGGTCTCAAACTGGAGCACTGGTGTGCACAGGATTGGCAATTATTTTTCTGTCCAAAAAGGCTAGAAAAGTGTCAGAGACCCCCAGCCTTATATTATGGTTAAAACTGCCTAGAATAGAATGTCATTTAACATTGATAATTTCTGAAAAGCTTTCTTGCTCCTGGAAACTGGCCTATTGTATATGGCTTTATTAAGATATGGGAGGTTTGGTCATATGTCTGTCTTTCACTGTTCTCATACTCAGCTTGTTGTTGGGAAATATCCAGATTACCATGGACATCAGTGTGATTTGGCAGATGTGTATCTGAATGGTTTTACTCCAGGAATTACAAGAAATTAAAATTAATAGCATTAGGAAAAGGAGAAGGGGGGAGAAAGTAGTTTGGAAGTGTTTCAGGGTGCTGTAACTGGTTGTGGAACTTCCTGAAATCTAATCTTCTGATTTAGTATACAATCTTGATTTATTATATAAGCTTAAAACCGCCTTGTTTTCAAAACAAAAGTGTTTCATAGGAAACAGCCATAAAACCACTCCTCATATTGCTTCAGCATCACACAGAAATGGTGAGCATCAGGGCCCATGGGGGAAACTTAAGTTTACTGCTCATTTTTCATGACGCTGACATTCTGTTTTCATCCCAAGTGACTTTAAGCACTAAAATTAGGCCTCAGCTGCCTTTGGCTTCTGTTAAGCAGTAGTTTTCCATGTCTTGTTTTGATGTAGCAAATTTAAGCTTACACTACAGACAATACATTGGGTTTTTTAGTGATCTTTATACTTAAACAGCCCATTGCTTCCCCAAAGTCAGAAGATGAAAGGTATGAAACTGTCAGTCTGTGGCTAATGGGCACAGAGAGACTCCTTCAGAAGGCAACCCAGCTTGGATCTGAGTTTGGGTCCAAAAGATATCTCTCTTCAGAAATAAAATAATTATAAAAGTATTGATGGTTGTTTAGGGTGCCTTGTATGTAGCTTTATTTCCACTGTTGACCTTTTAAAGACTACAACCTTTAAGAAGGGCCCAGCTTGAGATGCTGAGATAATCCTTAAACAGGGCCATGACATTCCTTAGGTAAGTGACAGCATGTTGTGAAGCTGTCTTTGCAGTCTGCACAGGTATGGCTGTGGACACCAGGCACCATCACCATGCATCTTGACTTGATATGACCGATTTTATCCAAATTGATATATCTATGTTTAAACAATTATCAGATTTTTCTTTATTTTGCCTAACTCTTACAAAAAGAGCTTCAGAAAGCTGTCATCTGCCTTTCCATCCTGAACACATTTTGCAATCACTTTGTTGATTGGTGGGGGAAGCAGAAGGAGAGATGAATATAATTTATTCAGCTAGAGCCATGAACAAGCAATAGGGCTCTTTGACTCTGCCTATTTATTTCATAGGCTTCTTGTGCCAAAATCTGCTGTCTGGGCAAGAAGGCAATGCTTAGTTGCCAAGTCTGGGAGAACATTTGTGTCCTGCTAAAGAGTAAGAAGTGTGGAAGAGGCTACTGCACGTTTTACCACACTGGCAGGACAAATTGCAAATGGTGCAGGAGTGGTATTAATTTTGCAAGCCAGCACTAGTCTTGTGCATGTTTCTTTAATGAGAAATGCTGTGATTTCCCCTTTCCCACCTTTTCCTGGATGTTTAAAGGACTTCCCATTCTTGCATTACCAACTCTCCACTGCAGTGGGTGTATGCACTTCCTCTGATCCTGACACGGATCTCCTTCCTTGCTTGGCAAATGGGAGCATGTTTTCCCAGCCTGGCCCAAGGGCTGGACTTCAGCGCTGTCCCTCCCATCAGCCTTGACCCAAGATGTGCTGCTGCCACTGGTCCTTTCATAGTGCAACAAATACAGGGCAGCCTCTGCAAAGTATGAGCTTTTTTTTATTTGTGGAAGATTAAAACTAGGGAGGTGTCCCACTTTCTGTGAAGTTTTTTTAATAAAATTCCACAGCTGTCTTGAATACCTCCATTTGAAATATCTATGTGCAAATGTGTCTAGCAGTCAGAAGAAGGAAGAATTTGTGACTTTCATGTTCTGTATGGCATTGACACCTAAACTATTACTTAGCCTTGTATACTTTCTCCCATAAATAAAGGGGAGGTGAATTGTAGTCACTCAACACAGAAGATATAAAAATGAAAGTAATTCAGCTTACAGTATATGGTTCATTTATACCTAGCAAAGCATGTTTATTATTTCTTGGAACATTTAACAGTATACTAGGGTTGAAACTGTGATTGCGTAATTTAACAGGTTTTTCTGCACTGGAAAAGCTAAATATTGTAATTTCCTCTGGCATGGCACGAAGACAGAATTGTTGATCTCTGATTATTTTTTAAATATTTATTCCCCACCTCTCTGCTTAAGCAAATTAATTTAGAAATATGGCTTTTATAGCTTGCAACACAATATGGCTTGTCCCATATGCAAGCCAGGAGTGGACATCTAACATAGTAAAACAGCTGACTATAAAATTCTAAAGTATTAACAGTTAAACCCAATGTATTTACGTATGGCAAATAAATTACATAAGCTTACAAATGGTACTGACCTTACAACACCTAACACAGCAAACTTTATAAGCGACCTGAACAGATGTGACCAGCCATACAGTGTATATAACACTTTGCATTTACGTACTGAGTACTGGAACGTCTAGGATTAATTAACTTTAGGTCTGGGAGTCTAAACAACAGGGAGGAAGTTGAACAATAACCCTTATTTGCTTCTTAATTTCAGTTCTTTTGAATGGATAAGGTTGAGAGGGCATCCGCTAACTTTTTTGTTCTATCCTACCCTCTTGCATGACTTGTAGTCTACTGTGAAAGACAATGAGTTTAATTTAAAGACAATGAGAGACATTCACTGGTGATTATACTGCATTAAGAGTTTGCTGCTACCTCTTCTGCTGGAGTTACTACCCTATAGCTGAGGTAGTAAATAAACTTACGTGCTCCTGTTAGCTGATCCAGTCTGTTGTCTAATTCGACCTATCCACTAAAAGCATATGAGCAACCAAGGGCACTTCTGATGGAGTTAGCTACCCCTAGATTCACCAGCGCTAACTGGCACAATTCTAAATCCCTGAATATTTAAGTCTTGTTCAATGCAAATAGAAATTCTTCCACCCAGGTGACTGCTGCTTCTCTGCATGCTTAAAGATGCATCTACAGATACATTGTTATGAGTAGCAGCTTTAGGTATGAAGGTGAATAGTGCTGAATTTTCTTGGTTTGGTTTTAAATAAACCAAAGGCTTCCCTGCCCCCACCTTAAAAAACAAAGGAGGGCAGAGGTCCAGTAGCATGTTGTTGTAAGCTTGAGTTGAATCAGGCTCTGTGGCAAAGTCAGGATGGAGTCATTCAGATGTTGTGGACAGATAGGGGCCTTTTGATTTGCTGATTTTTGACTTAAGAGATCTTTGTCTTAGTTACTGAGCTTATTTCAAGTGCAGCAGGCAGGCGTACTCATCGACACAATTAATGCCAGTGTAAATGACTGCATTCCTGTGGTGAAATACTTAGGAGCAGGGCAGCTACATATTTTCCCTCTCTAAAGCTTATCTGGGTGCTTTTAGACTGTCCTTACTGCTCTTAGGGGTGCATTGCTCCTAAGTTAGAAAGGTGTGAATGCTGTTTTCATGTGAAATTCATGGAGCACACTCTATGCTCAACATAATAGTTGACAAAATAATATAGTGACAAAATAATAGCTACCACTTTCTTGCAGGTGTGTTGGCTACTTCGGCAGTGTGAGTGTAGGATCCACTTATTCATCTGTCCGGGTGACTAGTGTTTTACCTGCCTGACCAGAGGGAGGGTGTCTTTTGGGATGTTTTTAAAATCACTGCCTAAAATACACAGTGTCATAGTACTAACAAATTCAGAGTATTAACATTTAGGAGCAGTGCAGGGCATCTCCAGCTGCTGAGGCTGGAACTGGGCTGATCTCATTTAGCCAGCCAGGCAGACTGGACTGTTTGCACCTGTGTAGGCCAAAGCACTAGAAAGTCAATGTAGAGTTCACCGATGGTAAAATACAAACACCGAATTCTCTCAGCTTAGTTTATTGGTACCTTCCCAAAGATATCTGCAAAACTATTTGAGCTTTGCATGAACACAAATGCTTTCAAAGAAAAATAAATCTGCTGCAAGTCTGTAGGGACAATGGGTTTCCAAGCAGAGCAAGACCACAGAGCATAACAGCAGTGGAGCTGGCATGCCTTGTGCTGAATTTGTATTTGACCTCCTTTCTCTGCTGTGACTGAATTCTTCTCTAGGAATAAATCTGCAATGCAAAGAAAAATGTAATTACTTTAAGTGTGGGTCCTTTTCCAGCTGGGAATACCATGAAACAGCAATGAGTATGTAATGAAAAGCTGCCTTAGTTAGACACAGGGTCCAAGCTGAAATTATATACCCTGTGCTGATTTATATGACACAAACAAATACCCTTGTATTGCAATTGCACCTCAGACTGCAGTGTGTGGGCACGGCCACTGGATTGTAGGCACTCTTCCTCATCTTTCCTGTTTGCTTTCATCCTTCTGTCCCATCCTGGGAGGGCTAGTATCCTGTGAGCTTTTGAAAACAATATCCCATTTTTCAACTGCAAAATGCAAATTCTCATATACATTCAAAGCTGGTTTTTCCTCTTTTTTTGGTGGTTACTTTGAAGTCACATCATCTTGTGATCATTGTCACCATGCAAACCATAGTGATGGTGGAAGGTTCTGGCTTCAAATTCTGCAGGAGATGTTTGGGAGAGACTGCTTGTTTGGTGGCAGCTTGAGTGTGTGTTAATATGGACCAAACCTGAAATCAGACTCTTGAGGAGAAGCATCTGAAAACAAGGAAGAGTGGGCTGCAAATCTGTGGCCATTCTGCTCCTGCTCTTGCTGCCTTTATTTAGTAAAATATTATTTCTATAAAGTTACTCTGTATGTATTCTTCCTTGGAAACAAGGATACATTACTAAAAAGTTAGAATAAAATGAAAACAAATGACCTTTTATAGCTGTGATTTTAATTTAATTGGACTGAGTCCAGTAAGATCTGGTGAAGTAGATGAGCGGTAGGGGGTGTATCCTGGGCACTGGAAAGGCAAACATGAACAATTTTCCCGTAAATAACACTACAATATCCAAATTTAATTGTTGATAACTATAGCCTCAATGTGCAAATGATCTTTCATCAGACTGCCAAATTTATTGCAATTAAAACTAATGTGTGAATAATTCAGGCATGATATGAATAATGCATGACCACATAACAGTTTATAAGTGCCTGTTTATATAAGGTAGAGGGACTTAAAATGTACGTGCAAAGAGTTGATTTAAAGTAAACCAAAGACTTTGCAATTATTAAGTAAGGGAACTACATTTTCTCGTAACTCTTAATGAACCAGATGCATTACACTGTGCATAAATAATGGATAGAAGTCTAGCTATATACACAACCCTGGCCTTTAAGCACTTTAGAAATGAGTTTTGAGATAATTTGGATAGTTCCTTACAAGAGAGATGTAGTTCTGTAAGGCTACAAACTCGTATTGTTTGCTTCCTTGATTGTGGACCTTTCTGATGCTTGGGCATTCTCAATCCTCTGCCTTGTAAAGAGTCATAGGATAGAAAAGAGAAAAGGTGAAGGGAGTGAGAAGTGAGAGAGGGATGATGAAGATAACCAAGGATATGGTATGGCTTTCATTATAGAAAGATCAAATGAACCAGGACTACTCCTGTTTGAAAAGGAATAAATAGGGAGGAAGGGAAAGGATTAGTAAACTGTTTTCAACTTAGAGAACAGTACCCTAACCCCAGTGAAACTGGTAGGTTTTAAAACAAACAAAATTAGAAATACACTCTTGCAATGTGTGACTACATTGTGGAACTTTTTGCTGCAAACTGATTTATAGACAGAAAAATATGTGGGACTTGAACGATTGGAAAAAGGTTTAAAAAATTAGCAGAGATTTTTTTTCTCTTATTTCTATCAATCACCATGTTGGGTGAGCTCACAAAATTCTTAAATATCTTTGGAGGAAGGTGTCCCTCCCTGCTTTATTAACACCTGCTCACTTGTCTGCTCCCTTTTTTGTGGACTCTTTTCTAACACATTTTCTATTGATGGCTACTGATGGTAGAATATGGGGAAAGAAGGACATTTATGCAGACACTGATTAGTGTTAAGGTATGTTCCTTTCTAACTGAGTATCCTCTGAACACCTCAACACTAAAAGGGTCAGGTTGGTAATGGCTGAGTTTTGAAAATTAAATTGTATGCTGGAGAAATTCCTAACTGTGAATCTTAATACTTTTAAATAAAAGCAACGTAGAGATTTAGGGGTGAAAGTCTACAGCACAGCAGCTGACCCACTGCAGCAGTTTGCATAGGTTTGTCATTCCACGTTTTCAAATTAGGACCACAGGCTGAAAACTGCAATTTCCTCTTCTAAGGTCAGGGTAGAAGAATGTGTCTTGAAAACATTTTCTTTTGATTTCAAAGAGCCATTAAAGATCTGAGCACATTCTAATCCTCTTATATTTTCCTCATTAGATTTGGATTACTGCAGCCAAGCAAGGGGTGAAAGCTGGCACGTTCTTCTGGTCTGTGTAAGTGCCTTCTGTTTTCTGGAGATTTTTAACTAATAATTCAGAATTAATTTGATGCAAGTGTTTATTAAGTTGTTTTCCTTTCACTAAACATTCTTGGAGACTGTACCTGTAACCCTCCATTGTTTCATTTGTGTGATGTTTCTGATGACTAAAGCTGATGCTACAGTTTGCTGCTTTAGATTCATGCACTGATTTTTAGCAGTTGTCTAAAGAAAAGATGTGTAACTACATGAAAAATTACTGTAATTTCATAGTGTGGTTTTTTGCCTCCTTAGTATTGCTAGCAGTGTTTCTTAGTCCTCTGAGAGTGGAAGACTCTTACTGTCCTCTTATGTTAATTGACATCACCAGCCTAATTGACTCAAAGGTCTGACTCATTCATTGTACAGTACAGTCTGACTTTTGGGTAAAATACACAATTTCCTAAAAGACAGCCTTGAGGACTTCTGTTGTGTGTTCTTTTGCTTAATGATTCCAACTTATTTTCCCTTATCCCAACTAAAAGGTATCTTTACAACCAAAAATGAATGCATTTTGATAATTTTTGAGTTCTGGCGAATTCATACGGATCCGTCTCTCTATTACATTTTGGTGGCAGGATTGCAGGAGCAAAGGAAATGTTTAAACTGCAAGATTGTAACAGTAAGGGGCTTTTCCTATCTTTGATTCCATTAGGCATGATACTCTTTACTGCTCTAAATATCATATAGCATGCGGAGTGAATAATAAAACATACCACAAGCTGGCGATAGATTTAGGCTTGCAAGATGGCTATCTGACAGAGCTCCAGTGTGGTGCTCTACAAACCAAAGAGATGAATGTGATTCCTAAGCTCTGCAGCTACATAATCTCCATAAACACTCTGGCCAATGCATGCTTGGGGGGTATAGAATGTTACAGAAGGTAACCAAGGATATGTCATATGAATGGCAATAGTACAGGAGTGAGACAACCCCTTCACTTATGAAAGAAATATGTATGCCTTAAAATTGTATTATTTAGTTCAGGACACTGAATGTTTTTGGGGAGAATTTTCATGCAAACTCTTTTAGGAAAACAGAATTGTTAAGATTTTACTCAGAAATGAGTTAATTGAAATGATGGATTTTTTTCATATGTACAATTAATAAAAATATAAAAATTGAGCAGCACCCATGAATATTATTCCACTTTAAAATGTTGTTTTATTTGCAAATTTTAGCACAAATTCTCGTTTTTAGAGTTGTTCTTACATCTCAGGGTTCTCCATGTAGTTGAAGACTGAGGACCACTGTTATCATACAAGGCATTAAAAACTAACATATTTCCAAATGGCTCTTGACATTCCTATTTCTCTGTCAGATGTTTCCGAAGAGTGCTGAGTGCAATTCAGCATGGTGGCTCTGATGGTTGTGTGTGATTTCTGTCTTGGGATTCTGCTGTTGATCTAATGGAATCTGGACTGATCATGCTATTGTATTAAAATAACTGTGTGGTCACTGACCTGCAGAGCTTTCCTAAGATGACTGAGATACTTGGAATTTTAACAGCTGTTTCTAAGGTTAGTCATTCTCATAGCATGAACTTGGCCTTAGCAGCCAAGTAAGAATGGCTATCACCATACAAACAGTGGAATAGAACAAGCCTGTTCTGCAGAGTGAGATGCTGTCAGAGTTGTGCAAGTCACCATGCTGATGGCCTGATGTTTCAGGTTACTCTGCTCTGCTCTGATTTGCACCAGCCCACCCCTCAATTTGGATACTGCTAAGTCTCTGAGAATTTTTCCAGTGTCTGCAAGACTACCAGAGCAGGGTGGTTGTTTAAACCTGTACTGATGTGAGCAATGTAGTGGTTTTCACTCAAGCTAGCTATCCAATGGCAGCACAATTGTGCACAAAAAAAGGTTCATCTGGGTTAAAGCTACCAGAATGGATCTTTGTTCACTCCTGTTTTGAAGAGTTGGATTTACTGCCTTGAGTTCTGACTACAAACTTCTGTTCATCTTTCTTTTGGAGTATGTGGACATTCAGGAGGCCTGCTGTGATTCTGTTTGCAAAATAAGAATCAGTATTAAGCAACAAAGAAGATAGAGCATGCTAAAAGAAAATTATGCTATTATGATTTATTTTGTGTTTGAATCAGTATATAGCAAGGTTTTATTGATGCTTTTTGTATCCCGTGATAACAAGGTACATTTTTGTATTTTATGGTCCAGTGTCATCCCCCATGAGCGCAGAATATTAACGATACTGCAGTGGTTAACCCTTCCAGACAATGAAAGGTAATTCACTTATTGTCATCGGCTGTTGGCTAACTGCTAGTTTGTCTTCTTAAAAGTAGCTGGGAGAACAAGAGGAAATTTCATTTCAAAAATGATTTTTGTCTCTTACAGGCTATCACTGATTTAAGAATTTGTTTGGGTTTTATCTTTAGTGGGAGTTTTTTGGGGATTTTTTTGTTTGTTTTGGTGTTTTGTTTTTCAATATCAGCTATTAACCATCAGCAGTTTGATTCTTCCAAATAAATTTATGGTATGAATTTATTTCTTATCAAGAAGCATGTAATTACATGGATTAGCTTGGACTGTTCTTACCCTACTGAGCCTAATATGGTTTAACAACCTTACAGACAATGGCAGTTGCAGAACTGGACACTGAGCACTAGGAAAATGTTAAGATTTAAATTATGAGTGTGGTTTAGTGCACAGCTTCCCACGTGCTGCTGGCTGCAAGGCTCAGGCGAGCTGCTGGTGTGATTTCTTTGTGATTTCTCCTGCAAGGCTTAGAATGAGTGTATGTCCTTCGATGGTACCCCATGTGCCTCCCCGTGTGTGTTCTTGGATTCAATAGAGCTGCAAAACAATTAATTGCTTAGTTATACCATGGAAACAAAGGACTGCTAAATGATTCTCTGACTGAGGAACAGTTCTTTTTCCATAAAGTCTTATTGGAAAGTTGAATTGATTGACTTGACCTAGCAGACCCATGGTTTTGTGTTGTCGAAGAAAAGCTAACTGAACGAGACTTTTCTTTCTTTCTTTCAGGCCTTATGTTTATGCTTTCTACTCTGAGCAACCAGATGCTGCTGGCCACAGATATGGGCCTTTCAACTCAGAGGTTAGCACAGATTTTTTTTTTCTGCAGAAAATGCGGGTCCCTCAAATACTTGTTTTTTGAATAATTGATGCTGCTCAGGAGTAACACTGTAAAAAACTCTTTTTTTCACCTGCTTCTGCAGTATGAATCCCCTCTGCCAGAGAAAAAAAAGTTATTGTCTAAAGGGTTTATCATGTGAGATTCACTTCTGGGAGAAGGAACTGCCCATGGCTTTCAGGAGGCTGTTTCTCTCTGTGATGTGATTATGCAAATGGAAAGATTTATTTGGCAAAGACAGGAGAGTGTGTGTGTGTGCAACAGAATAATTTAACTTTTCTCTAATGATTTATCCTTCTTAAAAGCAATTAAAATATAATGCATAAAATATTGACGAAAAATGCAGGGAAGAAAAAAAGCTTTCTTTAAAGCTGACAGCTTGCAGCAGACAAAGTAATAATTCCAGTCTGTTGGGAACTGTAAAAAGCTGCTAGTTCCAGTTTCAAACAGGCCCTACAGGGGTTCAGAAAGCTTTGCCAATACTGTTCCCTCAGGACCATACTGCCGAGTTTGGAAAAAGTTTTGAAGCACCATAAGGCATTTTAATGAAAAATTATGTGCCACATGCTGCAAAAGTTTAACCCCTTGTTTGACTTTGGATAGCTGTCTGGGACTGAAGAGTACTGTTCCCCTCCCAGCACTGTCCAGGTGACAAGAACTTAAAGAGGATACGCTTGCCAGGGATTTATGAGGAGGGAAAGAAAATTCTGTACCCAAATATCCTACTTCAGGTGACTGAGATCTGGCATTTCCAATGATTTCTGACATCTGGCAAAAGTCCCCTTAGTTTCAGTGAAAACGCATGTCTGCAGATTCCCATCCCAAGAGACTTTAGGAGTGTTTATACAAGCTTTTCAAAGGGTACACAAATGTTTACAAGTCTTTGAAAAGTGAGGAGTATGTCAGATGCCTACCCTCTGGAAGGCAGTACAAATTCCCTTGAGCAGCCAGGTACCCAGCAGTGGTTTCCTATTTGATAGCTGGAGAAGGGAGCAAAGAGAAGCAGCATTAATATTTTGTAATATGCTTGAGCTATTTGGGCTGTTGAAATAGTTTTCAGTGGTTATGAAGTTTCAGTGGGTAGTATTCCTGTTGGAACAATTTGAGCCATGGTCCGAGTAGGTGTGAGCAATTATTCCAAACCAGTGCTGAAACACTATACTGGATGGAGGGAAGCAGTCCCTTTTCTGGATAAGGGGTGGTTAAGATCTGCCAGCTCTCTTGCTAAATTGACAGGCATGGGTATATGTCCATATTCTCGTGGTTCAGAACAGGAGCTATGCCTGATTCAATCAGGCAAGGTATCAGTAATGAGAGCTCTCTGATTCTATGATATATTTCTCAATAATTCTGTACAATTCCTCTTATTGAATGTTACAATTACTTTGTGTGGCTTATGACTGAAAACTCTAATTTTATTTATCTGCAGACAACCTTTTGAACATAGTTGTGGAGTTTTTTCCATGGACCTAAAGGAGAATATTAAGATGATGACATTGAAATTGTTCTTTAAATTGCAGTATTTAACAAACCAATGTGGCAATCTTGTTTCAGGTTAACTGTAAGAGTCTAAAAAGTGAAGTGTAGGAAAGTGTTCATCACAGGAAAAGTCCTTGTAAAAGTAAAAAGCCCCCAAGGGCTCTTACTGTTTGGGAGTTCTTCTGGATGGTTATCTGAAGGTTGATCTCTAATTGCAAGGCAAAGCTTAGGCTCTTAATAAGTGTGAATTAATAGCTTATGAAACTTTTGCAAATAAATAGTTTTATGCTGTTTGTGTTAAACACAAGAAGATTGTGAAATAGATTTTTAGCAAATTGAGAACAGATGAGTTAGCAGAGGAGCATGTATAGGTTTGCAGTTCAAACAGTAGAGTTAACTTTGTGAATGGAAATTTAAGTAAACAAATACAGCTGTGTAGGTATAGAGATGCTGAGGTTTGGGGGGGGGAGGCTGGTTTCAGGATAGAAAAGCTAGGAAGTATTTGATGTCATTTCTCTTGACACTGCTTTCAATATAAGTTTTAGGAGCTATGAAATTTACATATACCAGCTGGAAGAAAGTCATCAGAGGGCTCCCTTTCAGCTACTTCCTTGATACTGAGTGTGTGACCTCCCCGTGAAATCATTCTTTTCATGTATACTACTGGCAGCAGTTAGACAGCTGGACCATTTTTCTTCATGCAAAGGCAGATATGCCAGAAAATAATGTTTGAAAACAAGCTCATAGCAACTCTAGTATATTTAAAATGGGCTTCTTATTTCTCTTCTTGAAGGGTGAATCTTTTGTGCTGAATTTTTCCTGCTGTAGTTAGTAGTTGGAGGAATAGTTTTATACCCTGAAGACCTCCAAATCTTAAAAAACTCCATTAGAATAAACACAATTAGGGCTTATTATACAAAAAATTGTTCTAAATATATGTTAAATGTATAATCTTAAATGTCTAATGGTATCCATTACTGATAATTTTCAGCTTCCAGACTCTAGCACTTAGAGCTTCCCAGGACATGCACAACATCCTATTTGCAGAGTGCCTTAAAAGCTAGAAGTGGAGGGACTTAGATACACTTAAACTTTTCATCAATTGCCAGGTTTTATTAGATAAATTCAACTGATATTATGGCTAGTGCCCACAAGTGTGACTTTGCATACAGTCTAACATGAATTTCAGTGTAAATGAGTTGATTGTCTAGGTTTTGGGTTTTCTTTTTTGCTTTGGGGGTGTTTGGTTTATGGTTTTGGGGGGTTTGATTTTTTTTGTTTGGTTGATTTTGTTGTAGTTAGTTTGGTGTTTTGGTTTTGTTTTTAGTATTTCAATGGATTCCATTATGTTACCAGGAGCAGTTCTGGGACTTTTAAAATACATGCTTGCTTTTGATTTACTTCTGCTTTTTTTTTTTTTCTTTCCCTCTGTGCTTCTGCAGTTGAACTCTGGTAGGTTGGTCCATCCGGGTCAAGAAGCAGAGCTTTGGCTGGCTAGTTACCCTTGTGATGTTACAGTTCCCTTCTGTAAGCGGGGAGGGATTTGTTTCCCTCCACCATAACTCTGTTCTGACTCTTCTCAAGCAAGACTAAGATTTGGCTGGTTAATAAGAACTTGGCTTTTTTTTTTCTCTTAGCTAACGTTTTTTTTTTTTTACATAAAATATTCTAGAAATATACTACCATAAGAGCTCTAAAATACATGGAAATCTGGCACTGCTAAGCCATGTCTGCTGCTCCTCTAACATGCTGTTTTGAGACAGTAATTTCAGTGTTCAGACCCGGGTCTCCTGCGCTCGTGTTTCCTGGCATTGTGGAGCTCTGTCTGAGCCGATTCAGAGACAGTAAAATGAGAATCCTTCCTTTCCCTGCCGCTCCTCTCATCAGGACTGCACAAAGCTTGAAGCGTTTTAAAAACAGAAAACTCTGGTGCTGCTTTATTAAAATGCCTTTCTGGAGAAAGACGAATGAGACTGGACTAGAATCTCCTTTCCAGCTGCTTGCGTTGGAAGCAATGAAACAGCATGGCAGATGGTAACATCCCCTTCCTTCCCTCCCCTGTTTATGTAGCTCTGTAACTGAACAACTGTGAGAAGCTGCCTAAGTACACAGAAGTTAAATAGCATCATAAATCTCTGACTCTTCTCAAGCCCATTCAGCGTGCTGTGTTACACACAGCATCGTGTAGTTTATCTCCTGGTAGGCGTCACCCGTCAGCACCTCACACACCACCTGAGCAGTGCCAGGAGCCTGTGACTTGTGTTAAAGTTAGTGAGAGTGGGAGAGTTTAAAATCATGAGCAAGCTGTTTAATGGGATAGTAGTTTATTCTAGCTGTATCTTCATTTTTTTCCTTTTATATTTTTTTCCTTCCGTAAGCCTATCGCAGGTAATTGTGCATTTATGAACAATAACAATACCCAGTGAGATACCACACTGAAAGTGCTAGGAAACTAAATTCTTGAAATGCCCATAAAGCTGGTAATGAGGCAGGTAGTGGGGCAGACTTCTCATGCACTGCCACTAATGTGCCCTGCCTGGCTGATTTGAAAGATATGAGCTCCATTCCAACTGAGTCTCACCTCTGATCTGCAGACCCCAAATAGTGACTAGTGGGTTCTGGTGATTTCAGTGGGGTACAAGGTCTGGCACATGATAGTGGCACCTGCTAATGCTGTGGATGAGGGTATTTGGTGTCACTGATTCAGCCAAAAAGTAGGTGTGAGGAACCTTGCAGAAGTCATTTAGACTGGACAGGCTCTATTAATCATACCTAAGCCATCATTCAAGTAAAACGTTGTGTTTCCACCAGCACTTTTACCCCCAGACACTTACTAAATTGTGTGCAATGAATTTTGCTTTAGTTGAAATTACGTTAACATAAATTTTGATAATAATAATGGATTAATATTTGATAACTAACACCCCTATATAACTATATATTTTCAAAGCCAAAACCCCCACCTATCTTCTGAAACACCAATTTAATTTGCTTTTATGCTGTCTGCTCTTGTAACTGCTGTTCCGCTTTCAGTATAACTTGGTGGATTCCTCCTTAAAGAGGGACAGACTCTAAATTGTCCAAAAGCCTAAATTTTTGAAAAAGCCAGAGCATTTGTGCTTCAGGATTATCTGGCACAGGTAGCTTTACTATCTGATGTGGGATGAGACAGGCTTTTTTTCTGAGTCCAGACATCTCTCCCTGCCAGTACAGGAGAGTAGTTATGGCTCCCCTCTTACTCCGCCTAAGAGACCTAAGAGAAAGCTTCCTCCTAAGAGGAGACAGGAAAGACCAGTTGCAGCTCCAAAGAAAAGAAGAAAAGTACATAGAGTGGATCAATATTCTACGGAAACTCGTCGGAAGAAAGTAAGTTCCAAAAATTTATGATGGAAGTGCTGCTTTTTAGGCACTACGCTGTCTTTATTTTTTTCAACATGGGAGTTCCCTCCATGCCTCAGGTTGGGATTCTGCAGTCAAAACTTTTATAAATGTACTGAAGGACCCAAAGGAAAGCAGCCAAACCAGACCAAGCCTTCTGGGAGCTATGTTTCTCTTGTTTCAGACTGTTTGCATTAGGAAGAGTTGTCCTTATAATCTCTTTATATTTTTAAATCCAGCCATCAGCTGGAGGCGATGTCAGATAAATCCCCGGGAAGACATTACCACTGTTGCTAACCCTTCTGAACCACTACAAATTCTGCAATATGTTGTATCCTCCTTAGCTCTCAGCTCATGGGAGCATGGTGCTTATTTGAGATTTTACGTCTAGTCTTGATGGTTGTAGAAAATGCAACTCATAAAATCTAAAAGGGAAAGAACATTTGTTTAAAAACATATATTTTAAAGTCCTTTTGTTACTTTGGAGGGTAAGGGGTTCCTGATTACATGATTTCTGAATGCTGTATTTGCAATAGAGACAGTGCATTACTCTGTTTTCACAGAGAGAGCATCAAATAGAAATTGCTTTATTAGGAAAAAGTGCAAGTGGAAGAAAAATGTATTCCTTAGTGTGCCATCTTTCTCCACCTGGCACTAACCAAAACACTAGGAGGGGTTGTAGACTGTTTCTCTGTAATACTCCTTTCAGAAATTTAAATAATTTGAAAACTTTCTTTTTCCTTTCTTTGCTTTCTTCCTTCTAATCAAAATTCTTCTGAGGGAAAACTCATGAGAGAATCCAACTGTGATTTCTATGCTTTTGCAGTGTTACCAACGCTTTATTGTAGCACCATCTTAGAGATCCATATGTCTTGAAAGATAAAATATTTCTGTACAGTTATCCAAAGTTTTGATATCAACATATTAGGTGAAGAAGGGTATATGCAAGAGTTTTATTTTTTTACCAATAACTCTTTGAAAGCTGCATCTGAGAAAGAATCTGAGCTGTAAGAGGAGATCGAATTGCTGAAGAGGGCAGCTAAACAAAATTACTATCACTTGAAATCTCTGTAGTTATCGTCATTCTATTTTTTTATCATTATTGTATTTAAAAGAAGCCTCAAGCCTGGTGACCAAAGTAAACAATGGGAAATCTGCCTGGTACTGATCTCTTCACCCGTGACCAGTGACAGGACTCTAGGAAATGGCATGAAGCTGAGTCAGGGGAGGTTTAGGTTGGATATCAGGGAAAGATTCTTCACACAGAGAGTGTCTTGGCACTGGAAGAGGCTCCCCAGGGAAGTGGTCACAGTGCCAAGCTTGCCTGAGTCCAAGAAGTGTTTGGACAATGCTTGCAGGCACATGGTGTGTCTCCTGGGGATGGTCCTGTGCAGGGCCAGGACTTGGACTCAGTGGTCCTGATGGGACCCTTCCAACTCAGTATATTCTATGCTTCTATGGATTTCTAGCTTCCTTGAATAAGCTTTGGATTCTGAGTAATGTTGTGTTTTCTTACGTGGTTGATGTTACATAAATAGTTTCACAAAAGTGGAATTCCCATTTGCAGAATAAATTTTTAGTATTTGAGAATGGAAGAATGCTGAAATAAACAATTTTTTCTTCTGGACTGGAATGTTTCAAAGTTTTAACTAAAGTGACTACTTAGGTTTTCCTGAATTAAAATATCTCAAAATTTCACCCTTTGTCTGGACCACATCCATATGTTGCAAAAACTGTTCCTCCTGTTCCCCACCGTGAGTCCTTCTCTCATAAGTCACTTCTCTGTGTATTTATAGTGCACGTGGGAGTTGACATTTCCTGTCTTATCTTATAATCGATCAGTCTCTTTTAACTTCTATCCCTTAATGACTCGGGCAGAAGGAGAATTTCTGAACCCTCTCTCTCTGGGTCACACTAACATGGTTTTTCTTTTAGAAAATTCTGCCAAAATCTTGTTTTTTTCTCATCCACAAGTTGTTATCATTCTTTTTGTCACTGGGAGGACTTTTTATTGCAGATACTTGGACCAGCCAAATCAAACAGACAAGTGAGGAAGAAGTCACTATATAGTGACAACAAATATTTTCTTCTCAAAATCAAAACAAAATCTGAGTCTTCTGACTAAAATCTTACTTTTTCCTTCTCTGTGCCATCTGGTAAAAAGTGTTTCATTTTCTTATAGCTAAAAACACAGTCCTGTATCCTGCTGTTTTCTGGGGTTTTTCTTGATGAAAAAGAAACTTAAATGAAGAATTCACATTCCTGTACCGATGTGCTCTGGAGCCTACTGACAGTTTTGCCTGAACTGTCATTTGAGCTGTTGGAACTCTTGGCTTTGAAGCTGAAGAACGCTCCCTCTGAGCCCCATGTGCTACTCAAGTGACGTGCATGTTGTCATCCAAAGATCAGATGTCCTTTGAAGTGAATTTCATTAAGTGACTTGGCATGTGAATCCCAAGTCCAAAGCTTCATCTCATGTTCATGTTTTGAGTAAACTGTTGACATAAAATAGCCTTTTGAATTTGCTGCTGTTTATCTGTAAGAAACAAACAACCTCAAAGTCACATGTGTTTTTCTGCCATCTATACGTGGTTTTACCAACTGTACCCATGTTCACAGGAGGCCGAGGGTCAGCCTTAAAGATCTTTTGCTGTCTTGTGTCAGCTTCTCAGCAGAGCTTTTTTATGATGAAATCGTGGTGTGGATATACAAAAGGAAATGGTATGATAATTGTGGGTGTAACAGCTCAGCCAAGGCTTTGCTCTTGACCTGGATGGTTATCCTACCAGAGTTTTGCCAAAGGATCACCAGTTGTGTTGTAGGAACATTGCAATGACGGAATTAACTCTTTTTCTTTCTGCATATTTATACAGCTGATGGTGAATCCTCTGAGAGACATTGACAAGACAGTAGGACAACTAATGGATGGTCTGAAACAGCTGAAACTACATCGATGTGTTAATGTCATATTTGTTGGGGATCATGGTAAGTTTTAAACTATATTTATCAGTCAATAAATGCTTCAGCAATGTAGCTGTAGATGCAATAGATGGCTGAAATGAAAGCTCCGTTTAAAATATTTTTGTGCTGATTCTTTTTTCTGATTGTTTAACACCCCAAAATGAGCCAGTTGGTGTGAACTGGCTGCTCAGCTCACCGGTTAATTGCCTTGGGGGGCACTTCTCTTTCATAACAGTGATCTGGGTGTTTACATCTTCACTTATTGCTTTTCAAATCTTGGCATTTCTGATCTCACATCCAAGTGCAGCTCTTCTTGCATGTTTTGGAAGGCTATAATGAGCCTTGAGTAATCTTTTTGTCTGTTTTTATGAAAGGAAAAAGTTTAATAGCCCTGTTCTGTACATGAGGAGGGAAGTAGAACTTTAGATTGAGGCACTTCCATGCCAGATTGAGGTAATTAATGGGTCAAGTTATCTGACTAGGAGAAAGACTGGAACATCTGTAGGAGACTGTGTCCAGCTTGGATGGAAAAGTCATCAAAATAATGGAGGAGAGAGGTAAAAAGATATTTCATGGTCAGGTGGAGAGTCACCTAAAAGCAGAGATTTTTGATAGGTCTCATTCTTTCAGAACATTGGAAGAAACTTTACAATGAAAGAAATAGTAAATATTAGCAAAAACAAAAAGAGTTTTATTAAAGAAAAATATAATCATATTTGAGAGAAACCTGATTTTACATAACTTTTTTTAGTGATGCCACCAAAGATCATGTTCTGCTTAGATCTTTGTTCATGAAAATCTCACAAGAACTGCTACATCAGCAATAAAATGGCAGGAAGGATTTCCAGGGGTGGCATTCTGTGCTGAGAACCTTCTGTGTCTGGCAGTACATTCCTCCTTACCACAAATGGCTGCAAGAGAAAAGTGTTTATCTGCAGCTGCCTTAGAACAGACCACCAACAGACAATACCTTTTGTGTGCTATTTCTCTTAAAATCATTTGTTTAAAAAGAAATAATCCCCAAAGTAGTACACTAAACTAGAAACAGACTTTGATTTTTCCATGAGCTTCATTTGGGGTTGTGTCAGTGCCCACATGGTATATGTAGAGACTGTTTCTATGACTCTCAGACTGGTATTTCTCTTGTGTAGGCAAGTGCTAAAATCACTCCTGGTTTGACTCCTACCAGTGTGTTGTGTTGGAATTAGGTGGCTGTAAAGAATAAGATTAGTCATCTGAAATAAAGTAATACATAGGGTGTTCAGGGTCTCTTTTTTTGCTGTTCTGGAAAATGTGTTTATTTTCAGGCTGGGTTAATTTTGTGTTTTGCTTCTGCAGGAATGGAAGACACTACTTGTGAAAGAACTGAATTTTTAAGCAACTATCTGACTAATGTGGATGATATCATTTTGCTGCCTGGATCTCTAGGGCGAATTCGCCCTAGGCCTAGCAATAACCTAAAGTGTAAGTTAATTTAATTGTGCCTCTTAATCCTGGGAACTAGACTTCATTCCTTCCTCGGACTCATGTTATCCAAAGGGTGTAAATTTGCAGTGTGTTTGGCAGGAACTTCAGAGGGAATCCCACTGCAGAGCAGCTGCTTGCTCCCTTCTCCACTCCGTAGTTCACAGACCCCACAGTGGTAGAGCTATCAAGTGGATGACTGAAATGTTCTGGGTCAAACCCAGAACATTTAGATGCTCTTTTACATCAAGGAGGAGTGGGAACTCCAAGCCAGTTTCACATACCGGCTTACATGTCGTTGTGAGTCTGTTCATGCCCTTTTCCTCTGTCAACAAAAAATGGCCTTCAAGGATCTCAGCACTGCACAGACTGGATATAAAAAAAGCTTCTGGAACATTTCATGAGCTAATAGGAAAAAAAGAGAATTGTTTATTTTTAATTCAGTAGTTTTATCATACTTTTGACATGGATGAGAAAAAGTGTGAGTTGCTAAACAGCAACAGGCTGGAGATTTTGAAGGCTATAAAGATTTAAAGCTTGCATTCAGGGCTAATGGTGACAGTAAAACTTGTTGCTTTTTTGAAGCATGCTTTTAGAAATTCACCCTGACTTAATGTTTTGATATTAACTGAGCTATGATTAGAGCACTCAAGGCTCAGGCAGGAGTCCTCTGGTGAAGCTAACTCTGTAATTTCAAGCATTGCAGACCCAGCTGCCCTCCTGCTGCCCCTGAGGAATGCCACCTCCAGGGCAGCAGTACCAGGATGGGGCTTGTGCCAGCACCACGGCTGCTCTGCCTCAGCACACCAGGGCAAACCTGGTTTTGCCAGCAGTTTAAGCTGCCAGGCAAACTGAGTAACTCATAAACTAACCATAAGTACCTATGTTTTTTGCAGCTTAGCTACAAGGGTGACAACTTTTAATAGAGGGGAAGATCAAGTAGCTGGGATAATCACCTGTCCCTTCACAACACTTCAGATACGATTTGGTTGAGGACAAATTTCACAGAAATGTTGAAAAAAGGTTAAATACTTCCAGAATAGTAAGAGAGATCATAAGAATGTGGTAAACCTCTCTTAGATACTGATCTATGTATTAATTTATTTTACTATAGATTTATTTACCTGGGTATTTATGCTTGCTGAATATATGAAGAGTGTGTAAAGATCTGTTGAAAGTAGTGCATGTTGTTCAAACTTAGTAGAGTAGCATGGGGACCGAATTCCTACACTTCACAGTCTACTGAAAGCAAATTTTAGTTCTGAGAAGTCTTTTTTTAAAAAGATCTTTCAGTCTTGAATTCACAAATTGCTGAGAAAAGTGAGTTTTCTTTGGAGGGTGAATGACAATATCTTCCAAAAAGATCAGCTTGTCTGGCTGACCTCTGAGTCATACCGCTGGTTTTCCCGCAATAGCATTTTCCTCTTTTGGCCTCTGTCCGAAGCTTCCTACTTTGAATATTTGCAATTGTTTATAAATCAGCAGTTTGAACATAGAACAAAGAAACGTGTTTCTTAGCTATAGAACAGGGGCTTACCCCCTTAAATGACAAATTGGCAACATTTTATTCCTTCTCCGTTTTCCTGTTCCATAATGCTGTTTCAATACTGCAAACACACCTTTGCACTGAAAAAGCCTGCAGCTTGTGTTTTAAGATTCAGTAGAGCCCATTCCAAGCTCAGCAAGATCATGCCTTAAGCAATCAAAACATTAGTAGTTAAACAAGAGATTTGCACTTTCGAAGATTTTCTTTTAGCCTGTTTTTTCTCACAGGACTGAAAAATGCTTTCTCCCACACCCCAGAAGAGAACAGTTAGTATGGACTGTTGCCAGTTTTGGGCTTTCTGCATCTTGCATGTCCCTTTAATAGTCCAGAGACTTATCCCAGAATATTTTGCTGTGGCTTTTCACTTATTAGCCTATGAAATCAGTCAATTATTAAAAGTGACCAAAAAATGCTACATATGTATCTTACTGCTTCTAACAGAGTCCATTGTTGCATTCAAAATTTTTAATTTCTTTGAAATATTGTGTGCTTTCAAATTTTTTTGAGTAAAGAAATTGTGTCTTGGGATTATTTTTTATTTTAAAGGACAGCAGTCAGAGGTCTTGAAAGTATGTGTTTTCTGAGAATAGAGTGAGTTTTAGGCTGAGGCCCAGATCATAAAGCAGTGGAAATGCTACTGAGCAACTACATATCACTAAGCCATCACACGGCATGTGTGGGACAACCAGGGGATCAAGCCCATCCAGCACAGGTTTAGAAAAGGCACATCCTGCTTGACAAACCAGACGTCCTTCTATGACCAAGTGACCTGCTTAGTGGATGAGGGAAAGGCTGTGATGTTGTCTAACTGGACTTCAGTAAAGCCATTGATACTGTGTCCCACATAATTCTCTTAGAAAATCTGGAAGCCTGTGGCTTAGGCAGATGCACCTTCACGGGGTTAAAAACTGGCTGGATGGTCGGGCCCAGAGTGTTCCCCAGGGCTCAGTATTTGGGCCAGTTCTGTTCAATGTCTTTATTGATGATCTGGACAAGGAGATCAAGGGAACCCTCAATCAGTTTGCAGACAACATTGATCTGGTTGGGAGTGCTGATCTGCCAGAAGGTAGTAAGGTCCTACAGAGGGATTTGGACAGGTTGGATCAATGGGCCAAGGCCAACGGCAAGAGGTTTCACAAGGCCAAGTGCCGGGTCCTGCGCTTGGATCACAACAACCCCAGGCAGGGCTATAGGCTGGGGGAACAGTGGCTGGAAAGCAACCCAGACGAAAAGCACTTGGGGATGCTGGTCGACAGTGATTGAACATGGGCCAGCCCAGGTGGCCAAGATAGCCAAGGGCATCCTGGCTTGTATCAGTATAGTGTGGCCATCGGGACCTGGGCAGTGATCGTCCCCTGCACTCAGCACTGGTGAGGCTGCACCTCAAACCCTTGGCTCAGGTTTAGGCCCCCCACTACAATAAAGACATTGAGGTTTTGGAGCATGTCCAGGGAGGAGCAGTGGAGCTGAGGAAGGATCTGGAGCACAGGTCTTACGAGAAGCAGATGAGGGAGCTGGGGGTGTTTAGGAAAAGGAGGCTCGGGGGAGAACCTTATTGCTCTCTACAACTGCCTGAAAGGAGGTTGTAGCCAGGTGGGTGTTGGTCTCTTCTCCCAGGTAACAAGTGAAAGGATGAGAGGGAATGCCTCAAGGGTCACCAAGGGAGGTTTAGATTGGATATTAAGAAAAATTTCTTTACAGAAGGGATTGTCAAACATTGGAACAGGCTGCCCAGGGAAGTGGTGGAGTCACCAACCCTGGAGGTATTTAAAAGGTGTGTGGATGTGGCACTTAGGGACATGGTTTGGTGGCAGACTTGGCAGTGCTGGGTTGATGGTTGGACCTGATGATGTTAAAGGTCTTTTCCAACCTAAATGATTTGATGATATATACAGAGTACTTTTGGTAAAGGTCAGTGAACTATTAGGAATTATAGCTATGTAAATTTTGTGGTTTCTTCTGCAAAGTTTTAATCTTTTATATTTTTATTTTTTTTATATTTTGCTTAACAGATGACCCTAAAGTGATTGTTGCCAACCTTACAGTAAGTATTTAGGACTGGGAGGTATCTGTCTCTATTGCACTATTCTTATCTTGATTTGTGGTGTTATTCAGCTTTCTCTGTTTGCTCTTCAGTCAGGAAAGATGATGATTATCATGTATAAAGACTGTTAAATGGTGCTCTTCATGAGTACAGATTAATGTTTGTCATAAATTCCACTCTTTGCTGCTGTAGTAGCTTTTTTAACCTTTTTGGGCAGCTCAGAGACAGAATCTCCTGGAGAGTCTTTACTGCCTGAATTGAGCCTATTTATTCATTGCTTCAGAAATGGAAAGTAATCTTTTAGGGTAAATATTTTACTAGCACTTGGAAGATGCTGAAAAAGTGCATTTGATAGCCTTCAACTATAACCTTGATTTTAATGGAAGAAAAGTGTTTAACATAAAAACTAAAATTAGCCCAAATTTTGTAACCAGATGGCTTTAAATATATCTCATGCAGATGAGGTGTATTTTTGAGCATTCGGGTTTCCTCTGTATCTTAAGCTTTGATCCAGTTAGACATCTGTGAGCTAAGTAAGTGTCATGTTTTGGGTGATGCTTCCAATAAGATTGTCACGTGAATGAAGCTTTTCAAATATATGTTCGAATGACTCCCCAGACCCTGGGCTTTTGTAAATACTGCACAGAAATGACCTTACTACATACTCTAGGTGCTTTCAAGGCATCATCAATGATGACCTTAACAACTGTTCTATAGCTGAAGGTTTATGTGTGCCTTAAGCTGACTGACAGTGTATCATTTGTGACCATTTGTATTTCAGTGTAGGAAGCCAGACCAGCACTTCAAGCCTTACTTGAAACAGCACTTGCCTAAACGTTTGCACTATGCTAACAACCGAAGAATTGAGGATGTCCATTTACTGGTGGATCGCAAATGGCACGTGGCAAGGTAAACCCTTGCTTTTGCTTCCATCCTGATTTTCAGTCTTTTTTTCTGAGGAAAAAGGACACTTGGGATTGCCCTGCATGTTAGCATCCTGCTCCTGTACCCTGTGAGCAAGAGGAGTTTCAGACTCCTGGTGAGGTTCGATCACATTTGGTGCAGGAGGATATGGTTCAGAACACAAAATATTTTAAAGTTTGGGAAAGCCAGTTGCTGGATAAAGAGTGAAAACCCAGACTGGTTTTCTCAAGCAGCTTGATGTTTTTTGACTGAAGAGCTCAAATACAAGGTTTGATAAGCTTTTTTAATGAGATGCATGCTAATTACAATTGGGGCACTGGGAATGTGGGTGAAAGGGCGAGGCTTCTGAGGTTAAGGAACAAGAGTCTGAGTGGATGCAATGGCTGAATGGAAGGAAAATGGAGATATTGATAGTGGGTGAATGCCTGAGAACATATGGAAGGGTATGACAAGGTAACCATCAAAGTGCTGTGCTGGCAGGATATTGTTTTTCAAATCCACAGAAAGCCAGGGTGCCTTAGCTCAGAGAAAACCCTGATTTGGATTGCTCTTGCCCATGTGACCCTGAATTTTCAGTTATAAAATATGTGCAATTTTTGGTATTCTTAGCTAAAAATTGAGTGAGGAGAAACAAGTTGGCACATAACTGGAGTGAACGGTAGAGGAGTAGCCTTTGTTTATGAATAGTGCACGGCTTTCTGTTTTAATATATTTTGACACATGTTGTGTGTTACAGTATGAAAATGGTTGAGTCTTTATGCATGAAGCTGACTCAGTGGTTCTTGGAAGATGACACAGCTTTTGGCTCATGATAGTCTGTTATAAGCTTTAAATTATGGTAGGGTTTTTTGCCCATATAGCTGCCAGGCAAACACAGTGTGTTGTAAGTGCCTTTTGACATCTGTGCTTATCTTTCCATGAATTATGCAAGGATCACTCTGCTGGAGCAGTGAATGAGGAACCCCAGTTGATTTCTTGCGTAACTCCACTGGCTGGCTGCCCTGTGCAGTTGCTGTGGCAGAGGTTCATGTACATTTCAAGGAATCACACTCTGAATTTTAGGCCTACAAAAGTTTCAGTTTTAATAATTTTACTGGAACTGATGAGATTGTCCAGGCTGATTTACATTTAGGAGTTTCTTATTAATTGCATGAGACTTTCTCTGGCTTATTTCTTAAATCTTCGGAAATCTCATCCAGCAGTAATTAATTTATTAATGCAACTAATTCATTGTATGTTCACAGCCAGGAAAATGATAGTTACAGACCTGGTTGCTGTAACTCTAGTAATTTACAAGGCCAAAATCAAACTTTGGCTGACCATTATGTTATTAGAGATGAAGAAATAATTTGTAGGATAACCTGGCCCACTGCATGTATTGACTGCTTATGTCCCTATAAAACTGTAAAAAACTGAAACAAGCTGGTAATTATAATTCCTATGACACAATACTTATTTTTCCACATATTTTGTAAAAAAACCCCCACCTCAGTAATGAGCTGATAATTGGCATTTCTTTAGTACAGCACTTATTATCTCAGCTATTTGTCTTCATGAAAATCTTTCTATTTTCCTTTCAGCTTTGTTTCTGCTTCCCATTTTTGCTTATTGAGATGAAGGCAAAGAGGCAAAAGCCCTTTATAGCATTGTATGACATTTGCAGCATTGTACCATCACAAATATGCTTTGTGAGACCCCTTAGTTGGCCCTTTAAGGATTGGAAGAATATGGTCCAACACCTCCAGTCTGCAGGAGATTATGTGATATGAGAAGGTCTGAGAAAATAGTAGACACTAAGTTTTTTATCAATGATAAGAGTTGTCTCTTAGTTTTGCACCCTCTTAGAGTGGGAGTGGAGGGAGAAACCCTGGAGATGCTGGATAAGCCTGCAGCCCCCACTACTGCTATTCAAGAAAGATAAACAGTGCCCTGCCCTGTAACCT
Organism: Dendrocincla fuliginosa; assembly: GCA_035047845.1. NCBI lineage: Eukaryota > Metazoa > Chordata > Aves > Passeriformes > Dendrocolaptidae > Dendrocincla > Dendrocincla fuliginosa. The sequence continues at coordinate 138,154,756 of JAWWMO010000083.1, read as the reverse complement.
TATGCTTCCTGCTCCCAAAGTATATTGTCAGGTCAGCCACCTTTGAGGAAATTTTCTAATATGTTTTCAATTTAGGAAAGCTGTGGACGTTTACAAGAAACCAACAGGAAAATGTTTCTTCCACGGAGACCATGGCTATGACAACAAGATAAACAGCATGCAGGTATGAGCAATGGCTTTGTGGCAGGGTCATTGAGGGCAGACGAAATTGAAGGTCTCTGAAATGTAAATACTTAGTGAAAAAGCCCTTCATTTCAATGCTCTTCTTTTGTATTCTTTTTTTTTTTTGTTTTGTTTGTTTGTTTGTTTTAAGACTGTTTTTATAGGTTATGGCCCCACCTTCAAGTACAAGACCAAAGTACCTCCTTTTGAAAACATTGAACTTTACAACGTCATGTGTGGTAAGCTGACTGCTTGAGAAACTGAAAAAGCAGCAAGCTGTTTTGGCTAGCAGGGCCTCCTTTAGGCACCCATGAGCTCATGCCCTGACTCCCTCCCAGTGTTCTTTTCCCAGTCCCCCTTTCCCAAGTACTTGCCAGGAGGGCTGAAGGCGCTTCTGAGGGGCCTCAGTTATGCTCAGCACTCTAGGAGGGAGGTTTCTCTTCAGAGACTGCTTTTGCACCTGCATGTCTCCTCCAGCAGCTCAGGTTCGTCACTTAGTTTTCTATGGCATCTCCTGGTACAGTTATGTTTCCTGAATTTGTACTGAAGCCATGAAGAACAATCTGGTGATGCATATAGACATTCATTAGGATCTTTTCTTTAATACTGATTTTCCAGCACAATAAAACTTTCAGGGTCTTTCAAAAGTGTAATTCTCCTTTTTTTTTTTTTTTCCCAATGAAGTAATACTTAAGAGGTAGTTATCCCTTATTTATAAATGACTATGTTGCAAAAATTTGATGTAACATTTGCACTGGAAGCTGAAGGGGTAGTTATAATAGAATTGTTTTCTATTTTTGTGGCATCTGCAATTTTATGTTTTGGACAAAAGATGGGTATTTTTATTCCATTAAAAGCTTTCATTAACATGCTGTGGGTGTAAACATTTACCTATTACTAATAAATGTCTTGGCGTGGTAGAGTTGTTGCTGGACACATGTTTGAAATCTAACTATCATTCATTTTTCTTTGGTGGTTTCGTAGATCTGCTTGGATTGAAGCCTGCTCCCAATAATGGCACCCATGGAAGTTTAAATCACCTGCTGAGAGCCAATGTTTATAAACCAACCGTGCCAGATGAAGTTGCTAAACCACTGTATCCTGTAGCCCTACCTTCTGCATCAGATTTTGATATAGGATGTACATGTGATGATAAGGTAAGTGTTTAGGATCTGTGGAGGCTTCCACTATTAGCAGTAGTTTATAGTAAACTTGTAGCCATTTTAGTTGTTTTGAGAGGGTTTGGTCTATGAGAATTCCCCAAATCCTTCCTGTGAAGTTTTTTTGCCCTTTTGGAACAATTACAGCTTTTTGTAAAAGAGAAGACAAGAAAGCCATCAGTGTCGTATAGCACTAGTTTTGTTTTGCTAGATGTCTAGTAAAATGAGATGTCAGAATTCTCCCGTGTTCCTAATCTTGTTCCTTTTTTCTATTCTTGAGAAGAATAAATTGGATGAACTCAACAAGCGCTTCCATGTCAAGGGAACAGAAGGTAAGCGTGGTGCCTCAGTTAATGAAATCTGCTTTTGTTTTCTTTTGCAAATTACTTTGTGTCAATAATAACAGAGCAAAGCCCATTTTGGTTTAGTTAATGTGTAGTAAACTGTCATTTCAAGTAACTATCGGAATAGCACACAGACATACATGAGGTACACGGGCAACGTGAAGTGCTGCTCACATGAGGAAGTGTATGCTGCCTTTTGTTGTTACCAGGACTAAAGTATCACTCAAAGGGATACAAGTTTTAGCTATTCCATTACTTTTAGAAGTTTTACACTCAGATGTGGAAGCAGAGACATGACAGGGGAGGGTGGATGGGGCAGTACTCTGTTCAACCACAAGTTGTAAATGGGGACAAAACCAGGTCACATCTGCATGTTGTATTTTAAAAGTGTTGTTCAGGCCTAGCTTTCACCTAGAAAGGATGCTACAGCTGCTTTGGCAATCCCTGACTAGGTCTGTAGTGCTTGTTTCTTAGGGTGCAGGATACCCAGTGAAACAAGTGTTCTGGTGGTTCAGGGTACTCAGCGCAGTTCTGTCCCTCTTCAGTGCTCAAGTCAGTGTTGCTCCCCAAAGAAAGCATCCCCTACTCTCCTGGGCACTGGTTTCTGCAGCCTCCCCTCCCTGCTGTGTGCCAGCGCTGGCCTCGGTGTGGGCTCCCAGCTGCATCACCTTAAAGTGGTCCAGGTTAAAGTGTAGCAGCAGGAGCAGAGGAGGGGAGGAGAACTGCCTTTCTGAGCAGCAATACCGACTGAAAGGCAAATCAAAGCAGAGCTTCTCACAGCTGTGATCCACTTCAGCATAACAATTCACAGCATTTCCCTTAGCATGACAATTGTCCAAATCAGCAAGTTCTGAAGCTTTGAGCTTAGACATGGATTTTTTAGGTACTTCAAACTGCAGTGCTCAGATGATTATGGAAATTGGTTTTCATTCTCTTATGAAGGTATTTTTTTTCAGTTTTTACCTTGTGAATAGGCAATGTGGCCTATCCTTTAGTTTCTAAAGGTGAAGTTATTCCTCTCCTTTGTGAGTTAAATTTCCTTTCTGAAGCTTTCATCTTGCTAAACTGATTTTTCTAATGAATGAAGAACTATGAATGAAACTATTGCTTGCTGTGGCAATTTCTGGCATCAGAACAAACACTCTCACCATTTTAATCTGGAATACCTCAACATCATTCTTTTGGATTATGGTTTTGATGCTTTTTTGCTGTAGTAATATAAAAATAGTATTTTTGGTGTATTTTAAGATGCAAGCATTTAAACCAATTGCGCTTGTTAGTTTGTCAGTTCACTGTTAAATGGAATGATGTGCCCCTTATGTAAACAATAAGCAGGTCTGCTAGGTACAAGTTATTTTGTTATTTTGTTTTCCTTCATAACAGGCTGTAGTACCTGTTCACAGATCTTCCTGTGTTTATTTGTTAACTGCCTTCTCCCACACGGTGCACCATGTTGTTATTCACATGCAGAAGAAAAAGATGACTTCAGCTTCTTTTGAATAAAACAAGTTTATCATCTCTATCCTTAGACTAGGTTTTTCCTACCTTTTTCTTGTGCCCTATAAAAACATCCTCTGTTTGGACTTGAACACTAATAAAACACACCCTTTTCTTTCAGGTTAAATGCCTATCTGTGAATTGTGTTAGGCTGCTTTCCTTGTTTCTATGTTTTAATTTCTAAAAACAAGCCAAGTGCTATTGCCAAAAGGTTACCAAATCAGTGAACTGTACACTGCAATGCAAGATTAGCCAGGAAATTTATTTTTCTTCTATCTCTTTCAATGTTTTTGTTTTTTTATAAGCAAGCTTGTCAGAGTTATCTAAGGACATTTAACTGTAACATATCACCAAGACAGAAGCAAAGCAGGTTTTACAGAGCTGGAGGTGTCTTTGTAGCCAAAGTTAGAAAAAGGGTTTTTGATTTGTTTGTTTTCTTCGATGTCACTAACAAAAAGTAGGTCATCAGTTTCAGAACAAAATCTGTGTCAGGAAAAACCTCCTTTAGGGAGTGATCAGTTCTGCCTCTGTTTTGAGAGAGACTTATGGAAATCATAGGAAGGAGAGAGTCCAGAGAGGAATGGCAGGACTAGAATAGGGACCAATGTAAAACTACAAAAAAAGTGCTTACAGTGTCATGTGTGACTGAGATACGGACACAGGGATCCTTGAGGAGTCTCCTGTGTTTGGAAAAACACCCTCTCTTCATGATATGACCCCAACAAGCTTTCAAGGGTAGAAGGGACTTTTAATCCCAAAGGGAGCTGTGAGCCTGGAATGGGGATCCCAACCAGAACTATTGAAGAGCTGCTGCTCTCTTACAAGATTTCTTTAGTAGTTATTCAGGGTCAGTTTCCTATTAATGACTGAAAAATCAGCATGTGATAGAAAGCCAATCCTCTCTTTATTTCATCTTCAAGGTTTTCAGTAATAAATGTAAATGTAATTTCTTCTGATCTGCAGAGAAGCATCTTTTATATGGGCGCCCTGCAGTACTGTACCGCACCAAATACAATATCTTGCATCACCATGACTTTGAAAGTGGCTACAGTGAAACATTCCTGATGCCTCTCTGGACATCCTACACTATTTCCAAACAGGTTAGTGCTGTCTTTCCTTTTGAACAAGTTCTTAAAGGTCCTGGGGAAATTTCTCTGGTACCTGTATTCTTGAAGTCCTAAAATTCCCCTTCACCAGGAAGATTTTCACACCAGAAATTATGTCAAGTACCACTGCAAACCATGCCCAAATTCTCTTTTTTCCTTCATGATGGAAGAATTTTAAGGCAGAAGTGTTGTATATTTAATTTCCTGTTTTAATTTTATTTTTAAGGGTTTTTTTTCAATGGGAGTTTGTTTTATCATGAGTGACTTCATATGAATTATTTCCCATGTTGGCTTCTGTTACCTGAAGAAGGGTCTCTGCAGAAAATGCAGGAGTTGTTCTGTTTTACTGCGCACAAGGCCTTCCATATAGTCGCTTGACCATGTGAAATAATTTCTGTTATTTAAAAAAGCTGAAATTACTTTTTTCATTGTTTCTGTCTATGTTCCTCAATGTAGGCAGAGGTATCAGGTGTCCCAGAACATCTGTCCAGCTGTGTGAGGCCTGACCTGCGCATTTCTCCAGGAAACAGCCAGAGCTGTGCAGCCTACAGAGGCGACAAGCAGCTCTCCTATGGCTTCCTTTTCCCTCCTCGTAAGTTTAGATAGATTTTTAATATCTAGAGATTTGTCATTTTCTTTTTTTTTGGTAGGGAAAAAACTTAGGTATGAACATAGCCCAGGCACACCCACCAGATATAAACAGAATAATTTTGAATTCATACAGCAGTAAGAGAAACATTTTTAATTTATTAATCCAAATTAGACTGTTGCATACTCTAAAAATTTCTACCGTCCTATAGAAATAGTGCCAGTAGAAAACCTGTGTTAAATGAGTGTCCTGGATTCTCCTGTGCAGTTGCTTTGGTTCAGTCTTGGAGCAAGGATCTTCTGGGATGAGTAAATGTTCAAGGGATACAGCTGTCTCAGAGCTGTGAACTTCATTGCTCTGCCTTCCTCACTCGGTGGTGGAAATATTTTATGGTGGATTTCTGAAATGGAATTACTGGTGCAGAGGCTTGCTCAGAACTAGAAGATAATCCCACACTCTTCTCGCTGGAAGTTGTTGGCCTCTTTTGTAAAAGCTTGCAGAGCAGCTCTCTGACTTTTGAGACAGCAGCATAAAGCCATATAAAAGTATTTTGAACTGGTTGACAGCTGAGGCAAAGATAAAATCGTTCCTTTCCATGTTCAGCTGTCATATTAAAGACAAATTTTGTGTATGTAGTGTGCACTTCTGTATATAGCATTCCAATTGCTGTTTAGGTTACAGTAGTCCTGTTGGTCAATCTCTGAAGACATTTTCAAAACATATTTATGCTTTTTGAAATTCTTATATTTCATCTTATTCATATTTTTCTATTTCACTGTTTTCAGAATTAAGTTCCTCTGCAGAAGCAAAATATGATGCTTTCCTAATAACAAATATTATTCCAATGTATCCTGCCTTCAAAAGTAAGTGCCCTTTCCATGTCTATACTTCTGTTTCCCAACAAGCAATTTTTTTTATTGTGTGTTGGATTATGGAATGAATTGATGGGAGAAACTTAGAACACAAAATTCAGTTATCTGTAGCCTCCACATAACACATGTGGGCACCTGTATAGTTCTAGATATGGGTAGGCAAAGTACCACAAGTAAGGCTGAAGCTTTAGGAAGGGTTTATTTTCCTTGTTGCTGGGCTGAGGTAAGAGACACACAGGGCAGCAGCTTTGCTTTATGACACAGTAGATCACTTTCTGTAAGACCACTGAGATTCTTGTCTGTAGCCCAAGCTAGTGCAGAACATAATTAGGCAACATGTTTTTACTTCTCAACTGGAGCCTGGGAGTGTGCCCTTAGCATGTTGTAGTTCAGGGACAAGTGATTACATTTCATTTTTCTCTCTGTGCCCTTAGAGGGAGACCAAACATATTTATTACCAATGAAGAAAAAAAGAAAAGAAAACGAATTTGTGGAAAATGAGGAATGATTTAAACCTGGCTAAACTTTCAGTGCTTCAGGGATGCAATATTAATGTTTCTTTTGTCTGCACATCCGTTTTCTCTCTAGTTTTGCCAAGAGGTAGGAAAGCCATCAGGCTATTCTGGTGGCATTTTTGGCTTGGCAGGGATTGAGAAGCCTTGGAAGAATCTCAAGAGTCTGTTCTTGCGAGATTTCCAATTCAGATTTTAGGCCAGTGGGGTTTGGATAAACATCAAAGCCTATGGGAGCCTTTTTCTTTTTAACCAGAAAAGAGTGTTTTGAACTGAAAAACCTCTGAGTAGGAACAAGTGGTGATGTTTGCTGGAAATTTGAGCAAAGGCACTTAACTGATTACAGAGTGCAAAATTATTGGGGATTTCCCACTCTTAAATCACGTCATAAGAATCCTCTTTATGCTAATGTTAATCCAAGCAATTTGGCTGAAAGGCTGATCAACAGGAGAGCAACCCACCTCCAGCAGCTCATTTTTTCTAGTGGCCTTGATCTTCATCACAAGTGGGTGAAGGATTCCTTGAGAAAAAGTGCTGGCACTAATGTGATTCCCAGGGTATTACAAACCACTACACGTGTGCAGGTTGCAATGCCAAGAGCCAAATATAAGGTCATTATATAGAGCTTTTTCCAGAGCAGGGAAATTATGAGGTGGCAGTTTTATGCTGTGCGGGCTTTGGTGCAGAGGCCCCCTCCTCTTCTTTGTTTTTATAATTCACTGTCCCATTCCATCCCTGTGGGCAATAATTCTGTCTGTCTTTTCCATAGTGAGATTGGCTTGAGCAGCTCCTGCTTTGCTGGAGCTACAAGAATGATGCCCCTGAGCTGGCACCCCATTGCCCTGGCCTTGCTCTCTTGTGTGGTTGCAGTGGGAACTGGAGCAGGGAACTGATTTAGCTACAAAACTCGAGGCAGTGGGAGGGAGAGGGAATCTTTCCTTTTTGGACAATTTTCATTGTTAAGGCATATGCATTGGAGAGTGAGCAGTGGAGGAGTGGTACTGTCAAGCGGTGACCACAGCTCAGGTTCTTGTTACACCATTGCTGGGGGGTCCCTGTGCATCATCCCTGGCAGGGAGTGCCTGTGGCACTGAGCAGTGTCAGGACAAGGTGTACCAGGAAGCTTTCTGAGACTGGCCTTGCCATCAGTGCCAGGGAACCACAGACTTAAATGTCTGAGCTGGGAAGACAAGAGTTAAACTTTCAGAAGTCTGAGAAGTTGGGTTTTTTCCACACACTTCTGGTGATTAAAATGAAAAGGAAAAAAGAACAAAAAGCATGATATGACTGGAGAGATTCCAATGTGTTTCCCATCTTAACTTGTTAATGTTGAGGAGGGCATGGTGGGAGAAAGTGTGTCATTCTCTTCCCAAAGGTTGCTGTAAGGAGATGCTATGCTTTGGTCATCCTTGATGGCACCTAGTTTAAAAGGTAGACATTTTGTATCCAAGGAGAATTTAACTGGATGAATATGATCCCTTCCTTTTAAAATGTTTGGGTTTTGCTTTTAATCATGGTGCTGTATCATTTTTAAAATTTTAAAAAAAAAAAACAAAACAAGAAACCACCAGAGCACTGTTCCCTGTAACTAGATAAGAAAGACAAAGGCAGTGTTTACAGGGGCATGAAAAGCACGTGAATAGCTGTTTCTGCAGCTTGGTGAAGGAACAGCAGGATCTCTGTGCAAGGCCTATGGCAATGCCAGCCTGGAAGTGGTACTGTGCATTTCCTTTATCATTGGTTAGGGAAAACAGAGAACAAATGTCTGAATAGGCTTTATTGAACTGAACGAAGCTGCAGCAACTCTCTAATGCTTAGTCTTTGATTTCCCCTACTATCGTGTGTATGATGTCCACTGGATTTTTATCTTCAGGAAAGAAAAACTGTTTATTATCTTGACATATTTTGACTTATTCAGATCTCAATGTGCTGGGGTTTTTTTTGTTTGTTTTCTTTGTTTGTTTATTTGGTTGATTGATTTGGTTTGGGTTTTTTACCCACAGAGGTATGGAACTATTTCCAAAGGGTTTTGGTGAAGAGATATGCCACTGAACGAAATGGAGTCAATGTTATAAGTGGACCAATCTTTGACTATGACTATGATGGTTTACATGACACACCTGACAAAATAAAACAGTAAGAGTTTGTCTTTAAATTGATTTGCTGTTGCTTCTTTTAATGATGAGCTTTATCTTATTTCATTACCTGTGCATTATTCAATTTTTGGGAGGAAATGTAATCTCTTTCTAAAATTACTTTTTATTAAGACTGAATGCCCATGTAGGTAGGACAGTGGTAAAAATAAGGAAATGGCAATTCAGCAGTTAACTCTTCACCTTGACTCTGAAATCAAGTGTTCATCCTTGAGATGGAGCTTGATTATGTTCCACATTGTCTGTTTTCTCTGAAATTCTCCAGAACTTATTAACTATTGAGTTACATACTCGGGTCTTTTGTTAATTCAGTAATGCTTTCTCTCTATGTCCCTGAACTGAGGAAGCCTTTCAGCACTGCGTGGTGTATTTCTGTAGCACAATATGAGCTAATTGGATGCTCATTTTCACATAGTGTTCAGGAATCAAACACATCTCAACAATGTATGTGTGTCCTCTCACGTAGGAGAGGAAAGACCATGTTCTTTGTGTAACCTCCTTCCAAACAAGTTCATCCTTTGTGAATAAATGTTTGCTTTATTCTCGCAGGTTTGTGGAAGGCAGTGCAATCCCTGTTCCTACTCATTACTATGCCATCATAACCAGCTGCTTAGATTTCACTCAGCCAGCTGACAAATGTGATGGACCACTCTCTGTTCTCTCATACATCCTTCCCCACCGGCCTGACAATGATGAGAGCTGCAATGTAAGTCCTGCTGCACTACTGTAACCCTGTGGTAAACATATCCCTGGGAGATATGAAAGCCCATTACTATCAGAAGTTAGTGCTTAATGAAGTCTTGAATGGTTGCACAGGATAGTGACTCTGTTAAGTGTTGTGTTTAGCTCATTAGACAAAAGCACTCCTCTGTGATACCAGAGAAAATAGGAACTATTACTACACCTAAAATCATCTGGAAGAACTGACAGCTGGCAGTAAGCAACCTGTAGGATTCTACATCTTGGCAGACACTGTCAGTATAACTTCAGAACAGACTGGGGGGAAGTTGTATGCATAGACATATTGTGCTGGCAGCCAGCCTGATGTTTTTATTGGGGTCAGTTTCCATATGCAGGTACAATAGAGTCTGTCTGCTATGGCAGTCTGGGTGCATCAGACAGCATGATTACATCCAACCCACACAGTATTAAAAGTATATGTTAAAACCTGCCAAGTGTAGAGTGCCAACTCTTGCTGTTTCCAGAATGACTTGATTTGAGGGAAAAGTTCGGGTTCCTATTACAGAGATGGCCAGACACCTTCCTAGTTTCTTTTCTATCTTCCCTTAGGATGCAAAATCCTGTACTCTAACAGTCTTGACCAAGGCTTTGGTCTGGTCAGCACTGCAGAGGGTAACATGCATACTTGACAGCTGATGGTGTGGCAGGAGTACGGGTCAGTCCCCGTGGGCTCCGGCACTCTGTGAGGACAGCAGTCCTCCCAGGCAGCTGGATTTAGACTTGTCCTTCCGCCTGAACTTGTTCTCCCATTACACAGCTGTGTGGATTCCTGCACACAGACACTTCACTATAGGCTGCCAGGAGACTGTTTCCTGAATGAACACATTAATGTTATGAATTCTGTATTGGCAAAAAAGCTGAGCCTTCTGTTCCAGCTACAGGCAGAAATAGTCATTCCAATTCTGTACACAATTCACCTGGAACACTGTTTCTTTCTCATTCATCAAACATCGCCTGCTTTCAGGTCCCTCTTTTTAAAACCATGCTTTTGGAGAAGGATCCCTCTCTCTTGAGGAGGTCTGGCTTTTCCCTGTTTAGGCTCTCAACTGCTTTGGGTAGAGAAGTCTTCCACCAGAAGTCTTGGAAAGTCCTACATATATTTCATCGTGGTTTTTCTCGGGACTGCTTTCCTCTGAATCGAGATTCAGTTGGTGATCTGCAGGTTACTAATCTGGCAGTTATTAGTGCCTCTGCCCTTCTAACTCTGCCCATATGTAATTTTATGACAAAGTAATTTATTTTTTCATCCCTGTATAGTGAGTCACAGGTCTCTTAAACTGTTGAAATCTCTTTTATGAGCTCTTTACAATAATGGCCTCTTTCAGTCTTTGATTTCTTAACATTTCAAACCGGGCTTCTTTTCTCTGCAGGTCACACCACTTATGATATGTGTATATACAGTTCTGAGAGGAACTTCAGTGCTACTGCAAGGTCATTAGTAGATATCGGTCTGTGCTTTTATATAGCAAAGAACCACTCCAAAATATTAAAATGTTACTCTTGAATGAAAGTACAGTTAGGCAAATTTTTGCCATTGAAATACAGCATCAGTCTTAACTTTTGCACATGGTGATCCATGTTATTCGTTCAAAGACGTGATTGTGTAAAATCTCACCCTACTTCATGGATGAAATGCATGGAATAATATAACAGTTTTACCTTAACCTCTCCACAGTTTTCTTTTAAGATTTGAAGAAATATTAGCTTTCCCCCCACTCTGCTCTAGCTGCACACACTTTCTCTCTCTTCACACAGTCATTGGAGAACACCACTACACTTCTCATTTGAATTTGTTCCATTTCTAAACTGTGTTTATTCATGGTGAGGTTATACTCATTTATTCTTGAGTCAACATTTTTCTATGGCTTAAATAGTCCTTCACTGGGCTTCTTTGGGATTTACCCCAGTGATGATTTATGATGAATCTCAAGGCATATACCTCTCTCTATTCATGCAAGACCCATGATTTTTTAAGAAAGGATGAGCATGTTAGTGTCCTTCCTACGCACCTCTTCCAGTCTGATCTTTTTCTAGGGTTGTTTCCCTTCACCCCCCGCCCTGGGTCATGAATAAAATAAAGTCCTGCAGCCCAGATCTCAAAATGAAAATATTTTTTTATCTCTGATACTACCTAGGATTTCCTTTTCCATAGCTGTGTTGTAATGATGTTTCACATTCATGAACAACCAGTACACCCAGGTCCTTCTCTTCTGTATGTCAGTTCAGATAACCCAACTTCATACCATACCAGGGACTTCTGCATCTGCATCCACCACTATGCTATTCCAGTCTTCCTCTGCATTGACATGTGTTCCCAATTGTTATGGCTTTTTACTGGTACGCTAATGACCTTGGCTCAAGAAGCATGTGTGAAAACACTACACAAAATCCTTTCCAAGATCAAAGCTGAAGGAACCCTGCTAGAAACTTCCTCCAGGCCACTATTTTCCCTTCCAGCAAAACCTTTAAATTTCTTTTGGTAAGTCAGTTCCTCACCCACCTGTCTACATGCATCATGCTCAGCTTTCCAGCTAATAATTTGATACTGAGAGAGATTCTTGTTCAGAATATCTGATATTTTTTCTGCTGGATTTTAGGTTAGCCTCCTAATTGATTGCCTATTTCAATTTACCTCCATGTTTTCAATAGTTATTTTTGGCTTCTAAAACTCACTGTAGTATTGAGGTAAGACTAACCAGCACAGGTGGAGAAAACTGCAATTTTAAATACATACACTTCATTCATTGTTATGTAGTAATATAATACTGTGTTAGCTAATCACTGCATTTTAAATCCTTGCTGCTTGACCTGAGGCTTCATGGGCCAGTTGTGGAATGAAAAAACCTGATTGCCAGGCTGAAGGCTGAGCAGGGGGTGTTCCTGGAGCATGGTACTGCAGACAAAGGGGAATGAGCATCTTTCTTCTCTTGCCCCAGACCTGGTTTTGGGCCTCAGGTTGCTATTGACATGGAAAGGAAAGTCGATTTGAAGCTGAGAAGCAGCAAACCTGACAAGTGCTCTTTAGGTCATGGACATTTGCTTTAGAGCAGCCAGCTGGGATCTGTCTGGTACTTTGTGTCCTCTCTGTGCAAACAATGACAGTCACCCTCCTGGCTTTTGCTGGGTGACACACATCCTGGTCTGTGGCACATTTACTGTGTTGGACAGGCTCTGGCATTGCTGAAGCTTAGTCTTGATCCATGAGAGGATCACTTTGTAGGAGGACCTTGCTGAGACAGTCAGAGAAGAGCTCATTTCCAGAAATAAGCTCAGAAATAGATTTTTAGCAGCAAGATTTCCAAGTCACATACAGAGCCCAAGTGCCCAGACACACAACCCTCCATTCCTAACTTGCTTCGCCAGCAGCAGGGTAGACATACTAGCCAGAGAGGCCAAAAGGGGAAAAGTCCTGTTTGCTTTGTCCTTTTCCCACGTCTGCTCCCCGCTGTGCAGTCCCCAGGGCTGGCTGCAGCGCTCACAGGACATGTTGCTGGGCTGGTTAACGCACTCAGACAGCCAGTCACTGCAGTGTTTTGCAGGGCTGATTTTCTGATATGTTTGTGAGTTGCCTTTGTTTGTGGATGATTCCAACATGTGCTGGTGCTGGCACAAGGCATGCAGCAGGAGTTGTCCCTAAGAGAAATTACACCCATGCAACATGACCCGAGTCACTCTGGCATCAACACCTTCCCGGTGTTTATTTTTTCTTTTAATTGGCAAATTCTTGGTGAAAGTCTTTTTTCCTACCAGTGAATAATATGTATGTTCCTATTGTGTTTTTAGATACCAACATAAACCATTGCTCCAAATGTGTAATAAATTGCAATGGTCTCCTAAAAGTAAAGTGGAAAGATTAAAATAGTACTGTGTTAGATGATATGATGGCCAACTGAGAATAATATGTAGGGGTAGAGTTCAAAGCTAAATATTAGGCCTAGAGTTTGGGCTTTGGTAATACAAAAGTGATTATTATGTGAGATATTTCTGTGAGATAAAAACCCATGCAGTGATCAGTGGATCTTCTAAAAGCATATGGCTATTCTTCTGAAACACCTTTCAACTTGAGGCCAACTTTTCTTCAATGAGAATTGTCGTTGTTTCAACTTGATGCTAAAATGGGTACTGGAATAAAACTGTAGGATTCATCTTGCATGTTAAGTTTCAAATTATTTTCTTGTAACTCATTTACCATAGTCATTCTTGTGAATAAGGTAGAGAGATTCTTCAAATGTAATAAATGTTTAGGAAAGTTGCATTTGCTTTAGAAGCTTATTTTTGACAAGGCATGTTATAAACCTGGTTTTTTTTGTTTTTTTGATTTGTTGTTTTTTTTTTTCTCAGAGCTTGGAGGATGAATCAAAGTGGGTTGAAGATCTTCTTAAGATGCACACTGCACGTGTGCGTGACATTGAACAGCTCACTAGCTTGGACTTCTTCCGAAAGACCAGTCGCAGCTACACAGAAATCCTCTCCCTAAAGACATACCTGCATACGTTTGAAAGTGAAATTTAGCTTTCTAACCTTACTCAGTGCATCCTTTTATCAACTGGTGTATATTTTTATATTGTTTTTATATTTATTAATTTGAAACCAGGACATTAAAAATATTAGTATTTTAATCCTGTATCAAATCTTAAATATTAAACCTTTGTGTCATTTGTTTTGTTTCTCTAATGTTTAATATAGGTATGTCTCTTGGTTGATTTAGTAGTGCTTGTAATACTGCAGTTTGAGTCCTTACGCTGAGCTTTTAAGTGGTGCTGCAAGGTTTGATGCGTGCATCAAGGAAATATTAATTTTCCATGCTCCTTTACCACACTTGTAGTCCTGTACTGTGTATCAAAATACTGAACATGTAAGATTACATTCATTTACTGTTAACTGTGTGACAGACATATTTAAACAGTATAGACAAATAGCATCTTAAATATAATAAACCACACATTCAGTTTTTTTAATGTGTTTTGATTTCCTTTCACAGGGATGTTCAGAGGGGCTTGTGGGCAGCTGAGTGCTGACAGATCTCTTACTGGGCAGAGTGCTTCTCACCATCTTAGGTTTGCTGGTAAGAGGACTGCCAGGAGCCCAGGTGCCCTGCCCTGGTACTCAGCAATGAGACCATAAAACAGACACTCATGGTAGTAACTACTGGTTAGGTTTTGCTATAGCAGCAGTGCTGGGAGAGAAGGATTCTTCTTGTCACAAGCTACCAGGGGTACTCCATGCTTGAGGCCCCTTTGTCATGCTCTGGAGCTGTGCAGAGGATTCAAGGTGATAACACCTGCTGTCACTGATTGGGCTGTGTCACACCCCTTCCCTCCCAGAGCTGCTCTGGGCTGATTCCTGAAAATACCTGCTCCATCATCCTTTGCTTTGCCTTTGACAGAAATTGAAATAAGGCAGGTGTTGAAGGGGATGCCATTGCTGAACACGCAGCAGTAGGCTTGTAGCTGGGAGGAGAAAATCTGATTTTTGTCATTTTGTTCTAATGGCCAGAATTGTCCTAGTCTGAGTCTGAGGCTTAATGCCAGCCCTCATTCTCAAAGGGAGCCCCTTGGCCTGGTTGCATGTATGTAACTGCTGGTACAGTGGGGTCCATACAGTGCATGTGATTTATAGCCATCACCTACTTGGTCAAGAGTCAAGTCTGTTTGCTACCTCTGTGCAGTAAGTGTCTCAATCCTGGCAAGCCCCTACAAGAGACACTGATGGCATAGTCCGAAGCCAGTGGCAGAGACAGTGTTGTGTGCTGGTAGATAATGGCCTGATTTGGCTTGGATAGCTTTTATAAAAGGTATATGCTATGGAGCATTAGTGTTGGTATAGATAGATGATGTAAAAGATAAATTATTGTTTACAATGCCTCTTGAGGCCGAACCCACTACTGGCACTAGTGTAAACCTTTCATTTGGGGTTACAGATTTGCCTCTCTCTATAAAAGTTGTTTTCTATTTTCTCTTTGGGGGTTGCAGATACTGGAGGGAAGTGGGTGGGGCTGGAAAGCATCTCAGCCATGTACACAGAGGAGTAGCCAGATCTCTTAAGTAAAATTACTTTCAGCACGATTTCAACAACTTACATCCCTGTAGCAAGCATGTGAGAGAAAGAAGAAACTGGAATTAATCATGTTAACATAGATGATAAAGTTCATGTGAACAGTAGACAAAAATTTATTATTTTAGGTGCTAGATTCTGTTCAATTTAGAAGTGCACAGAACTTGAATACTTTAAAATATTCCTAAAACGTTAGAATGGAAATTCTGATAACTACACAAAGCTCTGGTAAACATCCTATTCTTGCAACTTAAAAATTGTCTTTTGTGGTTGTCTGGTAGCACAGAAATATTTTCCTGGAAGCTTTTGGCAGGGCTCCTTGCCATGATAAACTTTATGTTCTTACATGTACTACAAAGGGTATTTCCTCTGGATTTAAAAGAGTTTTCAGTTAAGACCTAATTCCTTCAACAGCAGCTTTAGTGGTGATTTAATTTAGGGGTTCATAAATTAAACTAAAGACCACCACTACTGTTTTGCTTTGACACCATTAATCTGTTTGTTTGGTTTTTTAATTAAATTGAACAAATTATGTAATTCTTTTATTTTCTCCCAAAATAAGATGACATTTATACCAAAGGAACATTAAAAGTTCTGAGAAATACTCTTCTTATGTTCTGAGAAGTTTGCTTTTGAAATACACTTAGTGATAATTGTTGGGAGAAACAATTTAACTCTCAGTTTCACTAAGGAATGACTACTAGTGTGCAGGGAAATGTAATTTTTTTTTGACTCAGTTGCTTATTGTGACATTAAATATTAGTATTTTACTTCTGTTCTACCTACTTCTCTTCAGCCCCTGGCCCTGTGCTCATGCAGGGTGTTAGTTTTATTTTACTCTGCTAGCAGAAATAACTGAGCTGGGAAATGTTGGTGGTGACTTCTGCGCATTGCATGGGATACTTTTCCTGTTGAAAGATGCCTTATCAACACAAAAGCGCCAGTGCACAAAAGTTCCAGCTAAAGCCTTGTGAATCCCTGTAAGCAACATGAGCTCTACAGGAACAACAGACATTGTAAAGGAAACTTGTAATTTACCTTTGGCATTCCTCAGGGTGAATGTTAGCTTAGGGCAGAGGGAAGGAAACCCTCTGCTTTCCATTCCTGTTAGAACATTTTGAAAACATGAAATACTACTTGTTTCTGTTACGTGTTGCCTTTTTCTTGATACCGCTCTTTGAGTAATGTTTAATGGATTAAAGGCAGTTTGGTGGAGCAATTGCCACAACAACAAAAGCTGTAGGTGTCCTGCACACCTAGCAAAGTCCTTTTGCTCTGGGAAAAATCCTCCAGAGGTAGTTATGCAACTGGAATAACCCTGCTACAGAAAATTGTTGCTTTTTTAACCCCCTTTCCCACAGTCATATATTCTTAATAGATAAGCACTGAAAGCAGGTCAAGTAACCTGACCAACAGCGTAGTCATGATGGTGAAAGTATATCAAAAATCATTGTCCTATCCTGACTAATGATTATGTTCTGTCCTCATCAGCTAACAGCTTGATTAGATCAATACTTTCAACTTGCAGCTTCCCTCTTCTTCTTGTCCAGCCTTTAGCCCCTGTAAGGGGTTAGGTGCAATATTCACAGCTTCTGCACTTGCTTGGATTTTGGTGCTGTTTTGGTGACAGCAGATGAGTTTGTATTGTGTTAAAAAGCAATTTGAGCTCCAGATGAACAGGAAAGTGAAAAATTTAATTGTAAATCTGTACCATCTTGTGAAGGTTTTCCAGAATTCCCAGGGATATAGTGTGAGTCAATTTAAATAACTGTATTTAATTAGACCAATCTTGCTGTGTCCCTGGAGGCTGTTTCAAAGCAATTCTGCCATAGTCCCTTACCTTCTCAGTGCTTTATATGCAAACAGTTGGTCAGCTAATTGTGGGAATATTTTAAGACTTTAACAAATGAAAACACACATACACTTCTTGTAGGAGAGGCCAGAAAACAAAAGCAGTGATAAAGAGAGAAGAGAGGAAGTTTCCCACTTCAGGAGACAGAAGAGGTTGCACAGGTTGAAGGTCCAGCAGATGCTGCTGGAAGGGAACTGGGACTGGAGAAGATTTATTTGACAGGTTTATAAAGTCCCTGTTTTCCCTGCATCCGGCTTCTTCTGATAGATCAGTCTCTCACACACAACAGATGAAATAGCTCTCTAATTCCTGCACACAGCCAGGAAGCAGAAAACTTCTCAGGAGAGCTGAAGGAGTTCCCCTCCAAAGATTTTGCTGCTGCAGGAGCAGAAGAGGAACTTGGGAAATGTCCAGCCTGGACAGTGAGTGTAGAGTGCAGAACCTGACCTGAAAGGAAGAAATTAGTAGCAGCAGGAGCTGATGTTCCAGCAATCCTTTCCTTCAGTCTCACATCCACATATCTTTAATTATCCTTAAATTTGCCTTACATTTCTGTGCAGCTCACCTCTGCTCCTCTCTGCAAGAGACAGAGGAAATATTGCTTGCAGTGCAACTGAGAAATTTCCCTTCATAACTTTTTTTAAAAAAAAAAAAACTTGCAAGCCCCCAGCCACAAAGGGGCAAATACACTTGCTCTGCCCTGTGAGAGAGGGAGAAAACCAGGCTTTTCCAAAGCAGGGAAGGGTGGGAGTGCTGCAGAGCTGCCACCTTCTCTCTGCTCCAGTATGGTGCTCTTCCAATGAGTTCGGCACTTATGCCAGTGGGGTTTATTCTGCTGGTTCGGCACAGATAGACAAATGAAACTTCACTACCTTCCTGGGAGACTGCTGTTACCATGGATGAAGTGGTGGCATGGAGAAGTTGAATGGCATATTTAATGGCATGCATACAGTATGGCCAGTAAAGCTGGTCATGGTGCTCCTGTTTATGTTTATTATGTGACATTTTGAAATGATTTCTGATGGTGCTACCACTAGTGGGAGCGCACAAGGTAAGTTTTGTAAAGCAAAAGCATCAGAATCGTGGCTGAAACACAATATGAATACAGGGCAATAGAAGCAAAACTCCCTTGCTTTAGGGACAATCAATCATGGTGAATTGGTTTTCTATCAATCCTTTGCATCAAAATGCTTTTGGTAGTCCTGGTTCCTTACCAGAGTCCTTTATCTCCAGAGGGATGCCACAGTACCTGTCTGTCCATCCTATCTGTAGTCCTAGTCCAGCTCAGTTTTGTGACTAGTTTCAATTTCCCTTGCTGCTGTCTCAGACAGCTGTTGCACTTGACCTGAGATACATGGTAGTCATGAAAATGCAAGTTTACTCTGACCAGGATAGACCTGCCAGCAAATGATTAGTACAGTGTTAACTGTACATCTTCCAAGTGGTGGAAATGTTTAAAGTTCAGCCCTTGTTCAAGACACAAGAAAAAAGGCATTTTTAAACTTTGTGGAAAAATACCTAATCTCGTTTCTTTGCACTTGTTGTGTAAATACAAGATAAGAGCAGTATTCCCAAGGTTACTGCAAACAGCCTGCCACTACAGAGTACAAACTAACATTTACTAAAATGTATGTTGACATAAAAAGCAGCGTTGCTGTGGTCAGCTGTGTTAAAAAACTCCACAGATTTCTTTGCTTTTACAAGACAAAAACTTGGGATGTAACTTATTCAGACCTGCTCTCACAGAGGAAAATCCCTGCTCTGCTTGTACAGCATGTGCACAGTTGTTCTGGAGCCTTACCTTGCCACCTTACCTTATCTGTTGCTTTCTGAATATGGTAAGAAAGGCAGGTGGAGGTCACCCAGGTTTCATCTGTGGGTTTCACCATGGAGAGATCAGCAGGCAAAGAAGTTAGTAATTGTGGATTAGCACAGCTGTAACTGATTGACCCTGAAACCGGAATTTACTAGAAAAGAGGTGGAATTATTTGACATCATAAACACTCAATAGAAAATGATTAAATCCTTTACAGAGGATATTTTCCTGAGTTTTCTTTTTCCTGATCATATGCAGCAAGTAGGAAATTTTTTCATCTGTTCTACCTGAAGGATTGATGCAACAGAAGAGGTTGGTTGCAGGGGGAACAGGAACTTTATAAACCTGCCAAATAAATCTCCTCCATCCATGGTCCCGTTCTGACAGCATCTCCTGGACCTTCAACCTGTTCAACCTCTTCTGTCTCCTTAAGTGGGAAATTTCCTCATATCTTCATAAATATTGTTTTATCATTTTTTTCCTGGCCTCCCTGTTTTATTTCAGCTTTGCCCTATTCTCATCTGCAAATTGCTTTAGTGTTAGCCTAACCAGTGCCATTTCTGTACAAATGCATATCTCTACAGCATAAACTGCAATCACTTCTTATCTCTGTTAGATCTTACACACTCCTTCTGTAGAAAGGAAGGTGTGGAAGATCCTGATATATACCCAGTTTCTTCTCCAGTGCAGTTAAAACCCCAATGCCAGCTTTTGCACGTAAAAGCCCTCTTCAGAGTATTTAAGCTTGTGGCCTTTACCCATCTGCATGGTTTTGTTTGGAGGCATTTAATATCACTGAGGGTAGGATGTCAAAGATCTGATGAATCAACCAGAACTTCACACAGGACATGACCAACTAGACTATTGCTAACATCTGAGAAGATCAGATATTAATAATGTCAGTATTTTCTCCTGGGACTAGAAAGTTCTGACTCAATCCAGATGCATCAGAGTTCAGATCTATCCCAGGACTGACTGTGGGAATTGTGACAAATCGCCTCCTCTGCTTCTCGCCCCATTTTCATCTAACAGAGTCTGCAGGGCATTGCTGATGGATGTAGTTTCACCTGCTCCCTTATGGATGCACATTGTCATTTGTAATTGCAGTTCTTCTGTGTTTCTAGCTGTCTTTTGGAATGTGTTTTGGGGTGCATGAACATGGTGTTCTGGGTAACCAGCAACTACGTCCCCCTCTTCCTCCCCCACTGTACAACCACATGAACAATTGTCGCTGCTTCCCCGTGCCCAGGGGCTCCTGGCTGGACTCAGGGTCTGTAGTCCCATTGCTGGACACCTCTGCAGAGTGTAGTGAAAAAGACTGTAGGAAGCAGGTCACAGGTGATGTGTTATCTTCTGGTAGGCTGTATCTAACTTGTGTGGGCTGGTCAGATGTGAACAGTCTTTTCCCATGTGATAAAAAATGAATCCCCAAGCATTATTTGTTAGCAAAAAAAGAAGTTAATTTCAAAGATTCTACTTACTGGTAGTACCAGAAGAAACGCTACTGTTTTAGGGATCAAACTACTGACATTTTTATAGTTGTCCTTTTAAGGCCATCAAGAAAAAGACATTTGTACAAAAATACTTCTCTTTGTTTCTCCATTTTGTTGAAGACAAAGCCTTTATATGTAGCCTGCTCAGCCAGACTAGCAGGTGTCCAGATTGAACTGAGAATATCTTCACGGATTTCACCTTCCATGCCTCATGATCTAATTCTAAACCTTTCTCAAACGGTTTCCATATGCATTCATGAAACCTGGGAGCCCTCCTGTGGTCAAAATCATGAGCTAGTCTTCCAGTTGTTACCCCAAATCTGATGTAGCCAATTCCCTTTTAAACTTTACCCTTGGAGTATTCATTGAGAAAAGTTCAATCAATTAAAAAAGAAAAAAGTTTAGATGGTTTCCTGGGTTTTTGCAGGGGGCAATCTCATTCCCTCTCACTCCCCTTGGCTATTATCTGATGCTGTCCACATCTCATTTCCAAGGCTGGGGAATTGCCTGACAATCTACCTATTACTTTATTTTTTTCCCTCCATACTCCTCCTCCCTGTTTGCT
This sequence comes from Dendrocincla fuliginosa, assembly GCA_035047845.1. Taxonomy (NCBI): domain Eukaryota; kingdom Metazoa; phylum Chordata; class Aves; order Passeriformes; family Dendrocolaptidae; genus Dendrocincla; species Dendrocincla fuliginosa. Next base: position 138,133,840 of record JAWWMO010000083.1, on the reverse strand, counting down.
GTCTTTTGCAGGCTTCTCTTGTTCTGCTGTGATCTAGTCAGGTTCTCGCCACAAGTCTGTCTCATTACCTTTCAGTTGTGCATTAAATAATCTAATTAACACAAATTCCATGTTTGTAGTCTCATTGTCTTCCAATTTGGAGAAGTATGTGATTCAGAGGGCTTTCTTGCCTCCTCAGTTTTAATGTTGTATTGAAGTTGTAGAAAAGGTGTTATATTTCCTCAGCAACTTAATTTTGTGGGCCTTTGTACAGCTTCTCAGGAAAATTCTATTTCCTCATGGGCAATCGCTTCCTTTTTAACAGTGTTTCATTGTACATGAGAAGCAAAACTCTCAGTAATCTGGAGTGGGTTTATGAGGGCGTAGGAAAGGGTGAGGTGAAAATGAGGAAGGGCAAGAGGAGAAATAGCGCCTTTGCTTTTGGCTGTAAGGGTGCTGATGCTGTTCTACTTTCCTGCTGTATAACTGTTGAGGAGAGCAACCACACAGCTGTGCTGTCTCACACCCAGATACCTTGGCTGTTGACGGCTGCACTGCAGACCCGGGATGGTCCACTGGAGATGATGGATTCACTACTCAGAGTGACTGGCAGAGAAGGTCTGAGATCCTCAGCTCTTCCCTCTTTACCCTGGAATTTGTGAAGGCAGATGGTATTCATGAGGGTAAGTCCTTTAAGGTTTGCCAGTTGTAAGATAATACAGCACATACCACAAGGGCTTGAAAAGGATTTGAAACTTCTAGCTTGTACTACTTTTACAAGATTTGAAGATACAGAGGATCATGGAAAATCCCATCAAAAATTTCAACATCAAGAACCAACTGAGTAGGTCTCACAAGGCTAGCCTAGGATGGGGCAGAGTTTGGAGGGCTTCTATCATAAGCATGACCTGGCAGATAAAAAAGTACCCCAAGCTCCACAGTCTTAGAGGCTGCACTTCTGAATTTCACTCGAAAGAGTGCACAAATACTTTCAGTAGTGAGTTTTTCGATCACTGCATCCCAACTTGATGCTGAAGGCAGCTGGGCTAGTGAGAATTGCAACAAGCTGTAGCTCTGGTGGAGTTAAGCTTTTGGCCTCACTGCTCTAAGTGAAAGCTAGATCCAGAACTGTAATGATAAAAAGTGGCAAGTATTAATTTGTTCATGTTCAGATTATATCTTCTTACCCCTTTTGTGTTAACATCATTCTTATCTTAACGAGCTTGCCTTTCTCACTGGTGCTTAAATAATTCACCCAGTCCTTCTCAAAATATTTTTTAGTTGGTTGGTTTTGGGTTTTATTTTTTTCCTTTTAGTCTGCAAGCACATCTCTTTTGAATAAGAGAAGAAGCTGTTGTGAGCGATTTCTGGAAAAGAGGCTTGTTTAATATTTATTTTATGGATTTAGATTTATGGGAGTGCATACTTATATTTTATGCCCTGAGTATCTTTGCTTAATTCTAGTTTTATAATATGGATGTCATTGAGAGCACTGTATTTTCCATTCTCATAATTGAATGTACACTAGCAAATAAAGCTTGCACAAAGATGATAATTCTTCAGCAGCCACTGAGTCCATCCCCACATAATTTAGTGTCGGTTTTTGCCTAAGGATATATTCTTGTAGGACTTCCTAGAATCGTTTACCAAGTCACCACCTCCAGCACAAGGCTATGTTTCTTGGCATTGCAGAAGCACTTCATGTGATGTTCCTGGGCTTTGTACACAGACTCTCGGCTGCACTGAATTGGCTGAAGAAATTACTGCCTCCTTTCTCTGCAAAGGTGATTGTTTCCTCAGTGCCTGCAGAATTGCTTTCCTCTAACCCACTCCAGGAGGAGAAACAGTTTATTTCACCGAAGGGTTTAAAAGCTAGAGATCTGCTTGCGTGGCTCATTTTACTTGGAAGTGGATTTGGAAGCAACACAGGATGTTCCTAGTTAGAAAAGCAAAAAGAACAATTAGTGATCTAGGGTCTGAGTTGATCTAGGGGGACTATGGATATTTTCATTTGAGACAGCTGGAATTAGGTGAGATGATCCTTCATAGCCCTTGCCTGCTTCAGACACAAAGCAGCTGATTACTTTAAATGGCCTTTACTAATGCTTCAAAGTCATCCAGTTACCCATGTTTTGTCCTGTAGTGCTTTGAGGCAGCTGAGCCTGTAAAATAGCACATTGCCACCCAAAAGTATGGCTTTACCACTTAGACTCCTGTGTGTTCTCAGCTCAGCCCATGTCCTGGCAGTTCCTTCTGGGGCTGCCCCCAAAAGCAATGACTGGGGGCTCAGATGGGGGGCTGTCAAGTGTTAACAAAGTAAACCTCTACTGCTCTTCATGAAAAGTAGAAATGAGTAGGTCTGTAGAGCATTTCATGTCATCAGTGGCGGTGAGCCAGAGTTAAGCAACATTTTTTTTGCTGTGCCATTCTATGAGTCTAACTATATCTTGCTTAAGAGAGCTTCAGTGCAAAGTATGACGATTTTGCATGTGCTGGAGTAATAATTTTATAACAATTTAAAGCAGTTGCCTGACTACCTATTTGCTCAAAAAGCCACAACTTAAATTTTAATGCTGCATTCTGTGCACTTCAGTAGGTTTCCTTACTTGCTCATAGGTCTGAAAATAAGGTTCTGATGCTGCACAATTCTGTTCATCAAAGTATTTCAGGACCTGCCTAAGTCCAGGTATTTGTTTACTGCAACTGATGGGAATGCTCTGTATGTGAAAAATACACTCTGCTCTGGAGTGCCAAGTATTTCTGGCCTGGTAATGCAATTGCATCATTTGTGTGAGCTCCTACTTTCAGCAACCTTTGTCTCTGTCGACCTATTTCAACTCACATAATCACTGGGTAAAAGTCTGAAAAATCTGAGTCCAGCAGGTGCCATAAATATAAGTGGTGGTCCACCTGGTTATGGTGATGGTGTTCTCCTTGGGTGAGGACCTTTGCAGATGCATCAGATGGTGGCTCACAGACCTGCTAATCTAGGAGGAAGCAGAAGATGCAAACACTGAGTGTGTTTTGACGCCTCTGCATTTTTTTATATCCTGCATATAACATTTTTCTGAAAGAAAACAACCAGCCATGAGAAGGGGTGGGCCTGATAAGAATGCAATTTCAGCATCTTCCACCACACTACACACTATAAATGGAAAATGCTTTGTGATCTTATATAATAAATAAGGTGATCTTATTCTTGTCTGTGCAAATGTTCCCTGCAGTGTGTTCTCACTTCACTTTCAATGACCCAAGGCCTGGGGTCTATCCACTTCAGTCTCTTTCTCTTTCCCAAAAACCGCCTTCTTGGGATATTTTTCTGCACCAAACATCTTCTTTGCTGTTTCACACCTTGCTTCTAGTTGAAGATCCTCTCACTGAACCCTCACAAGCCCGTTTTAGGCAATGCCATTTTATTCTGCTAACTTTTTTTACCTTTTCAGTGGGTATATTTTCAAGGCTAGAAGAACAGGAGGAGCCATATTTGCAGCACTTCACTGCAAGTCTCAGTCTATGCAGGATCTCTTATTCAAAATGTGCTTAACAGGTAAATGAAAAGGCTCCTATTACCATCTGGTTCATCTGTGTTTTCTTTGATACCCTCTATTTACAATGTAAAAACCATTATTTCTCTCTGAAAGATGCTTAATCTCTTTCTGCCTTTCATACTGGACTTATACTGAATTATCTTTAGATCATGACTCTCCACTGTGAATTATTTTTTGTCCTCTCTGTCTAAGTAGAGCATTGTCAAACCATTTACAAACATTTATTGAGGGCAAAAAGAAAATTAGTTTTACATTGGGTCCTACATGTGGTTAAAACTTGGGATTGTCCTGGTTATCCAGGCTGCACAAATTAGCAAATTTATAAGTATAAACCAGTTCCAAGATGTTCCTTTCAACCCACAGGGAATTTCAGTGCTCCAGACCTTTCTAGGAAAGATGCCACACAGCATAATTATTTCTGCATGAAGATATGAACTCTGACTGCTACAGCAAAATAGAAAGAATGATATTAAATAGCAGTTGGTTCTTTCTGGCCTGGCCAGTTATTCAACAGTCTGGAGTATCAAAGGCTGGTTAAGTCAAGAGGAAGAACCAGTAATGTCATTCATCTGATGCTGTTTCTTTCCAGGAGTCTCCTGTAGTTCAGCCTGGCATTTGAGAAGATGGGTGCACTGAGGGTCAGACTGCCTGTGGCCTGGATGCTCTGAATGTGCCAAAGCCATCAGCTCAGCATCCTGAGTCCCACACCAGATGCACAGGATGAGCATGGCACATCTACCATCCACTGGGAGCAGAGCTGCATCCAGAGCCTTTGAAAGCCAGAACTGAGGGGCAGCAGTGAACAAGTAGAATGGAAGGTGCCTAGACAGACTTCCCAGCTGGAAATAGAGGAGGAAACATTGCCTCAAGGTAGCTCTAATTAAAGTGAAATTAAAACATATTTTTCTAGATAAAACCTGATGCTATCAAAGGAGAAAACTCTTCTCACCCTCTCTACTCTTTTCTAACTCTTTTGTAAAACCTTTCACAGAAAACTCAGCAAAACAGTGGGGTATTGTACAATGGATATGTCATACCATGTACCAGCCTTGGCTTTAAACATATGCCTATAATAGCAAAGTGGATTCAATCAGTCATATAAAATCTTGTTTGTGTGTACACCAGCAAGATGCTTAAGTGTGTGCTTAGCTCACATCTGTATTCTTAAGTCCCTTTGATTTTTGAGGGATCTTGATCATGTGTTAAAGCTGCAAAGTCTTCTTCAGCATTGAGTTTTACTTTGGAGGAAAAGTTCATTGGGGTGTGGGAAAAAATATTTATGAACTGTGAATTCTTTCATATCTTTTGGCTTGTCTGCTCTGTCCTACTGCAGTCCCAGTGTGGATCTCAGACCTGACTGAAATCTGCTCTAAGACAATCCCTGTTACCATGGTAATAGGAGGCTTCTTATTCAAATCTGTTTGATCTCTTACACAATGAATTATAAGACTGAGTTCTTCTACATAGCGATACCAGCTGTGATTGTGATATATGTTCCCTTTGGAAAGAAATCTCTGTTTCCAGTTTCCCAAGTCTGTCTAACCATGTCCTTGGCAAATCACTCAATCATTACTCCAGTTTCTAACCTGTGCTAAAAATAATGTTGATTGATTTTCCAGGAATAGTAATGTATAGTTGAAAACAACTCTGATCTTTATAAGTAAGTATTATGCCTGTCATCTACGAATACATGTATAAATGTACTTTCCCATTGTTTTCTTTCTGTATAACTTCTGCATGCTGGAATGTAATCTTTTGCTCCATTAGTTTCATTTAAGGGGGGCATGGGTTTAGGGGGCGTCTTGTTTGTTTATTTTGTTGGTTTTTAAATACGGTTTTGGTTTTGGTTTTGGTTTTGTTCCTGAGGAGGACGTGCCATGAAAATATTACTTTAAGGCTTCTCATAGAACTAAGTGGTACTTTTTTTATTTTCACCTCTATGATTAATATTCAATGCAAAAAAACTTGTCTGGAGAGGTTGGAATTGCATCATTGGGTGAAAAGCCTTTGGTCTGGGTTTGAGCCTTGGCTCCAGGTGGTTGTCAGAAGAAGAGGTGATACCTAGTGGTATCACTTGGGACGGTCAGTGCCTTTTTCAGAAAGCGAGCACACCCAGACACCAAAGGAGCTTTTGAACTCCACAGCCAGGCTTTGCTGGAAGAGAAATCATGATGAGAAAGCTTTAAGGAAATTTGGGATTAAATTAAGGAAGTCTGTAAATGAATGTCACTCCTGTTCATTGTGTCCTTAGGGACAGGTCCTTTCCTTCAAGCCCGGGCTCAGTCCTGCCACATGTAGCAGCTTCTTCAACTGCATCCAGCACTCCCAGTTCCCTTTCAGCATCTGGGAGAAGCACCCTGCTGCATGTCCCACTTTCTGTTCTGCTGAAGGGCTCCTGCTTTGCCAGAAGAGGGACATTCTCTCTGCTCACCACATACTCCTGTCTACAGTTTTCTCCCCTTCCCAGGATTTCAGAGAAGACACCATCTGCCTTCCCCATGAATGACTCTGCCAGGCCCACAATGCAGCAGCCAGGAGAAGGCAAACTGGTAGCATTTCTCTCTGTTGTTCAGGCAAAATCTTTTGAAAGAACATAACATATTTACATTCAACCAGTTGTGGACCAAATATATACCATCTGTCACAGTCATTTAAAACCACTATTCTCATGGCCTGACTTTTTGGAAGTTATTGTAAATGCCATGGATCAAGTTATCAAAGAAATCTGGACTTTGCAGTCACTTCCAGGATGCAGCAGGGCAATATTTCCACGGAGCACCAGCACTGTTGTCTTTCAAGGGTGTGGTGTCAGGCTGCATTAGAGGATAAATGAACCAGCAAAAAGCCTACAAAACCCAAGAGGTTGTGTGCCTGTGTAGGGGTTTAGGCCCCGCCAAGTTGGAGACTGTGGGAGGTGGACATGAAGAGTGAAGGCCAATTTGTGCTGGCCCCACTTATGCCGTCCATCTCTGCCCAATCTGCTGCTACCAGAGGTGGGAACCAGGTCCTGACATGCAATTCAGAGTCCTGGGTTCAGTGTAACAAATATGGCCTTGGGTGGGTCATACTTGTGGTGCCTTTTTGGCCTCCCAAGGTGCTCAGACACCAACTTTGTGACTGAGCACACAGTCTCTGCTGCTGTGCGTTTGGTGCACAGAGGTGGGTGAATCTGCAGTATGGGAGAGGGACGTCCTACAGAGCATCTCTGTCACCCTGCACAGCTGACAATGCAGCCTTTTGCTCCTCACACGCATCCTGTGACACTCCAGGAGCACTGTATGCCTAACGTGGGGTCTGTGGTGGCATGGGGCTGTGCACACAGCCTGGAGAGGTCCACCTTCACACCTTCCCTGACGTGCACTCTCCCCTGGGTCCTGCTGCCTACCTCAGTGCCACTGAACAGTGTTCCTTTGGGTCAGCATTTCTAAACATATTTCACACAAATTGAATTTCTACTGTTGCATTACTTTCCCCCTGTTCTTAAGTTCTAAATCAAAATCTTATGGAGATATAAGTACACAGTGACAATGTTATGACTTTTATCAACAACATTTGTAAACTCAATAGAAAGCTGTGTGTTCGTTTAGCAATGTCTATTTCTCACATATCTCTTACCACTGTGTTTCTTGCCTCCCCTTCACTTCCAGTTCTTTACTGACTCAGTCCCACCACGGCCATTCCATTATTTTGTCTGTACTCAGTGCCAGGAAGATAAATCTGTAAGTTCTTCAGTTGTCCTTGGTCACCTCCTCTGTAAACTGGCCAAACTTAAATCTTTTTCCTGTCCTTTATGTTTCTTGATACTCTCACAATCTGAAAATCATTGTTTAAAAACTCCTGGTGAGACAGTTAATTGAAAGTGATGTGAACTTGCCACTTCATTTAGATCTATTTTCATACCCTTTTCCTTTATTGCATTTCACCAGCACCCTAATCAGCTCAGCACAGAATTAAGAATTTTCTTCTAAATGGAAGATCAAAAAACCAAGAAATCCTAAAACTATGATTCTGTGATTCTTCCATTTTTCCATCTAACACTGAAAAATTGCCACACTTAGGAAGCCTTTTTCCTCTGATATGCCTAGGAAAAAAAGACCCTCTCTACTGTCATTTGAATGGCCATACATGCCCTTCTGTATCCCATTGTTTCTTGTCATCTACTTTTGCTGGTATCAGATACACAGCAGTTACCAGCAGTTATCAGCAGTTCCTTCCTTATTAATGATAATATATGTGGAGTTGGTTTGTTTTATATTTTGTTGCTGAGAGAATTGTGGAAGGGAGATTGTTTGTGGAGGCTTTTACACAAGCTGATTTAATTTCCTCTCTAAACCAGCTTGTGCTTTGTTTTGTTTTGTTTTTGTTTTTAACTCCACTTGACCTTTTTTGTGCAATGTGAGAATGTGCCTTTTGGGGAACTCTGTAAATTGTGTTTAAATAGTTCCCAATTATCACTGACATTTTTCCTGTTTAAATTCTTTCTCTGAAATAATTTGGCTCATAATTGTTTTCAGCTTTGAATAATTTGACTTCTTGAAAACACTAAGTACACAGAATTGCTGGTGTGGATTTCATTCTGGTTATATGCAATTAAAGCAAACCAGCCTCTCTGGTTCCTTCTTTTTAACTGTCAAGACAATCCTAATGCCAGTACTGTCTACAGTATTTCTTATCTAAGAGTTTCTATAGGTGTTGTTACATGTCCCTTCCTGTAAGAACTGCATGCTCTCTAATCCTTCTCATTGCATTCTCCTACTATTCTTTGAGAATTCCCCTCCTTCCTTCTCAAACTGAAGGTGTTTCTTGATGCTCTCTTCCATGATCAAGTGAATAAGAAATACCCTTCGCCCTGTCTTTTTTCCATTGCCAAGAAGGAGTATTGAGAGAAGAGTGGAAGATCTGTGATAAAAACCAAATTAGTATTTCTTCTTGCATTATTGTGGACAATATAGAAGAGAAATTGAGAAATTGTGAGTTGTTGCTCTTCATAGGAGAAGTCCAGCTTTGCACAACCCTTTGCTGCAGGGGAGAAGGGCCTGCTATGAGACTCACCAAAATGATTATTGTCATGATGCTTTCATCCGTTAACCTGGTTTGATTTTGGGGCTGAACTTTCTGCCTATCCCCTTTTGATCATCTGTCACAAAGAGGAATCACTGAAAATGCATCTGGAAGGACACACCCAACATGAGGTAGGAAAAGGGGCAGTATGGGGGCCTGTCCTATGGATTGGTGGTGAAGACAATTATAGAGGTTGTGAGGTTGTCAGTTCACTCTTCCACTTGAGGAGGTCTGTAAACTCGTAACTCCTCTGTATAAATGCCCCTCTCCAGGCACATACAGCAGCCTTATGGTATCCACTCCGGAATGTCTCCTGTGCTCCTGCTGATGAGGGTTCCCACCACAGGAATCCTACAGGATTTCTGCAGTGACAGGAAGCAATAAGCATTCCCCAGCTTAGTAGTTGTGGCTACTTGTCTTGTGTTTCGGAAGTAGTGAATATTTCAATAAAATAAATTGACATGTTTTTAAAGAAGAGACCCCAATCTACAGCTCAATGTGGTTGCCTGTGAGTTAGAAAAGAATTTAAATTGGCTCTGCTGTGCCCATCTTGAACTTATGTCCCCGCATGTTCCTGAAGGCTGACACAACATAACATCTATCCAGCCACAAAGTGTTTATTTGCTTATTCTTTTTGCCAAGGGATTTGATTGTTTCTTGTGTGCTTTCAAACTTCTCTCCTCAGCCATATTTCATTGCCAAGCATCCAGGATTTTAATTTATTGGTCTTAATTTGCTCCGTAAAAATCTGCATGTTTCATGGAATAAAAATTTTATGCCAAAAGGGCCACTAATGAAAGATGATAACAGCCTTGCACAATGAAAGGAGGCATGGTGCAAGGCAAACAAAAGGCCCTTTTACAATCTTAGAAGGTTGTTCCCTTCTGTTTAGCTTAAGTCTCTATTCATTTTAAACTGAACAGTGTCTCTAATTCTACACTCTGTAATTTTTCCTCCTCAGGAAGGCATTGATCAGTATCGTTGCCTAGGTCACCACGGTGGATCTCAAGCACTGCTACTGTTTACTCCTTCCCCAGAATGCTAACTCTGGTTTATTTACACATCATTAGTAATCCCTGAGGTTTGACTTTTTTTCCAAACAGTATGATGAAAGTAATTTTCAGTCTGCTTGCAGTAAGAGGTCCACAATGTCTTCAAAAACACAGCTGCTGAAGCAGTGTATCCTACATTTGCAAAGATTAATTTGTATGGTTTAAACATAATTACACAGCAAGGGTAATTGTCGTAATAGTTGCAAGCTGATCTGTCTCAGAGTTTGTTCTTGGTTTCAAGTTTCTGGACATAGCCACCAAGTTAAAAAAAAATTATTTGAGCATATGATATGGAAATCTTCAGTGCTTGCTAAACACAGGCATCAGCAGCAGTAGCTTCTTAGAGAGTGGATTAGGAAAGCAACAACTAATACAAGTGACAACAAAGGGAACTATGAAAAAAATCTGAGTCATTAAAGAAATTTTTTGGTTATGACTGTCTCTGTTTCAGAAGAAGCCTTTGGGTCCCAGTCACCATATGATCCCACATCTTGATAAGGCTGGTGCAGATAGGCAAAGTTGACTATGAACTGTGATTTCCTTTTGCCCAGTTTATTCTGGTTTCAGACAGGGGTGAACTGAACCAACGTAAATCATGATTTCAAGCACATTTTCCTGTGTAATTAAGAAGATTTTTCTTAACCACAGCAGCTGCAGGGGTTGAATCATGGCTTTTGAGTCCCTGACTAGTGACTGAGCCACTTTGGCAGTAGCAGGGGCTGCTGAACTTTCTGCCAGGCACGAAGAGGTAGGCCACCACTGCTATTTCTGGGAAAGACATGAAGTGCTGGGTCCTTGGTCAGGGTTCTCCCCTGGTGCCTTGGGCTGCCACAGACCGAAGGTGAGACACAAGGTGAGGACAAACACAAGGTGATGGGGGCAGCCTGGGGACCGGCTGCCCTGGAGCTGCTGACCACAGCTTTGTCTGGTGGGCCCAGCCTGGGGGATGCTGCATCTCTTGGACACATGGGCTGAAGGATATTTAAGCAATTTAATACACAGAAGGAGGTCAGTTGTAAGCAAGGCAGTACATGTGGTGAAGTGTTTTAACTTTGGTAGGTTTGTTCAGGTGTTTGGCATGAGTGGTGTGCCTCTGTCTGCCTTAAGTAAATCAGGAGAATGGGTTGATATCTTTCCAGTAAAGAACTTTTGTCCAATTTCAAAATCAAAACTATTCCCTGAGAATTTCATAGTTTTGAAAAAGTTTTGCTTTGGAGAAATATAAATCAGGCCATTTAGATAAAGCTTGAATTGTGTTGCTTGTCTTTCTTGGAAGGGAATTTTTTAGTTTAAAAAAGGCTGCTTTAACACTGATTCCTTGTTTTTAAAATGTGGTATGTCATTGTGAATCAAGTGAAGCAAAAGGATCCTTGATTTTTTTTTCAAAAAAACATCGCAATTGTCTTTTTAATAATATGAAAATAAAACTGGTTTCCAGATGCCAAAATATTCCTTGGACTAGGCACTTTTTGATTTTACATGGCTGTACATTACAGTTCGCACCAATTTGCTTTAACTATTGCTGTATCAGACTGGAGGTTTTCTGGGTTTTTTGTATTTGCCATAGTTTTCTGCATAAGAGAAAAGGCAAGACAGTGGTGCATTGTTTTGTTTCCAGTCTCTTTGGGATAATTCCTTTTTTATTAGAAAAACTTCATCTGAAACTTACTGTTATTTCTCATCAATTAAATGTTTTAGACTTCTATTCTTTAGTGCACTCAGCTAAACCCCTCTTTTTTAAACCTCAGAGTATTAAAATAAAATGTTGGGGTTTCTTGAGAAGCAGTTGATTTGAAACCAATATGAAAACTCAAGGATGGAAAAAAATAGTAGTTTTGGCATGACAAAAAGAACCTTTCACATTTAGGCCAGTGGTCTAGATTCTGCAAAGAACAGACTGCCCTCATCTCCTGATCAGTTAAATGAAGACTGATGACACATCACTTCAAGATGAGGAAGGTCCCCAGGCTCAGCTCCCAGTTCCTGGACACATGCCTTGTCCTCTAGATAAAGTGGGTTGTGGTTGCACCCAATGTTCCAGCTGCTTCTCCAGAAAAAATTCCTTTAGCAGCATTTTTGGGACAGGCCTATCCTTCTGGTGAACATCAGAGCCCAGATGTCCATGCTGAAGGGACCTCAGAAAGAGCCATCTTGTCCAGACAAATGTGATTTTTGGCTCCCATTCAGGTTTAAGTAGGAGCTTGGTGACTTGGTGTTGAGCAAGCAGAGGTCTGAGGTGCAGAGCAGCAGAGCCTGGGCAGCTCCCTCACTGACCAGGATAGTTGCTGACTTAAGGAGTTACCCAAATTGGGATTTTGGACTTGAGGACAGATGTCTCTTGGCCTAGATTGGAGATGCCTGTGAAATGTCTCAAAGACGGCCTTTGTGTTTCAGTTGTCCTGTGGAGTGGGGATTGGTATTTCCCCACACCACAGCATGCTGTGCCACAGGGAGCAGAGAGACATGGGGGCTCAGGATGATATGCTATCCCTTACAGGAGCATCTCCTTGGTATTCTTCTAGTGCTAGGGGCAGGAGATGTATCTGAAGACTCTGTCTACACTGATGGGGACAGTAAGTCCCACAGAGGGACTTTAAAATAAAGAGTTCCTCATTGGCTCCCTGCTAGAGTGAAAACTAATTGCACAATTCAATCCATTTCTTCTTCTGAAATGGACTTTTTTTGTTTGAATTAAAATTAATTCAAGAGGAAACTACTGTGAAAATTTGTAGCACACTTCAGAAGCAATGGTTATGGGGAAGAAAGTGTGGGGAGATCCCACCATACACCAAATCAGCTGCTGAAATGGGTTGGAAGAAAGAAAATTGTTTTTTTCCCGTGAAAGTACCAGCATTTTGCAAATTGCTTCTTATCTGCCTCCCTCTAAATAGTCCCTTTTTCAGCAGCCGAACCCTCAGATATGCTGTGACTGGGTGATGACACTGCCATTTAATGGCCATATGACTTTCTAATGCACTAACATTAGAAAGGGTCAGGTATATCCATTAAATGCACTGGAACATGAGAAGTTTGCATTAGAAAGTGGGCAGTGATAACAAGTTTAGTGGAAGGATGAAAACAACAGTGGTATAATTTGCTTTGTATTGTCAAGAACAAGATCAGTACATTTTACTTGACTTTGGTAATTTGATAAATAAGAGAATGGAAACTTATACTTTCTTTTGATAAAAAATTGAACACTTGTACCCTAAACCTGCCCTGAAACACATCAAAAAACTAGTTTGTAAGTCTTATCCTGAAAGGTCGTGATGGGCATAGTCAGAGATGGAAGAAGTTACTGGTCAGGAAGCCGGGAAAAGTAAATAAGGAGAAGAATGCAAAGGGATAGAGATGAACTAAATATGCACTATTTAGTGCCCTAGCAAATGGTAAACATAGTTTATGCAGTTCAGTGAGTCATAGGATATCTGAGGAAATCTCTCAGTGAGCAGTGATGCGCAGTTGAGAAATGTGTTTCGGGGAAACCCAAATAAAGCTGGATTTCTTTCTTTGTGGGTTTTTCTCTTTTATTTCTCTGTTTGTTTTGGGGTTTTTCACAGACTTTTTGAATTCCTCAAGGAGTTTGCAGAATGAAATAATATTAGATTTGGCCTTCTTGCTGTACTTCCTCCAAGCAGGATTGGAGGTATCATGAGTAAAAGAGACTTTGGGTTACTTCAGACTCATAAGCTCCTAGATTCTGAAAACAGCCTGTGAGAAAGATGAAAAAAAAAAAAAAGGGTATAAATGCTGGTTCATGTGTATACCCCTGTCAGGAAGATAAGAGCTGACTATCTCCTCCCAGGGAGCTGCAAGGCTGCAGAAGGACAGAGAGACATCGCCTCTCTGGAAGCTGGGCTACCTTGCCAGCCCAGCTTTGGAAGGGGTGTGTGGTGAGGCACAGACCCCTCTGCTGTGTCACCTGTGCTCACAAACCTCGGTGTCTGCACCAGCAGCTTCCTGCAAGCTGGATCTGAGCCTGGAAGTGGGGCTTGTGCATGCTCTGAGCATTGTGAGGTTCACATATGCTTTGAAGCACTGGAAGCAAAAGAAGAGAATTTTTTTTCCGCTGCAGGGACTCAGGATTGTTTCATTAAATGTCACATTCATTTCTCAGTCACAGAGGCTGAGCAGTGGTGGAACAGAACACTGTGGTGGGGTGGCATGAGCATCAGCATAGTGTTTCTGTAAACCAAGTATATCTATGTAATCTTACTTGTATACTAAAACCCAAATCTCCAAGGCTCTTCTATTTCATGAAGCCATGTGCTGCTGACATAGTTTTTTCCCAGAGTACAAATTTGCTCAGCTCCACTTTCATTTTTTTTTTCCAATAAAAGGTCAAGGATAAAGAAGAATAAGACAAGTTCTGCTACAGTCCAGCAAAAATGCATTGGTTTACTGGCTCAAATCCATTTCTCAAGTAACTTTGTCTCTTTGCTTCACTAATGTTGCACAAGAGATAAATTTGTCTCCACAAGCTTGGCCTGGTAGAACTACTGCTGTTTCCATGTGTCAAACAGCTTTTCAGGTGTGGTATGCAACATCTTCCTCTCTGCAATCTCTTTTCCAGAGTTTTTGACCTTCTTCCTTGTTCCCTCCCTCTCTGTTTGCCTAAGCGAGATGCCTTTTGCAGCACTGGGGGCATAAAGTCAAGAGAACAGAACATGTAATCCTCAGTCCTTGCCTTGATGATTGACCCTGCCACTGATTTTCTGTGCAATTTAGAACAACCAACCCAACCTTTCTGTATCCAAATGCTAATGTGCTCTTTGCTTCCCAAGAAGCCATAAATACTGTCTGAAGAGCCTTACCTAGTCCAAATCAGAAAGTGCCAAAGATGAATTTTGCATAACACATCTTTTAAATGCATCTGCAAAGATTCATCTTAGGGATGGTCAAGGAGCTCCAAAGAGTCCCACTTACTCTTTCTGGCAGCTTGAAGTCCTCCTTTCTTGCCTCTTTGGTCTTTGCATAATCTCAGCCTGTTTCTGCCTTCAGAACTTTACAGCTTCCCAGTACTTATTTACTTGTCCATGAGGGAGTAAGGACTGAATGTGAATTTTCCTTTCCAAAGGCACCATGGAAGCCTCAAGTGTGTTTGTATTAAAGAATATTTCCCTTACAATATGCCTACACTGCTCCATGGAGTCATGGCTACTATTTGTACTGAGTAAGCTTGTTTAGAGACAGCTTGGACTCTCTACCTTGTGGTATCCACAAACTCCAGGAACGAAAAGGCTGGCTTTTAAGGTCCTCCAGGTTTCTGAGCGTGGCTCTGTGCAGTGCTGTGTAGTCCTCAGCAAGGTCATTTATAGATAGTTAAGGCATTTCTGCACAGCACCTCACTGTGTCCTGTAGATAAACCCCCTGTGTATGTGAGTACGTGTGTGTATATGTATTACAGCAGATTAAACAAGTATCTGCTATTCAAAGATCAATGTGTAATTAGAGTTTGGATGAACCTGAAAACATAAGCCAAGAATTCAATGATGCCCAAAACATATAAGAAAACTGTATTTGGGCAAGACTCGAAGTAGTCATTTGTGGCTAGGGATCTCTGGTTTGCACTGCTCCACCTCCTCTAAGTGAGGAGGACAACCAGGCCTTAAAATACAGACCCACAAGACTCAGGGACTTTGAAAGAGCAGCTCAGGCCCATAACTAGTTAAACAATGAGGCAAACAAGAAGGAGAGCAATTAAACTATTTTATGAGATGCAGAAGAACCATCAATTGTGAAATTTACTGGTAGCCAAGTTTTCCTCCCTGCCTTACCACTTATAATTATGCCTTAATTGTAGCTACTGGCTGTGGCACAAAGCTCGTGCATAAACAAGTCCCAGGATATGCTGCAAAAATACACTGTATGGGAGCCATTAGCAAGAAGACAATCAGGAGCTGGAATAGTGTTCCCACATGGAAAGCTGCGGGTGGTATAAAGAGCTCTGTATCCATATGGTTAGTTATGTGTAATACCTTTGTAATGACATTAAGTACCCCTTCATTGCTTTTTCTAGCACATTTCTAGCCTTGAGTCACTTGGACCAGTAATTACCAAATCGTGGTTTGCAGACTACTGGTGGTCCACAGGCTTATGGTAAGTGGTCCACAGCTGGGCTGCAGAACCAAACTGAACAGCTTTCAGTTGTGTTTTCAATTAAAAGTTTGATGATACAGGGTACATGGTGGTCCTCAAGAGGGTCTTAGCATTAATGGTGGTCCCATTACTCTAGAAGTCTGGAAACACTGGCTTAAACAATCATGCAGATCAACAGTCTACTTGCATTATTTTGTTTGAAGTTAAATGTTACTGCATGTCATCTCCTTTCATGTGCTGGGAGCTATGTTGCCTGCTCTGCTTGTCAGTTTTAAAAATAAAAGTATGAAGTATGACTAATGGTTCTTAGTGATATTGTCTTCCCAGTCTATGATTTATTTAACTCATCATTTTTTTGTATATTACTGTAGTTACATATCAGAAGTATTTGCCCCAAACCCTGTAGTATTTTGGGAGGAAAAGAAGAAGGATGTTTTTCACATTTCATTCTCTGAAGTGGGAGTTGGGCAGATGCAGGGTTTAGAGCTGAGTAGCAGAGACACTTTAGAGAGACTCTCATTGCAGTCTGTTCCCAGAGGTTAAACTGAGTAAAAAAGATGAACTTTGGGAAGTTTTGTTGGTCCTTTTATTGCTTCCTTAGGTTAAAAACTGAGAATTGTCTAAAAGGGAAAGTACCTCATTTTAAGCTGGATATTTAAGATTATGCAAAGGTAGGATTTGTTTGATCTTTATAAGCTCTGGACTAGAGGCTTAGGACTCTTGAAGAAAGCTGTTTACATCTTTGTCAGCTAGCAAACAGGAGTAGCCTAAGGCTATACCTGCAGATAGGGCTGGTTCCCCTCCCATACCTCAGTGATTGCACCAGTTGTCCATGATTCAAAACCATGGCTCCCCTCAAAAAACAGCTTCTTTGTCACCAGTTCTAGACTATTCTGTACTGAGCAAGCTGCATTGGTCTTGGGAAAACTGCAGGAAAAAATGTAGGATGCATTGCAGGAGAGGAAGAGAACAAACATAACCTTTTAGTTCAGGGCAGAGGGCATTTAGCTGGGAAGGAAGTGGCCTGGCCTCTCCCCTCTGCTCCCAGAGCTGTTCTTGTAGCTTATCCAATGTCTGGTAATATTGCAGAGAGACTCCTGGGAGCAGGGACAGGACCAACCGTTCCTTCTGCCCACAGACTTCTGACCTCTTGCTTTCTCTGTCTGTCTGAACCATGTGGTACTTATCCCAGCTGACCATGGGACAGGGTGAGTTCCCACCAGGATCCTAAGCTGTGCTTCCCAGACAGATGTTTTCATTGCTAAGACAGAACACTCAGGAGAGCAGCATCTCTGCCCTTGTCACCTGAAGGAAAACAGAATTGCAATTGTGTGTGTATGGGTGGCTGAATCTGCTGTCTGGTGGTCCCAGAGCAAAGCTGGCACCTCAGTCTGAAGCTCTGAAGTGGTTTAGGAGTGGCAAAGGACCAATTTTGGCATCCCAGTTAAATTCAGGTGTCAGTGAAATGTACAGCTGCTTCCTCTGGTAAGACTGTACATAGCCAGGACTGTCCAATATCTAAGTCTATAAACTAATCCAACCTCAAACTCAAGCCCTTTGCTATTGCAGTAAGACAGAAGTTTCAGATGACTTTTACAAGCGCTGTCCTAGGAATAAGTTCATTTTGGTTTGATGTTGTTAGAGTTTCAAAACTAAGCTGGAATTCCTTCCAAAAAGCTTGGAGCCACGCCTCAGCGTCGGTAAAGATGTTTAACAAAAGAGACAA
>JAWWMO010000083.1:138096939-138116275 GCA_035047845.1 Dendrocincla fuliginosa | reverse complement strand
TACTGAATTTGTGTTCCCTTTTTTCCCTTCTCGAACTCGACTGCTTTCATCCGTGAGTGATCATAATCACTACAAAGTTTGCCGTGAGGAAGAGAGGTGGGAGAAAGCCCCGGTTTTTCCTGCCCCTGCGGACACAAGGCGGACACAGGATTGTTGCAGTTTTGCTCTCCATTTCCCCCACGGGATCCAACCTGGGAACTGCCTACCATCCCCCTGAGAGAGAGAGCCCAGCCGGCCGGGTGCAACATCACCACCTGCTGTCCGTAAATATAACTGCGATCCCTGGGAGAGAGCTAGTGATCAGCGGCGGGGGTGCCACAGCGCCACCTACTGTCCGTGGATATAATTGCAGTCCCTTTTTGGGGGGTAGCCAAAGGGATCTTTTTTTTTGACTGTTTGCCTTGTTGCTTGGGGTGGAGGGGTTTATTACAAACTGTTGTTGTTTGGTTCTTTTCTGGGTATATATATATATATATATATATCTATTTATATAGTGGTTAAGAACTGTTATCCTTTTCTATATATATATTTTTTTTTTCTAATTGAAGTTCTGTTTTCTAAATTCAAAGGAGAGGGATTATTTCTTGGCCAGCATAGATATCTTAGTTCTCCCTCGAACTAAGACAGATGACTTTTCCCTTCCTACTCGATTATATTGCTGACTTTCTCCATTGGGAGCCCTTTGTTAACTTCCAGCTAAACTTTACTATCACTCTGTGCCTGTGTGCTCTTGAATGAGCTTTTCTAGTTTACTTTATTAGCTCTTTCCCTTCTCTGTTTTTGGTCTACTTTTCTGTGTTTATAGACAGTAATCACAGTTTTTCTCCATGAGTGTTTGCTTCAGGCTAAGCCAGATGCTTCTAATATTGTCTTGTAAGGCAGGCATTCCCCTTTCCTGTTTCCTTCATAGCTCCTCTAGCTCAAATTCAACTTTAATGAAAATGGGTATTTAAGAAAAAAAAGTGCATCAAATCCTGCTCCTCCAAAAAAAAAAAAATCCTGTGGTGGTTAAAACCTGGAATGTCAGTTGTATTCTGTACTCACATAAATATTTCTGCTTGTGTATGCCTTGTGTATCCCTGGCTGTCTCCCTGTGGCAGCTGGGATATGCCAGTCATTCTGCTCCTCTGATGTTCTCAAATCACAAATCCATATTATCTGTTAAATACTCTTAATATCCAAGCTGCACAGCTTTTCATTATATACCATGAAGTTGCAGCTTATTTCTGCTCCTCCAGACCCCAGGTGCTTCAAGTCTCCCTTGGTACTCCTCACTCTCTCTGCAGTGCAATCAGGACTGGTACCCCCTGGTATCCACGCTCACCCTTGTGCTGTGTAAGCCAGGGTCAGACATACTGGGCCTCTGCACCCTATGGCAGTAAAAAGAGTGACATGTCCTGGCAATGATAGCATTTAGGGATGGTAAAGCAAGGCAGTATGAAACCACTTTGTATGGACTCCCCAGGTAGACCCATATCTTGTTTCAGTTTGGTCCAAACCAGAATGCTCTTTGGCTGGCCAAGAAGATGATTTGTTGGCCAAAACACAGTGGTTTTCTTGCTGGATCCGAATGGCTCTGCAACTTTCAAACTCACTGAGGCTGTATGGTCTCAGCTGCTCTTTGTTAGGCACAAGTGCTATCCCAGCTGCAAGAGGCCTTGATGTTTGTGTGAAGGCTAATTCCACATTGGATCTATTATTATTGTATTTTATCATGATCTATATTGCACCAGGTCTGTAAGTACAAGCACCATCATGATAGGTACATGTGTGGTGATATAAATATTTTATAAATACCTGCAGAAAGTTTATGCTGAGATTTTAACCGCTCTTTTAGTCAGAAACCATTTGCTGTTGTCATAGTTTTTGTTTCCAGTAAGTACCTGCTTTGTGTGTGTTGCCTGATAGTTCTTGATAATAAAACTCAGAACTGAAACAGTAAAACTCAGAGCTAAAATTTTTCGAAGTTTAGAAGTGTCTGCAACATAGGCATGTTAGGGGCATTTTCTTCTCGGGGCATTTTTATTCCAATCTGTGAGATACTGTGGAACATTGATTTGGCTAAATATTAGAGGTATAATTTCAGAAAACATAGATTTTTTTTTTCTTTTTCATGCTGTTATCTTTACCTCTAACACAATTAAAATACAGACTCTTTCTACAAAGAAAAAAAAAATTGGCTTTTATTCAGAACTTTCAAGTCCTACAAGGAGCAGATCAAAACAGTACCTCTCTGCAGAGAGATTGTAAGATGCAGTGACAGGGTTGAGCTCAGACTGGCTCACTGCCCACAGCACAGTGTGGGCATCAGGAGTCAGGTTTTACATTTCCTTCTGATGTAGGTCAGACTGAACAACGGATTCTTTACAGCCTGAGCCTGGGCTGCATCATGTCAGAGGTGATTTCACAACCCTGTTTCTTATTTATGTATTCAGTATGATTCTGGGACTTGGGAGATGGATAGAAGGACTGCCTGGAAAAATAAAGTGCATTAAAACACATCTTGATACAATTCTCTTGTAATGATTTTCTGGAGTAAATTTCAAACAACTTCAAAACATGAAATCAAACAGTGGAAAACAGACCTACAAATGACACACAACTGAGAGAGCCCTGGAGGCTGGAGGACTGGTCCTCACTGCGTGTAACCCAGCTGCCAAAGTCATTCATGGGAATTGTCCCTTCTGCAGAGCCATGTTATGCATACTGAAAAATTTGTGAAGATCCCTGTGGCTTTTGGGATCTTTTCTGCTGGGTCATGACCCAGATACCTTACTAATAAATTTCTACCACTTTTAGTTTCCCAGTCTCCTTATCTTCCTTCACTGTATTTCTTTTGTCCTGTTGTATTATCTTGTCTTATTGTATTCCTATTTTTGCACTGTTTTATTCCTGGAAGTGAAATGTAAATGACATCTTCATCTGAAACACAGAAGCATCTAAAAATTACCTTGTGGAAGCAAAGGCCACAGGCAGGTTCTATGAGAGCTCATGTCAAAAAGCAAGAGGGTAAGAAGAAGGTCTGAGTGACCATAGGAGCTAAGACATGTCTGATGTTGTAAGTAAAAAGAAAGCAGTCCTGTGACGCAAGCTGTGGGATTACAATTGACATAACCAGTACCTATTTTAATGATGGCAAGTAATTTCCTCTATTTAAATGGAAGAAAACTGAAATTTCTTCACTCATTCACTTTTTTTCAAAGGGACAAATTCAACCCTTAATTCGTACTTCCTTAAGAGAACATAAGTCTCAAAGCGTTGAACCAGGTAAGGTCTATGCACTTGTCCTGTGTTGAGGATGATGAGAACCTTGCAAATTAGTTACTCACTTGCTTCTTTCAACTGTTCCTCTGAGGGATAGTAGGAAGTGAAGAACTTTGAGGTACAAATTGTGGATCTGGCAGAGAGAAAACGCTCAGAGGATTCAGCATGGTGTTCCTGTGACCATCCAAAGTGGCTGTAGCATGCACTGACCTTTCCATATTTGGTCTGCAGCCAAGAAAGACAACTCCACTACAGCCTTCCATCTCCTGCCTGGCTGATTTAATCATATTTCAGAGTAAGAATAGATTGTTTGGCTCCTACATTTTACTGCCCTGTTTGTCTGCAAGGGAAAATCAGCTCCTACTACATTGGCCCCTGTCATCTTGGTTTGTCATCACGGAGCTTCCACCAGCTGCTATAACCAGTATACCCAGTATCTTCAGAGGTGGGCTCTTGGTTTTCACAGTAGTTGCTTTGACCACAGATCCCAGGTAAGGTTACTGGTTGCTTTCTTCTGTGGTGATTGTAACTACAAGGTTAATAATATGATTCATAGCATCAAGACATCTTCTAATGGAAGGTTTCTCTGACCATGGCAGGGGATTGGGACTAGCAGATCTTTAAGGTCTCTTCTGACCCAAACAGTTCTAAGATTCTATGATTCAGTTCTTAAAGTGAATAAGAGGTGAGATGGATGAGGGGACCTCTTTGAATCACACTTCACAGAGGCAAATTTATTAGTGACATCTCTAGACTAGGAAGGATTGAATTTGTGATAATGTTAATTTTTAGTTGTTTTCTTTTAAAATGAATTTAGTTTTTAATACATGTATTTCCTTTTGTGGCAATAATTTTTTGCAGGGCAATTGTCTTATCTCCTGTGCATTGGAGAGGCTCTGCTGACTTTCCTCCATGAGATTTGAAGTGAAGTTCACTTGGGCTAAATCCCACTGTTGTGCCAGGGTCTAGCTCACTGTTACCCCATGTTCTTACATGCCAACTGCATTCCCTTTGCCCTTGGCTGTAGCCCTTTCTTCTCACAGGCTTCCTGCAAATCCCATTCTGTGTCATTAGGTATACCTCCATCAGAAACCAGCCTGGATGCAGGAATTTCGTTTCATGGTAATATGGGAAATGACTGTGTCTAATGGGATAAGACCTTGCCAAATGACATTATAGAGCCGCACTAGTGTCTCAGAATTTCTTCCAGGATTCTTTTTCTACGAAATTGAGTTTGCCGTAGGCCATGAGACACCATTTGTAAACTGCAGGGATTGCAGGAGGTATAAAATGTGCATTGTCTGGGGTTGGCTCTGCAGCAGATGGTGTCATGTAACCGTGGGGGTGAAGATACCTTTTCAGTGGTGACGTATCACAAATGTCACACAGTTGTTCCCTATTATTGCTGCCATGAGATATAGTCCCAGTTCTCTGTGGCTCAGCAGGCTGCCCCTATACCTTGAGCAACTCATGGTCACTAATATCTGGAAAACACAGTCCAGCAGCACAGCAGGTACTGAGGAACCACAGCTCCCCATCCAACACTGTTAGTGCTGTGCTGTGCAATGTGGCCTCGAGCTCTTGGGATGGGGTACTGCTGTGTGGTCTCCTCTCCTCACCACATGGATCAGCAAGTAGGGCACACTAAACCCCTTCAATTAAGAAGTGCCACATCTTCCAGCTATCACTTAATCCGCTGTCCAGAGTAAGTCTGGTCTAAAAGCCATCCGTCCCTGCTAGGAATCCTAGCAACTCAAGAATATGTGATGCTGAGCATCTAGAAACTAGCACTTTTCACAGTGCTTACCCAGCTTGACCTGGTGGGTGTTCGAGCAGCCCTGCTCTGGGTTTTGCAGCATTGCCCTGTGCTGCAGCCCTGCTGCAATCCCTGACATTTTATGCCATGGAAACTGAGGCAAACAAAGCCTGAGTAAGTAGACCAGTGCTGCATAGAAAGCCTGTGGCAGAGCTGGGAACCAAATGCAGACTTTCTGACTCCCGGCCCTGGACTTCAGTTCCCCACTGAGCTCTGACGTGGGATGAAGTGAATCTCACTAGAGACATCAGATAACCACAGTTTAATTTGGTTTCTCTGTGCTCCGTACCCTGGGGAGATAGCAGACTTCTGGCCACAAAAGGCAAGTTATTGAGAGATTTTCTGTTAATTCCTCCTTATGAGGTCCATCTTGTTATGTTTGGAGTTGCCATAGGTTTCTGTTTGTTTTGCCTTTTTTTTGCATGTGGGGCTTGTGTGTTTTATTAAGTCCTTGGCTAGTATCTTGTGCATGTTCAAGATTTTATAAGGGCTTCTTTCGAGGTTATTCATTATAGCTTTCAAAGGTGGCTTATTCTGAAGGCTTGCTATTGAATACCAATCTTTGATAGACTCATGTCTCACACAGGGGAGAAGGCCATTTCTCATAAGCTCATAATTAGTGTTCCCAAAGGGTTCCCCAGCTGCTTTTCATATCTCTATGCTCACGTTGACCTTGGACTTTGAATTCTCCATAGGTGTTGAAGTAAAGTCGTCAGAGAGAGAAAGTGAGAGAGCAACCTCCTTTTATTTTCATCACTTAAACAACATCCCTTGTAGTTTTGGATATGCCACTGAGCTGCTGCAGACCACAGGGAAAGGATTTGACCTTTCTCTGCCTCATCTGGCTCTTTTCTCTTCCTTGTCTGATCATGCTGTGAAGAGTGGAAGGCTTTTGGTGACCTTAGTTATCCGTTAAAGAGTGTTCATTTTAAGTTTTGGTCATTGTGTCCTTCAAAATACTGTTACAGGCAGAAGAAATTAATTAGTTAGGTGAACAGATTCGGAGTGTGTAGAATATTCTATCAGAACGAGAAAACAGATGCTTTTTCAGCACAAGTATGAATTTTGTAATTCAGTGTGAAGTGTAACACACTTGAAATTTGGAAAGATTTTTTGATCTGCTTCATATGAGTCATGCAGCATGTGTTTGTGGGTTGATTTAAATTCTGGAGGAGAAATTTCTATTATTTCACTCCTATAAAGAAGGAAGAGTATAGTTTCCATGTGCAGATCTCCTTCCTCTGGGAAATGCTGAATTTTATTCTAACTGCAGTTACCAAGATTTAAAAGAAAATATAAAACTTAAAAGGATATGAATTGATAACAGACATAAAAAGGTTAATATTTTCTGTAGGGCTGAAAACAGATTTGCTTGCACTCTTTGTGGCTGTCCTAGTGTTTTTCCTAAAAACACGAGTTCTAAGAATGGATGTCTCATAATTTTTCAGCTGCCTCCCCCTCGTGGTAAATCTGGAAAACTTCTATTCATGGAAAACGTGAAATGCTGGGTAAAGCTCAGCACTTCGGTTTCAAGAGATTTTATTCTTTTGGGGAGGGGAAGTCTTTAAAATGCTGAACAAATGTGAAATAAAGCAAGAAAATATCAGTTCTTTCCAGAAACCAAAAGCCCAAATAAGCCTAAATAAAAGAGCACAGATACCTCAGAGAACTTCATGTAACAGTTGCAGCTGGTTTGAGGCTTTTCTATCTCTCAAAACTATGCTCTTGCCCTTCCTTCCCCCTCCCCAGCCACTTCAGGGAGGCCTAGATGTGGCAACACAAACTTCTCCTCTCTTCTTTCTACTTGTGTGCCGAATACCTGAGAGGCAGGGCATGGACTCACTGCCAAGCCCTGGGGCTCTTGGTCTTCTTTGTCTGTCGACAAAGTTGGGATTCTGTCACTTTATGCGTGTTGCAGATACTGATTCCTGGGCTTTGCGGGTTTTTTCACACTGATATGGAAACTAAAATGTTCATTATAGCTTGGAAGAGGAAAGATTCGAGAACCACATTGACTAATGGTCAGTGTAAATGAGGGATGGCTATTTCCTCCACAAGCCTCCCAAGGAAGAAAGATGCAAACCCAGGCACTCTTTAACCCCCCAAAAAAGCGGTTTGCAGTCAGATAAAGCAAGACTGTCTTAAGTACCCCTGCATCATACACAGAGCAACATCTTCATAGTGGAGCGAACAGTCACCATTCCTGAGACCATCACTTTCCCTGAACTCATTGTCCTAGTCCGTTAAAGTCTTTTGTGATGCCTAAGACTCCGTGGTTCTCTGAAAAGAAAGCATATTGTTTCATTTCCTCTGGGACAGAATCCTCTGAAGTGTAGGGTGGACTTGAAAGGGTAAAGCTAAGAGGAGGAGAAGGAGGAGGATGAGGAGGAGTAGGAGGAGAAACAGAGGCTTTGTGGTTAAGGCTGTAGACAGGGACTTAAGAGAAATGGCTCATTTCCTGGTTTTACCACAAATTGTGTGTGGTGGGAAGGAAGCTCTTCATATATTCTGAGCTTTTAGTGCCTTGTGTGGTAACCAGAGAAAAGGGCCACTTCATCCTTTGTATCTTTCCCACTTAACTGGAAAGTCTCTGGGATGAGAAACTTCCTTCTGCATTGTATATCGACACAAAGATAACAAGGTCCCCAGCGGGGCTAGGGTCTGTCATAATTATAATAATAATTTAGATGATTAAAAAAATTACACCTCTGTCCTTCTCTGCTGTTGATGTTCTCATAGCCATTGGCGTCTTTTGTAAGTAACATCACTTGGCCTCGTCCTTTCTGAATGCATCCCTCCTTTCAGAAGCAGACCCAAAGGGTTACCATTGACCAGCCAAAATGGGCTGTGGCCACCAGGTGTCCCCCTTCTCCACGGTTCGAGGAAGGATTGGGCCATGGCGCTGAACCCCGTCTTTGTAAATCTGACATGAAAGGCAGCTTGTAATTCTGGGCCCAAGTGATGGGCTTATCTTTCCTCTAAGTGATGCAGTGGTGGTGAAGGCAGCCCTCAGCACGGTCCTGTTATGAGAGCAGCTGAGTTTAGTGTACCATTGCAAACTCAAAGCCCACAGAATGAGAACATTAGCTGCTTAATGTACATACTTTCAAAATGTTGAAATACTGATTCTTTTCCCCAAAGAGGTGCATTTTGTTTCTGAGGCAGGCAGCTTAACACATTACAGTCTGAATATCCAGTTTTTGCAAAGTGGTGAGGGTATAACTTTTCAAGCATTTAAATGATTATACTGGTTTACAAAGCCAGTTCAAATACACTAATTCTGCCTCAATCTGTAAGGATTTCTAGGATTTGCATCTTTTTGCACGAAACTCCAGCTTATATTGAAGTGCCATTATTTAATTAAAACCAAAGGGGAAAAAAAGGCAAAACAACCCAAACTAAAAATCCTCCTAGAGGGGCTAACACGCTCATTTTTTCTGTCCTGATGGTCAGAGCACAGTCCTGGGTATGTGCAGGCTCAAGTCTCTGTTTGGTCTAATGGGCAGATTCTTTCTGAATTTCTGTGAATCAAGCAAGAAGAGGTGCTGAGCCCAGGTCTTTAATGAACCAGACTCAGTGGTGCAGAAGAGCAAATCTCCCCCAGTTAATTTACCTCTTTCTCTTTAGAACATAATTCATTATATCCTTTCAAATATCCTTTATCTTTTACCATCAGCAAAATTAAATTTGATATGCTTCAAAGAGCTCCAACTAGCTCCCAGCAAATGGACTTCACTGAGCATAACATGTATCCTGAGAACTGCAAGACTCATGGAGAAAGGGAATGGCAGGATGCATGGGGTGAATGGGGAAGGCCGCTGGCAATGAGATATGTGTGTGGATGCATAATTTACCACTTGGGGACACAGTGGATGTGAATAATAAGCAGAGGGATAAGAAAAGCATGGGAAAAAATATAAAGAGGGTGGAAAACGGGCTTGGCATGTGCTGATAGTGTGAAAGGCTAAAGAAGAGGAGAGACCAACGTATGAGACCAGAGATCCAGGTTGCCTTGCATGAACTGAAATGCAATATTTGGGAGAAATATTTTATTCTAACATTGAGAATAACAACAACCAGATCCAGGAACACTGAAGAGTTTTAGGTCGGTGATGCACTATTCTTCGTTATTTTAATGTAACCATTTACATGTCCAAGGCAGAATAAATCTACTTCTTGAGATAAAAATAGTGTTGTTTTTTTTTTTTTTTTTCTGTTTGCTAGACTGCAAATCATTCAATTGAGTCAATTCACCAGCAATGGCTATTCCCTACTGTTTATCTGAGTGGAGAAGCTTAGTGTGAAATTAATTTCATGTTACTCCAGCAAGCTCACTTGCAGGCAATCTGCTGAGCTCCCTCTGTAGTCTCTGGAGAACACATGTTTAATGACAAAGAAACAGACTTAGATCTAACTTTACACAGTTACAGAAATAACAATATAAACAGCAGGGATTTAAACAAAGATTAAACATATTTATGGTATATTTGCAAGTAAACTCTTCCTCTTACAGCTGCATGGGGGGCCTCTTGATTGATATCAGGAACATCTCTTGTCATAGAACAGATGTCCATACCTATGTAGTGTATAAACTGAGGTTGGTAATGGGAAAATCAGTGCAGAATTTTCCCCCAAGTCACACTAAATTTCATGCCTGCACTACACACTTCATTACAAAATTTAGCCTGGTAGGCATAACCAGAACAGCTTTTTGAAACAAGAGTCAATACAGAAAGTTTTGGTACAAAATAATTATTTTATTATTCCTTTTAAAAAATTAAGAAGAAAAATAAATTCCAGTGTATTAAGTTGTCAGAGGAGAGAAATGTGATGTTATTTCATGGAGTTCACATTTGTCATAATACTTAAATACTAGGACTAGAAATGGTGAGTAACTTTTTTTCATCCATCTTCCCATACACCTAGAAATTATTATAGAGTGAAGAAAAATTATGGGTTAGACTAGAAAAAAAAAAGTATCAACATTCTGCTTTCCCTGAAGATGTTATTGTACTACTCCAGAATTATACTGGAAAACAGAAGGGGGGAGGCCATGATCTTAGTGAAATCAATAGTAGAATTTTACTCATTTTGAGGTTTTCATTGTAGTGTCAGGCATCAGTTGAGAGGGCTGGCAGCTGGTTTCTTTACCTAGTTAGTGAAGTCAAAAAAGAGACATATTTTCAGCATGTCTTTGACTGCTGCACTAGAGCAGATTAAATGCAAGAAGTATGTTACTTTAATGAAGTCCTAGAGATGAAACAGTCCTGGAAATAGCTACAAACATCTCTCAGGGTATATATACTGTAAGGGGTAACACTAGATATCATCAACATCACCTACTGAAGGTGTACTCAGTTACCAGTTGCTAACACCTAAAACTGTTAACCAACTTATTTTTGGGGCAGTCCTTCACTGGTACCAGCAAAAGAAAGCTAAATTTGTTCAGAGAGTATGGAACCAACAAGTCAGCCACTGTATTTTGTGCTTGTTTCATCAACACACACTCAGGACACGCTGCTGTATGCACCCATGCATTGAATGTTGAGTGATGTTTCCAAAATGCTCAGATGTGAATCTTTGGATATATGAAAATGAATTGCTGACATTTGAATAATTTAATTTTTCTCAATATGAATAATTGAGCTATGCTTCTTGGGAAAATCACAGCCCTAAACCAGAAATATTCAGGATTTTATCATTGAAGTTTGCCTATACAATTGTCACAGGTTTGACACACTACTGTTGTATTTTGAGTAAATCAGTGTAACAAGATTTGTCAGGAACAAGTTGAAATTAGCCCAAATATTAAGGTAGTAACTGTTCATATTACAAAAAATCCTGTTCATAATACAAAGCAAATCTAAAGGAATATAACTAAACTGATAGCAGGTGAAAAGCTGTGTCAACTGAGGTGACGTAAAAATAGCCACTGAATTGGTATAACCTATATAGTCTAAAAGGCAGTGGGAATCTGGGTCAAATCTCTGGCTACTTTAGTCCATAGAGAACATTCGTGATCTCTTCCAAAAGACATTTTTCCTGCTGAAATGCTACAGTAATGTAAGAAGACATTGAGATTGCTGTAATACTGGTGTTTATAAATTTAGATAATAAGGTTTTGAACACTGTAACACTTTCCTTTTGTGAAGGCTGCAGTGCTCACAACAATGCAACTGCCTTCTGGCAGAATGGGTTGATGACAGGGAGATGAAGCCAAAGCAGCACTGAGGAAGGTTATGCCAGAATTTTGGCACTGCTTTACTGAAGTGCAGACTGTAGTTTAAAGTGCTGGGGAAGTCTCTATAGCCAAAAGGAGTTATGTGAGTTACACTTGAGCTCATATGCCAGAGTGCACAAAGTCAAAACATAGTTATTGGGTGACCATTTTACTTCTTAGGGAATTGCTGGTTGATTGCATTTCTCTCTAATTATTCCTGGCTCAGGATAGCTGGGTTTTGTTAATCCAAAAACTGTTCAAATTCATCCAGACTTTATTGCTGCATTGCTCAGTAGTTGTTTCATCTCTTGGAAATCAAAATACATGTAATTTGCAAGATGATCCTGAGAAACACTTGATAGCTTGCATTGGATTAGAAAAGTATTGCACAAACCAGCCTGATTCTAAGGGGAAGCAGATAGAGATGTGGGGTGCAAGTAGTTCAAAAAACCCCTTTCATCTTTCACGGATTCTAATCTGCTCAACCAATTCTCAGCTACCTCGAGCAATCCTGGCTGTCTGCTCTCCAGCTCTCAACACTTCATAGCACATAAGGTTGCTGGGGTGCAAAACTAGAAAGAACTTCACATGTTAGAAAGACATGAACCTTTTGGACCAGGTCCAGAGGAGAGCCACAGAACTGATCAGAGGGATGGAGTGCCTCTCCTATGAGGAAAGGCTGAGAGAGTTGGGGTTGTTCAGCCTGGAGGAGTGGAGACTCCAGAAGGACCTTATAGCACCTCTGAGTACCTAAACAGGACTTATAAGAAAGATGCGGACAGGCTTTTTAGTAGGCTTTTGGCAATTGGACAAGGGGTAATGGTTTTAAAGAGGGTAGATTCAGACTAGATATAAAAAAAGAAATTTCATGCAAGGAGGGTGGTGAGACAATGGAACAGGTTACCCCGCCAGGTATTAGATGCCCCGTTCCTGGAAGTGTTCAGGATCAGGTTGGATGGGGCTTGAACTCCATGTCATCAACCCATGTTGTGAGAAGGCAGTTGCATTCTTGTGAGTATTGCAACCTTCACAAAAGGAGAGTGCTACAGTGCTCAAGTCCTTATTATCTATCTTTATAAACCTGAAGCAGTGGAAGACGTCCCTCCTCATTTCAGGGGACTTGGACCAGATGATCTTTAAAGGTCCTTTCCAACACAAACTGTTCCATGGTTCTATGATTAGAAATTAAATAGTGCAAGAGGGTGTTAGATGTATGCACCTCCATGCTCTTAATGAGAGGCAAGGTTAGTCCTGTTTTGGCTACTTGAAAAGCAAAAGGCAGGCAGGAATTTCTTGTTAACAGTAATTACTACAGAGAAATTTATTATTGATGCAGTTAGTGGAGAAATTCATACAAGAGCCCAGGCAAGATCCATCTAACTTTAACTGAACCAGCATGGGTTTTAGCACCAGGACATCATAATTTCAAGGATGACTTAAAAGTTACTAGAAAATAACAGCTGTTGATGCATGCTCACACTTATCTTTACCTTAGGCATCATTTGTTAAAATGAGCATTTATCTCTTCACAGGTAGACACTAAATTTAGGAGTCTTAACCCCCTGACTTTCACCCTGTGTCTCAGGAATTGACAGACTGGAGGTTTATAGCTCCTCCAGAAGAGGACATCAGGCCAAATATGTTGAGATTTCCCCTTCTGCCTTTTTTCCTTGAGACAGCACTGTTTCCTACCACATGGTTATAGAACAGTCATGGCATAAGTACAATTCTGGTATCACTAAGAGAGACAGACAGACACCAAGCTAAACTTGGTCCCACAGCTCTGGCAACTGAATGTCTGCATAATTGTGCTCATGACCTATTGGCACAAGCCTGCTACATACCTGATTTAATATTCATGAAACTGCGACCCTCAGGCTCCATATTCCTTGGGGATATTGCCATGGTGTCTAGCACAAACATGATCACAGGCTGATTTTGGGAAGCTGAAATGCTGCAAGACCCAATTAAATACTTCAGTAGTGCTTCAGACCCAAATGCAAATGCAAATCATGCGATTGTTCTTCACCACCACTATGTCTACATCATCCTGTCTCCGAGGCTAACTTACTCTGAGAGAAACTTCCTTTTGAATGTGTGCCTCACAGTTATCCATACTCCCCTGCACCAAGACACTGCTCATCTTTTAGGGCAGCGATTAGGGTCAGGTATGCTAGGAATACCACAAGACAGTATCTTTTTTTTTCATGAGTCTACCTAACTGGTAGGTAGTTTTAGCTGCCTAGGTGTTTTAGCTGTTAAAAATTGGTAGTTTAAGAAAAAAAACTTTAGGGAAAATATTTTGGATCACATAAAGTTTATTCATTTAGTAAAGTTATATTACAATATGTACAGTTTCTATTTACATATACACCTTTCTAAGAAATGAAGCACCATATGATACAGTTAGTATTTTAGAGGAATTTACAGATATATTATTATTGCATCCAAATAGTTATATCTACAGACACACATTGATTAGAACCAATTTCTTATAAGACTCTGACTTCAGTTGGTTTTGCATTAGACTGCTACTGAAGTTGCCAAAGAGAAATTTAATTGTTGTCAGCTATCAACCTTCTGTGCTTCAGGATAAGAGACCTTAGCATTGTCATTTCAGCTGCTACATGCAAATTCATTCCTCACAGAAAGTCAGAGGCGATGACAGAAGGTATTTTAAAAGCCACAAGAATGCAACACTTTTATCAGTAAGATTTTTACTGTCATCAAAAACCAGAGTTTCATTAAAAAGGAAAAAGAACAGTGGCAAACTGTTTATAGGCACGATGCAGAGTGAAGTTGAGAGCCTGGAAGCTTATGTGATACAGTATCATGTATTCCCCATGGAATACCTTTACTATTAAAGAGCTCAGTCTAACAGCTACAGAAACTTGTGGCATGATCCCCTTAACTCAAGGAGAAAGTCTAGTTGTCTGCTTTGTGATTTTTATGCCATCATCAATGAAAAAAAAGGCTCTGTCCAAGGTACAAAATTTCCTTCAAGTGAATAAAAGACATTTGGAGGGGGGAAACGTAAAATGAGGTATTTAACAAACTACAGGGAAAAGAAAGCACCTAATTTGAAAGACCATTTTGAAAAACATTTTAGATATTTTATATATGCAATTGTTACATTCACCTGATTGTGGGCCAAGTTTTGTATAAACTATTTATACCTTTTGCACTAATTCATGCTTTTCATACTTTTGCTTCGCTAGAAGACAGATCTGATGGCTGGAAGAAAACAATGTTACTCTGAGGACAGTTGTTATGACAGACACAGGTGTTGATCACCATCATTGGCTTTTTTATGACTTTGCCCTGAGGACAGTGGAACTCCACCTGAATGGTTTTGGTGTTGTGTGGGGTACAGCACCGCCCGTCATTGCAGAGGCCGCAGTAACGTGGTTTGTATGTCTGCACACTGGTGCAGTTCTTGTGCTCAAAGCGAACAGCTTTCACAGACTTCTTTGTTCGGATACATTTCTTCCCTTTCTGAGAGAAATATGAAGAGACAGAGATATATCATTGCATAAGACAGACCGATTAAAAATTGACATGCAAGGATATAGGTCTACTCTGAAAACTTTATTGGCTTTATTCATTCAGCAGCAAGAAGAGTCTGCAGACCTGCTTCAGGTGACACCTGCAAGATCTGCCCTTTGACAACAGTGTGTTACTGGGCCAGTAATGAATGACAAATAATTAAAGCCCACTCTTGCCATCTGAGACAAACCAAGTCAACATTCATTATGAAACTATACTTTACTGGAAAACTTCTCAGGCCAGTGTAGTCCCATCAGAGAACCAGGAAGCCAAAAAGCAAGTTACAGGACTAGAATCAGGGAAAATAGGGGGGATAAAATTAATTGCAAAAGTCATAGCCCATTCTTGTGACCCAAGGCAGCATCAACTTTAGCCATGTTATTTTTAACCAATGATTGTCTAACTTGTCCTTGGAAGTCTTCAGTGACAGAGACTCCTTATCCGCTCCAGACAACCCGAACAGTTCATTGTTCTTACTGTCTGGAAGGTTTTCATTCATGTCTTAATTTTTATGAAGTCTAAACTCACCATTTCTTCCTGTATCCCCTACAGATTCAGAGCAGGCTGCAATATCTGAAGAGAGTTACAGGAATGAATCTCTCTTCTCTTGCGCTCAAAGGGAGTTCAGTTCTATCAGTTTTTCCCTAGATGAACATGTTTTCTAGGCCTCTGATCACATTATTTAAAACTGCAGAGATTGTTCAGCAAAGGCCTTAGAAATGCCTTTCAACACTCAGAACATTACATAAACTTACATAACTATGTTATTCTCTCTGACAGGAATACTTGTTGAAGCAGCAAAAAAATCAGCTCCCTTAGACACACATTTTCTTTTAGCATCAGTGTTTGGTTTGCTTTTGGAAAAAAGCATCATAAGGATTAAGATAAGGTTTAATTTAGTCAGTCAGATTTTTCAGGATCTGTCACATTGTTCTGCAGTTCCAGATGCTCAACAGACTAGACGTATCCATTCTGTATGACTGAAGCAACTCTGAAGTATAAGTAGCATGATTGCATTTCTGTGAGAAGTTAGACTGTGTGAGCTGTCAAAATAACCTGCACATGCAGTACATGTGATCTGTTTGGGATGGTTCGAATTATCAAAGAATCATAGAACAGTTTGGGTTGGAAAGGACTTTTAAAGGTCTTCTAGTCCAATGCCCCTGAAATAAGCAGGGCCATTCAGAGCCCTGTCCAGCCTGATCTTGATTGTTTCCAGGACTGGGGAATAGCATCTACAACCTCCCTGGGCAATCTATTCCAGGTGTCTTACCACGCTCATTGTAGAAAATTTCTCATTTCTAGTCCTTTAATCTGGTCTGAATCTACCCTCTTTATTTTATAGCCATTGTCCTTTGTCATATCACAACAGGCCCTACTAAAATGTCTGTTCCCATCTTTCTTGTAGGCCCCCTTTAAGTACTGGAAAGTGTTGTAGGGTCTCTCCAGAGCCCTCTCTCCTCCAGGCTGAACAACCCCAACTCTCTCAGCCTTTCCTCACAGAAGTGCTCCAGACCTCTGACCATATTTGTGGCTCTCCT
The DNA here is from genome assembly GCA_035047845.1 of Dendrocincla fuliginosa. NCBI lineage: Eukaryota > Metazoa > Chordata > Aves > Passeriformes > Dendrocolaptidae > Dendrocincla > Dendrocincla fuliginosa. The sequence goes on along the minus strand of JAWWMO010000083.1, from coordinate 138,099,888 downwards.
CTGGACTCCTTCCAATAGCTCCATGTCTTTCCTATGCTGAGGACCCCAGAACTGGACGCAGTACTCCAGGTGAGGTCTCACCAGAGTGGAGTAAAAGGGCAGAATCCCCTCGCTTGACCTGTTGGAGGTGCAACACAAAATTACTGAGCAAACACAGCAAGTCTAATGCTTACCAAAAACACTGAGCTTGCTGCATATGTACTAAAAGGCATATTTACATACAGTTGCATCTGGAGCAATCTAGACCATAATATTGCAACCTTGAAATTAGAGCTGAAGAGACTCTGCTTGCTCTCTTGCCACTCTCAGCAACCTACCTTATCAGGTGACTCTTCATTTTCACAAGGTCTTATCATGCAAAGCCGTGTCTGCTTCACCATTTCACACTGTTGATTTCTGTTGGTAACGCGGGTGGAGAAGCCCATCCCACAGCTTTTGGAACAAGCACTCCATTCTGTTGTCTGCTCGATACAATTGACACTGGAATCTGACACATCGATCCCGAGTGTGGCCTCTTGTCTGTAGGCTGGAGACAAACCCCACAGAATTTCACTACAAGAAAAATTCACATTAAAACCCAGTATCTAACAGAGCTCTACCACATCTGGGAAGGAACATGTGAGACAGAACAAAGGTACAAACCCCATGCTTCTGACAGGATTTAGGAATTTTAAAAGCTGTCTTTTTAGGCATCCTGGGTGACAACTTCCTACATCTAAAAATAACAAAAAGGTGACTATCAGTGTAATCAGAAAAGCATTTAGAGTCAGTTCACTCACGTCCACAGCTGGAGGAGTTACTGCCAATTTTTAAATCAGTTTATAACTCTGCTTTAATAACTTTTCCTTCCTCACTCTTTCCAATGGACATACATCACAAATCTGTTCTAAAGCTAAGTCATAAAAATATTTGTATTAGGTATGATTTGAGAGAGGTTGAACGATTTATCTAAACTAATAAACAGCATGGAAGTAAAGTCCTTTCCTCCAAGAGTCATAAAGTCACCCCATCTTGTCAATTATTGACAAACTATAGCCAGGGTGATGATGGGGAGGGAGGAGGGAAACAATTTCCAGGAGCTATCACAGGTACTTAAAGCCATAGTCAGCTCTGACCACTGTCCTGCCTCTGTAGCAGCATTAAGCTGTACTACACAGGTATTGCTAACAGTGTAGTTTGGCTCACTGATCAGCACAGAAGCAAACAGAAAGAGACAATACAAGTGAGCTGTCAGTCACAGTTCTGGCTGTTAAGCTCCTCTGCAATGGCCTTTCTGCCTTTTGCATGGTAAAGATCCAAAAAGGCGGCCTCCCAAGAGGGATGGCCATTGTTAGCAAGAATGTAGATAATTCACCTGTAGGAATTTTACAGATTAGCCTGTCACTGTCAGACAAATCAAAGAAAAAGAAAGGTATCAGAAAGGTGTCAAACTTTTTGTTTATACCTTGTGTACCTTACAACTGACACTTCATAGCACTCTGGAAGGTTATTAGACCTTTTCTCTCTGGATCCTTCCTCACTTGTTTTTTAAATGAATTGGCAGAGTTTCAGTATAACTAACTGCTTAAGATCACAAAGAGCAATGACTGGAAGAGAATGCAGTGCCCTCTACTCTCAGTAAAAGTAGCTTATGAAAATTCATGTTGAACTAGTAGTCTAATTTAAAGGGGGAAGAGACATAATTCAGTAAGAAAACAGGGAGGAAATATTATCTAGGGTTTTTCAATCACAAAAGTACTTCACGCATTTTGGAATGGGTTGGGGTTTTTTTACAGATGCATCCACTGTGCTTATAACCACTGCTTCTCCAAGTACTCTGTAATGTTTTTAATACCAACAATAATGATGAGAACTCTAGCACAGGCAAGCTGGAATTTGCTGGCATTTTAACAACCATGCTGGCCACTTGCAAGAGCTGCAGAACTTAGGGATAAAAATGTCTCTTGTAGACTAAGCTGTTACAATAGTATTTATGACGTAACATATTCTTGCAGAGCAACTAACAAGCCTGCGGTTTTGATTTTGTGTGTGTGTGTGTGTGTTTGTGTGCGTGAGAATGTTTGGAGGATTAGGAACTTGACCCTGTTTTATTCCACTCACAGAACTACTGTGCACCAGATACACAGAAGTTTAAGATTTGGGAACTCATTTCAGTTAGCTAACTTTTAAAACTGCTGTGCACATTCATCCTCTGAATCTCTCTTTTACCTGTCGAGCTCTGCCTTTATTCGGTATCACTGGTATACTTTCTAGTCACTCCAGATGAGAAAAAAAGACCAGAAAAAACACCGACCGTACAAAGCAATGTGTCTTAGATTTGGCACTCCATGGATATTTCCAGTATGGTATCACCTCCTCCTCACAATAACTGTGATTATTAGTTTTTAGTTTCCTCACCAGCCATAGCAAAACCTCCCAAAATCGCTTCATCATCAGAGTCGCAGATCCACTTCTCACAGCACTCTCCAGGGACTTCGATTTTTCTGGGGAAGGGGCAGTCGGGGCCGGGGAGCAGCAGGTCCAGGTTGCAGCGGGGCAGGCAGCCGATCTGTCCGTCGCGGCAGGTGCACTGGTATTTGCAGCTGGGCTGGAACGTCTCCCCGTTGCGATAAATCATGCCATCAAACACGCAGTTGTCCCCCTCCAGCACTAGTGGGAAAAGCGGAGGCATTTCGCTGATTGAGGGGGCGTTCGGACGCCCTCCGGCCCTCCCAGCCCCTCCCGCAGCATCAGGGGCAGCCGGAGGGCAGGCGGGAGAGGAGCAGGACAGGCGGAGGGCAGGCGGGAGAGGAGCGGGACAGGCGGAGGGCAGGCGGGACAGCGGTGGGACAGGCGGAGGGCAGGCGGGAGAGGAGCGGGACAGGCGGAGGGCAGGCGGGACAGCGGCGGGACAGGCGGAGGGCAGGCGGGACAGGCGGAGGGCAGGCGGAGGGCAGGCGGGACAGCGGT
>JAWWMO010000083.1:138057871-138096839 GCA_035047845.1 Dendrocincla fuliginosa | reverse complement strand
GCCGGGTCCCCCCCGCTGCCCTGCGGGAACACGGCGGCCCCGGGGGCCGGGACACGGGCACGGCCCGACTGCCGGCTGTCCCCGAGCCCCGCACTCGCCTCGCACGGCCGGAGGAGCAGGAGGAGGAGGAGCAGCACAGCGGGCAGGTCCTGCCCGCCGCCTGTCGCCATGGTCCCGCCCGCCGCCCGCTCGGCTCTGGCGGCAGAGCCATTGCGGCCACTTATATAGGACCGGCAGGGGATCCCCCTCCGCTGCCACCCCCGCACGGCGGGCAGCGAGGGCCGGGGGCGGGGGGATGGAGCGGGGCAGATGGAGCGGGGGGATGGAGAGGGGGGATGGAGAGGGGGGATCGAGCGGGGAGCTGGAGCGGGGGGATGGAGAGGGGAGATGGAGCGGGGAGATGGAGCGGGGAGATGGAGCGGGGAGATGGATCCGGGCCGGGCGCTGCGCTTCCCCCACTCCTCCCGCCCCCTGCCCCGGCGCACTGAGCCGCTGCCCGGCGCCGGGCGGCACATGGAGCGGGGACCTGAGCCCCGAGGGCAGAGCTGGCCCCTGCTCGGGGGGTCGGACCGGCTCGGTGCATGAAGTCGAGGGGCTCTCCCGGAGGGGACTGCCGCCCTCAGCCCGTCCCTACGTCCCGTCTTCCTCCCCGTCTGCCCGAAGACATCCATCCATCCATGCATCCATCCATCCCCACGCGAGCTGTGCTGCGGTCACACGCGGTGGAGCAGCACGGTGCTGTCTCACAACTGTGCTCCGACTACACCGTGGCCGCTGGCACAGCCCGTATGGCTGAGCAGTGCCTGGCGCTGGAGACCCCACAGGCAAACACCTCTCAGGGCTGCACTGCTTCTGGCCTTGGCATGAGGTGTTTTGGGCTTGGTGGGAATTACGGCGACACAAATGAAGCCCGTGAAGATCGGGGGTTGTGGAGGTCATGAGTGCTTCTCAGTGAACTCGCTCAGTTTCAAGTCATGAGCGCTGTTCATTGCCAGAGGGGAGCAGATGTCGCAGCTGGTGGGAAACAGAAGTTGCATAGGGAGCCCTCCCTGCTCTGTGCAACTCTTTGCGTTGGGGTGGCCACAGACTCCTCAGTGCTCACATGGTGTGTGCAACTGCAGGGGATGCAGAGTTGATATGCCAGGCCTCAGGAATGCTTTGTAGAAGTAACTCCAGTGCTCTGTTCTGTGCAGTTATTTTAGTGTGTGCGGGACAGATTTAGGCCAAGCGTAAGGAAGACTAAATCTGTTAATGGCTTTTACTTGTCAGGAATTGCCTTCTGCCCAAGGCAGGCCTTCTTGGGGTTTGCTATGATACAGATATTCTTTATCTTTGGTTGTCTGAGGCAGATAATATGCACTGGATTCTGTTATGGCTTGTTAAAGAGAAAATATTTGAAAAATAAACAAAACATCTAGGCAGACTAGTGAAAACAAGATGCCTTTTACGTTTAAGACATGACACAAATGGTACTCATGAATTTACAAGGCTGCTGTAGCTCTGTGCCAAGACAAAAGTCAGCATAAAACCAGAAACGGCAAGATACAAGTTTTGGTTTGGACAAAAGTCACTGTTCCTTTCCTGATGCTGAATGGCAACTGCAGGGTTTCTGGAAAAGCCTGGCATTCTGGGGAAAGCAGACTTCATAGGTACACAAATACATAACCTCTGGACTTGTTTTATTTTCTTTATTTTCTTCCTCACACACAGCAGGACCAGCCAAGGGGAACACTGGGTTCTTCAAACTATTAGCAGCTTGGGCATGGGATTGAGGTTATTTCAGTCATCCGCTGCCTGATCCGTCATTTCACCTTCCTTATCTCCTTTATTTTTCTTTTTTTTTCTTCTTCTTTGCTTCTTTTCCTCTTGTCTCTGATTTAGGCAGTCAGTGCAAAGTCACTTTCTTCATTACCTTGCCTGTAAATAGAATAACCAGTGCTCTTGGCCAGGTGTAAAGATTTGTTAAAAAGAAGTAAGGCTGTTCCTACAGTTTTCCCAAAAGTAAGGCTGGTCCTACAGTTTTCCCAAAAGTAAGGCTGTCAGCCAGAGGGCACATCCAAGACTTGTTTTTGCCCATCCTTCTGTATATGAATCTGCTGAGGATTTCAGTGCCGATAATCATTTACAGTCACTGAGAGTTTCCTTACCTTCCAATGAGATTGCTTCACATGATTCTTAAATGTCTTCTGGTGTATAATAAAGGTTTCACCACATAAAACTGCAGAAAGAATCAAATAAATGAAAAAAATTACCAGCATACTCAATTTGGAAAAAAAACCCCTGTTTTACTTGCATTTAATAAATTTATTAAAGCCCTATTTGTTTTAAAAAATACTAGTTATGAAAGTGAGATTATGCTACATTTCAGTACAATAGGACCAAATATCCTTTCCTGGACGTTTCAGTTCCTCTATGCATGATTTGGAATCCATTGAACTATCAGTTTAAGGATGCTGATTCATTTTTCTAACCATGAATCTTTCTGTTTGTACTTGTTCTACAACTTTTTAAAGTGTGCCATACGGATCTTATCATATGAAAGTAGCCTTTGTTACCTCTCACAGAGTAAAATAATGATCAGATGGAGAGGTTTCGTGCTGGCTCAGCTGGCAATGAATAGCGTTTATTCATGATACAAAATTAGTGAGTACAAATAAATATTTTAGTTTCTCTGGGCTTGCTTTTTTTAAAGAACTGTGCTTAAGTGAGTTAATATTTGGGTTGCCACCTTGGCTGTAGCTGTTGCAAGGAGTAATCCCTCCTAATATGTAAAGAAATTTCTTGCACCACCAAAATGCCAAAGGAAGCTTTATCTAAAAGACAGAGGTTACCAATAAAACTGACTCCACTCTTAGACTGTTTCTAGTTCTTGGTCCTATTCCTATCCCGAGGTGTCAGGGTATCTGTCAAGGTACGTATTATCTATTACAAAAATTCAAGCATTCACAGTAATATCCTCCTGTTTAAAGACAGCTTTCCCATCCAGCTTCCTGTGAAGATCACTGCTTCACAACAAGCAGCCCTACAAAATTATCTTCCATTAATTGTGTATGACAAGTGAAGAAATAATTAGTGGCTAAGACTGTCATAAATACCACATCCTTCTCTTTCTGATTTTTTTTGTCTTGCCATATTTTTAGTGATACAAATATGGTGGTGGATGATTCAGCACTTACCCTGCACTGTCTCATAAATTTATGCCCTCTCTGGCAGTCTACCTCATAAATGGCAATATTTTTCTTGAAAATATTGCAGTTTTTGATTTTTAGCTAGCTCTTCTTAGCCTAGATGACAGCTGCAAATTCCTAACATCTTTTGGGGCTGTTAATATTGAGCATGACCTACATATGGAACAAACAAAAGTTATATAAGCACCTCAGTAAATTCATAATATCAGTAGTATCATCAACTTACCATACATATTAACATATCACAATAGCAAGCTGACAGACTTGGTGACAGACTGCCCTGGTTCCTCCCTCAACATACAGTAGCAGCATAAGAGGTTCTTCAGCCACAAATGAAATTACTGTAACTAAATCTGGAAAAAGATTTGTGAAATGTGAATTGTATTGCCTATGTGGAGGACTGGGTACCTAAACTAATATTTAGGGTCATCCTGATGGTCATTCTCATCTAGCCTGAACCATTCAAATGCAGCCTCCCTGACTACAGCATGCTCTGAGGTATGTACTGCAGCTTTTGTGGTTCAGAAGAGATTTGCTCAAGGTTCAAGTGAACTCTACTACATTTATTTCTGCTTATATATTCACAAGCATTGTGGAGTTTTGAAGTTGCTGTTTGACTTCCAAGGTTTTAGCCTTCTGTCTCCATGACTTCTGTATATGCTATGAAAATAGATGATCCAGACATCAGCATTTATTTGGGCTTTTGGTTTCATCCTTAATATTTAGGGGTTTAATAATTGATGAATAGTGTGATTATTCTTGAAAATCGTACCTGAACTACAAACACGGGACTCAGATGTTGGTGACATTATTACTGATGTCAGTGTTAATGAACTGTTTTATTTCTCATTAAGCTATTGAGAAAAAATGGGAAGACTGCTTCCTGTGAAGATCTGTGCAAATCCATGAATGGTCTCAACAATGTTAGATCAAGACTCTATGTTTCCTATTTCTCATAGGATGCCTGTTCCCATCAAGAAGCAGAACTATGTTCATAGAAGAAGTTCTGTACTTTGGTGTATATATCCTCTTGAGCAGGATCAAGTGCAGAGCACCGATGCAGAGAAGATACCCTAGGTACCCCACTAGAAAGATTCTGAAGAGGAAAATGGTCCTGAACCAAAACAGACTAGGTCACTTGGAAATTTTTAAAGGACCAACAGCAGTTCACCATGAGTTAGACAATCTGTTTCTGAAAAGATTTGCTCATGCTGAGACAATTTACTGACAATCTTGTTGTGTATATTTTATGTCAGGGATGATGATATTATTGATGGACACTGGAGATCAATATGGTCATGTATGTTCTTGCTGAAAAAAGAACAGGCCAGTGAATTTTCCCCATAGTATATGAATCCAATGTATTGCACCCAATTACTTCTCCCTTCAATAGACATTCTGCTTCACCTGAAAGATGCATATTCCAGGAAAGCAGCTGGTTTATTCAATGATTGATCCCTCTGACTGTGCAATTATTTTAAATAGAATTTAAGGTATAAGTCTTCTTTAATGGCAATCAATCACACAGATTTACTCATGGAGGTTTTGAATTCAGATTAAAAATTAATTATTCTTTTGCTGGCAGAAGAATTCCACTGCTTCTTATTTTCTACAGTGTCTTGTGTGGTGTTCTACAATTCCATTGAATCTATGCTATGATGCTGTCAGTTTTGCAATACTTAAGAGTTGTGCAAATGACAGGGATCTGAGTTTACTTTTTTGAGATATGTCATCTGAAAAAGAACAGCTTTAGCAAATAAAAATTTGGAAAAAACGTGTTGGAAGTTAAATATTTTGGAGGTTTTTTAAACATATTTTTACATACAGTTCAAGAAAACTTCGGAATGAAATATCATGGCATTTTAAATTGAAACATCATTTAGCATATATCAGAGTTAATTCTGTGGGGATGGGGAGTTGTGTTGTTATCTTTGAGTCAAACAATTCTATGTGCTCAAAAGAAATTCACAAGGTCCAGTTTATTCTCACCTGCATGTTTCACCAAAAACATTCAATCAGTTTGTTTCCCCCAGACCTATTTCAGCTATTGAACCTGGTGGGAATACTAATTATTTATATGTTATTGCATATGGCTTTGTTATTTTGGGGAATATATGAATAAATGCAGGTTTTTTAAAAAAGCTTTTATTATTTGTTCATTTATAATTGGTTCATATGTCAAAATGCTATGGTGTGTGGCAGGAAATTTCCCCCTTTTCAGTCGGAAGGGTGCAGGTGGAGGTGTGTCCTGTGATTTCATTCAGGCCAAGATTTTTAGAAGAGAGCCAAGAAGCACAAACATGGTATCCATCATGTTAAAGATTGGCTTGTGTCCACACTGCTTAGAGCTGTCATTCTTTAGTGCATATACACCATGCACACTAATTAGCTTTGGATTTTTATCCCCCTGGAATTCTGTGCACCCTTATGGCCATAAACTGTTATTATCTGGGTGAGGGTGGGATGACTGAACCAAGTGCTTGAAACAACATAAGAGCTATGCTACAGCCCACCAAAATGATGTTTTTGTACAAGGAACTCGAGGGTAGGTGTTGTGTGCCAGGGGCTTTGCTATGAATGCCTGCTCCTGTTCAGGATGGCAGGAGGTGTGTATACTCAGGAACATGTACTCATTTTCCATAGTGCCAATTTCTAAGTTTGGAACCAAAGGAATGAGAGTTGTGCCAGAAGATGGTCATTAATATTTGCTCTCAAAAGAAATGAGATAGCGTTTATTTGCTTATTTAATTTGATTTTAAAATTTATTAACTCTAAATAGATAGTTATGCTTTTTGTCTGAAATTACTGGATTAACATTACTGAGAATCAAAGCTGGGTCGATTTTACTGTGTGAGATGATAATGGATAAACACAAGGGGGGAAGTTTTCCTTTCTTTATTCACTGAGTGAAACTCATTTGGTGCAGAGGACCATCAAGGTCCATGAGGAATGTGTCACCTCATCTCGATTTCAAGAGCTTCAGTAAGAGAGTATCTCAGTAAGAGATACATGTGGACTATGCCGGGTTCCCTGGATGAAACAGCTATTAAACAGTTGCCTCTCAGATTGCTTTTGAGGATAAGGATACCTGTGTGAGGGCAGGCAGGAGGAAGATGCTGCCAATCTGAAGAACATAATGGTGGTAAAATCGGTCCTCTGCAATCAGCAAATTAATTCAGCCAAGTGAGGTTTCCCCAACTTTTTCTCCTTCTCTAAAGAACAGCCATTTTTCCAGAGTGAGTCTAACAAAATGTGGTTAATGAGATCCTAGTTCAGCTAATTGACAGTTCCAGATATTTCCAAGTAAGTGTTGCTACCAAATTGTATGATTTAGGGCTCTTCTTTGTGCCTATTTCCCATTTCCTTCTTGGTTTCTGCCAAGTGCTGAATAATCTGGCCATAAGCACTGAAAACATATTTTATAGTTTTCATTTCATTTTCCAATATGCTTCTGTCATTTTCTTTTTTAGTCATAACTGAATAAGAAAGAACTTGTCCTGGGAATGAGCAGGTCCAGTGGTTTTCAAATTAGGAGATCTCTGAATTAGAAACTGTAAACTTCTGAAAATGCAAGGAAAACAAATGAAGTACAATTAAATTTGACCCTCTCAGCTTGAGCACTTTTTATAGTCTCTGTTGTTGCTTTGCTCTGCAGGTGTGGAGGCAGTCTTGGAAGTAATTCTTATAATTTAATGCTTTTAAGGTTAAAACTATTTTGTTCTCATAGAGCAAATAACTAGCCAGAAAAGACAGAGATGTATAAGATCAATACGTTACCTACAGAGGCAGCTGCATACTGCAAGGGGTCTCAAGAGCACATGACAGCCATCCTGTCTCAGACTGAGCAGGGCAGGGCAGAGACACTGAGTTCACACAAAGAGGGTTGCATCAGGGGTGTGTTCCTTCTTCTAGCTAGAAGAATTTTGAAGACCATACATTTCAGATCAGATGTATGATTTTGAGCATCTATCATTTATCTCAGTCTTAATATATCTGCATTTTCTCCATCATCTGTTCTGAGTTCCTGCATTGTTTGCTAGTAAGACATTTTGGGCTGGCAAGTTAAATGCCCTTCCAGGGAACCATTGCCATCCATAGCTCCTGGGCCAATTGTCTGATCTTCCCAAAGTCTCCTTGATGTTTCCGTAAGTTAGGACTTAAAAATGTTCATAGGGAAATACTGAAATTCTGTTCTTGTGATAGCCAAGCCTTTATTGCTGGCACTCCAAATATATTTTTTTCTCCTTTAGACAACCATGTGATACCAGCACCACATACCATCTAACTGCATGCACTGAGTCTTGCCAAAGGAAACATACTGAGCTGGGCTTCACCCACCCAGAGGAGACACAGAGTCCGAGCACTTTATCAGCCATCCAGCAAAGAAATCGAAGACATGAGAGATGGAAGGAATGATTGGCCATCTAATCTCTTTTTCTGTTTTTGCTGGTCTGGTTGCCATGGAGATACTGTATTAAAAGGAGTGGTCCACATATTAGCTTCACTTATAAGCTGCTTCATTGTAAAAACAGCATTTAAAAATAAAGTTTAAAAATACTTGTGAACTGAAAATGTTATTGAGTCATTGTTTAGCCAAGCTCAGATAATTTAATACTTTCAATATTTCTTGTAAACGATCTGTTCAGGCTTTTTTCTGTGTTTCTCTAAATTCTATCCAGGTTTTCCTCCTGAAATCCATAGAGCAGAAAAAGTCTATTCAGATCAGCAGACCATGTTTTTCTAAATCAAAGTCAGGGGCTTGTTTATGGAGAATGCTTTAACACAGTTCATTCCCTTTTCCCATGTTCCTTCTTTGATCCCTCTAAAAGCCTTCCAGGACAGACTCCCTCTGTTTTCTCCTTTGTGGAAATGGATGCTGGATATGATTTCTAATAACCTCTTTTTTCCCCCCCACGTTTTCTTCTTGTGACTCATGATACACTTCTAAACTGAAAATAAACGCAGTGCAAATATTTACTGACTTCCTGATGGCAGTTGCTACTACCAGGAATGGACAGAAAACAGAAGTTTGCAGGTAAAATTTGCAATTAATTTTTAGTCTTCTCTTCAAAGAAGAGATTTGGGAGGGATGCAGGATGTCCTGGAATAAAAGAGGTCCTCCCAACAGGAAAGGGAAGCTCCATTCCTGGGTAGGGCTCAACCTGATAGTATGTACCACATACCATTATAGCTTGTTCAGCTGGAGAGTAGTTGCAAAGAGGATGACATGGCTACCAGGGGAAAAATTCAACCCAGATGATTGTTTCATTAGTTCAGTTGTAGAGGGGCTGTGACCAGAAGCTCCAGAACAGTGTTTCTAACGTAAAATTGCTGCTTCTGCCAAAGCTGGAGAGAGCACTGGAGGGAATTTACCAGGAGGAAAGGACTGGAGAGCTGGTAACCACCTGTTCTGGTGCATAATGTTGGGTCTTGTGAGAATTTGGTGTCTACTTCCAGCTTTGAAAGAAACTGATATCCTAACAGACTCAGTGCTTGACACATAAAACCAACTGGTTTGGGACACTATGACTCCAAAACTTTTGCAGAGACACATGGAGTAAGATACAATACTTATGAAATCAAGCATCATCCCATTTGTTTAATGATCTTGTTCACAGAAAGCTATAAGTTGAACCAAATATTAAGCAAATATGAACACTAAGTTTTCTAGGTTGTTACTGCATATAGAAGGTACATTTTGTAATCTGCTGGAAGTGTTACCAGCCGTTTTCTTCTGAGAGTCCACACGGCTGAGGAAGTAGATTGAAAAGCATTCCTGATAGCAGAGTAAACAAATTCCTTACTGATATTCCCATTACCTCCTGCTTCTGGAGCACCCTGCATTAGTATTCACAGACATTTGTACTCATGGGCATTTGCACTATAATTGCATCCTTCTTGTAAAGCTCTCTTGACTAGTGCTGCAAGATACAAAAATCTAAAGCTTTTATGGTGATGTATGAACAGTGCTTCAAAAACCGCAGAACAGGAGTCTCACTGAGAATTTCAGCCTCCAAACAAGTATAAGCAAGACAGTAATTTCATGAGTTCATACATCTGTAGCAGGCGGGATTGGGTTGAAGAGTCTTAGAATCATGACAAGAACTGTACTGGACACCTTGTGGCAGTCTGTGGAAGAAATTAGGCTCTGAAGTGTAGGTGGTGTCACAAGATCTAACACTGGAAAATCATACCCTATATATCAAACCAGATTGCTAGGGACTGTTTTCTGTAGCATCACACTGTCACAATGAAACAGAACTTGCTCCATAGGGTTGTAGCCACCCACCTGAAAGCAGATTTCTTTTAGAGAGGTGTGGAACTTCAGATCCACTAATGAGGATGCTGTGTGGAGCAAGTGTAGCTGCTACTACCAGGTGCTGCTGTAGAGTAGCACCAGAATGCTGTGAACACCACTGAGCAGGAGCTAAGAAACTTTTGCCTGGTGAGGAAAACTGAAACATTTGGCCAACAAATGGCCATTCACCTGTTTATTTAATGAAAGGGAAAGCACCTTCTGTCAGACTGCTTTCCCTCTGTTCAACAGTCTGAAAAAAAACAGGTGAAGAGAAGAAGGAAGGATAGTCAAGCAAAGCAGAGCTGTGCTTTAATCCGGCTTTCTGTTGTGGTGTTTTTTGGTGGTTTCTTTTTAGTCTCTGTAGTGGCTCATACAGGTGTTAACTGGCAAAGGTTGTTGGTGTATCCTTCCTACCAACACCCATTCATTCTTCAGTACCAGTGCCAGGCAATTAGAAATGGCTGTAAAGTTCTTTTAGTTCATAAAAATTTCCAGAAATATTTCCTTCAGTATAGTTTTTCAGTTAAAATGCTGCACAGACAGCAGGCTAGGTATGTGAAATCCCTGGCTACAGAAGTATGTTTTAAAGTCTCCAGGCCACAAGTTTGCTCGCCTTGCCAACAGGAGAGGAAAAAATTTATGAACTGGAAACAGGAATGAAAGAAGGTCAGGGACAAACCAGAAAAAAAGGAAAAGAGAAGCTACAGAAACACTGACAGAAAAAGAGACATATATTAAAAATGCAACTTGTTGATCAGTTGCTATGGCGCTCAAACCTTACCTTCAGAAACAGTCATAACAATACTGGGATCCCAGCAAGATCAGTAAAGCCAATTTTAAAACTTTGTCCTTGGCAGAAGTGATTAACTGATATGGTGCATATTAAAACTGTAAATTAATAATGATATTTTATTTTCCTAATAGATAATACTATAGATTACTGGAATACTATATAGTAGGCACACTACAGATTCAGAAAAAGACAAAATTCCTGATCCTGGCAGCTTTGATGTAAAGAAAATTAAGAAGCTTATTTCATCATATTGGTGGAAGCTGAAAGCAAAAGTTACAGAATCTATGTTCATGCTAAACTTTTTTGGTAAGGCCAAAAATTAAATTGTTCTGTTCGTCACTGTGGGTTTTACAGTATAAGATTAAAAAATGTGTGTAGTGCAACATCCAAATACTCTTCATCCAAACACTGTCTCAGGAATATCAGCATGTTTTAAACAAACGTGAGTTCTTTGATGAGTAGATGATCTATTTCCTTTTCCTCTTTTTGACAAAATGAAATGCCCTCTTCCTTGCATAACATTTTCTTGCTTTTCTACTCTGACTCAGTTTTTGAGACTTAAAATACTTTCATTTGAGTAATTTAATTACATCTCCTGCTAACATAATTCAGGACATTTAACATACACGAGTCATATTTTTTAATGCAAAGTCTAAATTAAACCTTTAAAACCATTCTTGTGAACAGAAGAAAATGACAGCATTAAAAGACAATTCTTTTTCTTAAAAATGTGTTTTTCAAAAATAGTCAAACTAAGCTCTAAAACATTTATTGAAGAGATAGCTCTAGTTTCTGTAAATAAGCAGAAAGGTAGTACCAGGCCATATAAAAATTAGTAGCCTAGATTATGTAAAGTATACATTTAAAAATTAACAAACAAATTAATAACTAAAATGTCTTCCTCAGTAAATAAGGATTCTCCAGGCAATTAAACAGATAACTTGGAAAAATGCTTAAAGGAACAGCAATTTGGAAGGAAAATGTGTAGTCTTTTTTATGGTCTAAATGTTTAGCAGAAAAATACAAGCATTAACTCTTTTGCATATGATTAGCAGACATAGTTAAAAAGTGAGTTTTGATGATGTCTGATGGTCTTGTTTAGCTGATAATTATTTTGCAATGTAGACAAATCTCTAGTTCAACATCCATGGAACACGTAAGGATACCACAGTTACCATGACAATAAATGGTATCGTGACTAGCAGTGGCAGCACAGGGAGCAGGCGTCAAAGGAGTGAGGGGCAGCTGAAGGAGCTGAGTGCATGGGCTGGGTAGCAGTGAAAAAACTGTACCCTCTCTCATACAGGGACTTTTCAGGAACATTTGAATTATGACATAGTTAAGGAAGAGGAAGAAGCTCCTCCCATGGCTTCTCTGTGTATGCTTATTTTTTAATACAATGTATTAAAATCTTTGGAAACAAGCTGTTAAAACATTTATAAACATGTTAAATATGAATGGAGAAACATCTCATCGCCAACCAATCAGAAGTCTGCCTTGTAGAAGGAGTGAAGAACACCTTTCCAGAGTGACTAAAGCCCAATGGCTTGCTTAATCTGTTTCACACTTCAGCTCAACCTTCAGCCATGGACATGAGAAAGAAGGTATGAGTGTTCCTCTGGGTGCCTCCATAGTGAGTCAGTTCAGTGTCATTTCACCCAGTGGTTTCTGTTCTGTGGTATGGGTGGAAAGTGGAAAGGGCTCACGAGACTTCAAAGATCCACAGCTTAATACGAGCAACCCACTAGCAGAAGTGTTAACCTAACATGACACCCCTTGATTTCCTTGGAGAGACTTTTCTTACTGCCAGATTTTGCAAATAGAGTCCTTCTTGGCTCTTCTCGGTCTTTAGTACCTTAAGAACAAGCTTTGAATACATCAAAGAAACAATTAGAGGAGACAAAACAGCCAGGGAAGAAAGCAGCAGAGGCAAGGTCTGAAATGCCTCTCTAGATTCCAGCAGTTCACTATACTGGAAAGATGCCTTTTGTTTAGTAAACACTCTTTGTTTTGTCACTGGAAAAAGAGGAACTTGCACTTGGAGGCAAAGAGAAGGTATTGAAGGATGTACATTTCTAGTCCCAATATATACTCAGAGCAACTTAAGGTTTGCATGTTAGTCTCATATAATTTATTGAATAAAAGTCCTCCTTACACTGAGATAGGTGTCACAATTCTACTTCAAAGTATTTGTACTTTAGGTGACTTTTCTGCATTTAAATCCTGTAAAAAATCCCACCTCATTTTGCTTGGTTCTGTTACAATATGATGAAAGGCAAGGCCTGGAGTGGTAAATTTGGGCCAGGTTTTAGGGCAGAAACACTGGTAACCTGTCTTCATTTCCCCAAATCAAGAAGGATGGGTTAAGACAACAATGTTGTGTGGCTTTTTTTAAACATACACAGTGATCCAAAACTAGATCCACCTGAGCATTTTCATTGCACCAGAGGGGATAGTGCCATGGCTGCTCAGCTGCCTAGGAATCCCAGGAACGTGAGACAAAATTTCCCCCAAATATTCTTTTATTCAAGGATAATTTTTTTATTATAATGTTATGCAGTTACATGATTGGTATCTTGGTTCTATTCTCTCAGTTCAGTTTTGGTTCTGCATGGAGTAGAGCGCAAAAACATTGTGGTTTGTTTTATTCTTTCTCCAAGCAAAAATATACTTTTTTTTTAATCACGTGAAGTATGTGATGGCTTGAATATTTTGGTAGCTTTTTAAATGACACTTGATTTCATACAAAAGAAAATCTTTCTGTGAAATTAAAGAAACTGCATTTCCAGTAGAAGTACCTTGAGGAAGCTGTAATGTTGGAACTAAATCATCTTTAAGGCCCCTTCCAACACAAACCATTTTATGGTTCTATGATACTATCTATGACTAAAATTGAACTAGATTTAAAATATCCCATTTTATAACAAATGCCAGTTTTTAACAGTTCCTGTAACAAAAATATAATCATGCTTGAAATTATTTCAGTGGCATGCAGTGATTGGAGAAAATATTTTATTTTTTAATTATATTAATTTCTACTTTTTCCCGTATGATTTCCCAAACCAGAGAACATTCTGCAGAGTGTTTAAAGCAGAGCGCTCTTCTTTAAAGACCAGTGGCTTTAAGGTGTTCAGGTTGCAGGTTTCTCAAACAGGACTTTTCACAACCTGTTTTGTTCTGTGTTCTCTTCAGCTTTTAACTTTCCCAAAAAAGACATTTTTCTCAGAGTATTTCTATACCAGTAGTTTCAGGGGCAGGGAATGGATAAAGCATTATTATATCTTACTGTGAATGTTTTGGTTATCCATGTCTCATTGTAAGTTTCAAAGCCATGGGAAAATGTTAGATATAGAAATCCTCTATAGCAGATTTAATTTTAGAGGATTTAATGCTGCTCCCAATGAAGTTAGTACTGGTCCTGTTCCCAGGCTCACTGTGAGTGCTTCAGCCAATACATCCAGAACTATGCTGACCTGTGGAGTTTAACATCTTGGTCACCCACATTATCAAGGAGATTTCTGCATCAGGGGGACAGAAAAGCTTTTTTGAAAACAAAAGAATTAAATATTTGAATCTAGAGAAAGGAGAAGGAGGAAAGCAAGGAAAATAGAATAAAATAAGGGAGGACAAAAGGAAGGGAAGCAAGGAGAATTAACCTGGTTCATCAGTTGGTTTGCTTATGGGTGCAGCTGGGAAATCCTTTCCTGGAGTCAGCATGAAAACTAACTCCAGCTCATGGCTCCATCGAGCATATCCCTGGCTGACTTGCTTCTGTGTGAGCCAAACCACTGAAGTGTAGATGAGGAAAAGAGATGGAGATGCCAAATATTGGGATGCAGCTGTCTGAGTTTTCCGTATAAAAGTCAGCAAAATAGAGATCTACATATTTTGTAAAACTCAATCCATTTTCCAAAAGAAGGTCATAGAATCAAAACAAAAACATAAAACAAAACCATCCCCAAACATTTACAAATAATGACTGGATGGGGCTCTGCTGTGCATTCTTACCTGACATATGGCAAGATTGGCTCAGCTACTGGTCAAGGGAAAATCAGTCTCTCTTCCCAGCAACCACAGAGAGTATAGTTCATATTATGTAAACACCTTTTTAATTAAGTTAATTAAGACTATAAATCGCTTAATTAGTTTTTTTCTTCTAAGAATTCAATTGTTTTGTAATTCTTTGATTAACTTCAGGACATCTCTTCATGTTTTCTTCTCTTTCCTAACTGACATTTCATATTTCATTCAAAAATAATACAATCCCAAATTCTTTGACTTTCTGCTTTTTCTGCTTCATAGCAGTCCTGTCTCCACACCCACTCTGAGCCTTATCCAATACCCAGCGAATTTAATAGAAGAAAATTCCATAAAAATCAGCAGATTTGGGGCAGGCTTGTTCTCTAGAGTTTTAAATAACAGCAGGTAGGAGGCACATATATGAAACACGACTATTAGAGCAAGGGGAAAATCTTGACTTTTTCAGAATTCCTTTTAAGCAAATCACTTCAAGTCTTGGCACCCTGAGGTCTTTTAACTCTCATACTAATGATGATACTCACCAATTTAAAGTAATTAAGATCTTACAGATAGCAAGTTATAAAACTTGTGGACAGTATTATTCCTCCTGAGGATAGTCCTGTAGCATGGCCCAGGAAACTGGGAGCTTCTCAACCCTTATGTTGAGTCTTCTGAATACAGCAGACTTTTTAAAAGTTCCTGCTCTGTATTGCTTTTCAGCTTAGTCATTACACAATGCTGAGTCCAAGTTGGTGGCCTTCCAAAATTTCGAGAGCCTCTGCTCTAGGGGAAAGCAGTCTGGTAACAAGGAGAGGAAGGGAGTGAGGGGTAATGCTGGCAGATGTCCCAAGGTAATAGCAAATTAGGCAGAATATAAAGACAAAAAATGGTTGCTTGTGGTTTAGAGTGAAGATATGCATCAACTTCAGGTAAAAAATTAAGGGGTTGCTCCTTCCCTGTGGAGGTGATGGTGGTATAGAGGTGTATCACAGCAGAGTTTACAGGGCTGCACAGATCTCCCCAAGATAGCTCTGGAGCTTCAAGGAGTTGATCCCGGGATCATCCCATATTTCAATCTGCTGGAGTTTTCATGTAAATTCAGCACCAACTCCATATTTTCCCCAGCATAATGACATCATTTCAATGAGAAAGTCCTTCATAGGCCTTTTGGTGTCCAATTGTTCCAAGCAAGGGACCATTCTATTGTGATTTTATCGGAAGGTGACAAAAGTTAAAAAGCAAGACTTTGACAAGAAAATGCCAAAATCTATTTGCTGCTTAAGATGTCATTGGAGTCCAGGTATCCATTGCAATGCTTTTCCAATACTATGCCTAGTCAGGGAAAAAGTAGGTAAAGTAACTCTCAGCAGGACAGTAAAGTTCCTTTTTCTTTTTTACTTTTTTTTTTTCTTCCGAATGATTTCTTTCTGTAAGAATGCAAAGTAAAGCCAAAAGTCTCTAAGGTATCTTTTCAACAGATTTCCTATCTGTAATGATGGTTTCAATTGCCAAAATATTTAAAAGGCCTCTGAAAGTCAGACACTGCACATATAAAACTCTTTCTCAGGCCTGAAGAACTACATTCTAGTATTTGTAAGGAAACCTTTAAAATAGGGCCATAACAAATCTCTGACATTTTAGTACATACACATGGACTGTTTAGATAACTACACTAGACATTCCCTCTAACAGTCCTACAGAAAAGATTGGAATGATATACAGAGTTAACTACTGTTTAAAAAAGAAGGTTCTCATGACAGAAGGGATTTAAGACATCCATAGGAGATGCTGTTGTGGTTTTGATTCTAATCAAAAGGGGAGCAGCTCATTATCAACGTGAAAGAGAAAGGCAATAAACATGGAAAGGAGCTGGTACCTTCCTTGTTCTTAAGAAAAGGAGAGGCTTCCTGAGAGCAGGAATCAATAAACTAGGGTTTGTAGGTAAGATTTCATAAATATAACCCAGAGTAAAGGGACGTAGGAATGTACAGAAAGTCTTGAAAGAAAATGCTGTAAAGGAGCAAGGGCAAACTTGTCAAGAATGGCAAAATGGTAAAAAGTTTAAAGTTCTGGTTACATGTTTATCTCTTCACTGGTATTTAACTATAGAAAAAAGCACAGTGGAAATAGGATATAAATTGGATTGGCTATAAATTAATTGTAAATCAATAGCTCTAGCCAAAGTGATGGACTAGGGACAGCAGAGTAACTAGACAACATTCTATTTATTATAATAAGTTAATATTATTAGTGTTACATTGTGCATTAATATTAATTTGGGTATATATACACTAATACTAACAGGAGCCACAATGACATTTCAAGTTTCCTACTCCTCAAAGAGGAGAGCTATAAAAATGTGTTAACCAGAAAGTTCAAGTGTTTCTGCATTTGTAATTATTTAAAGGTAACAATCGGTAACTAATCCAATACTGGGTAAGGCCTCAGTCTAGAACAAATGTAAGGTGAGTTGGCTGTTTCGAGTAATGTGAACTTGACAAAGGTCATCCGTAAGTGCCTAAAGAATTTGCTGAAGAAAGATCAGAAAAAAACCCAGCAGTTGTCTTTGAGAATCTGCGGTGATCAAGTTTAATACTGGATACATGAAAGCAGCAAATGCAGCACTTACCTTGGAAAGTAAAGAGCTGTGAAATTCTAGTTAAGTTGAAGTGCTCTAGAATGAATAGACGCTTAAGGAAACCATCTGTAGGCATTTGGAAGATAACAAGAGGTTGAGCAACATGTTTTTTCAAGAAAGATTCGTATCAAGCTCATCAAACTTCCTTATACAATGAAAAGGTCATTTTAGATGAGTGAAGCAAAAAATAACATAGGTTACATCTGAGACAATTTGAATTGTATTAATGACAAGCAGGCTTGGAAGATGTAATCTTGCTGAAACTGTTATGCCCACATACAGGATAGAGTTGGAAGCCAAAGAGAAGGGATCAATATGTTGAGTGAAGTCTTCAGTACTGGATTAAATTACTTTAGTGGTGGAGCAGAGCACTACAGTATTAAGCTTGTCACTGGAAGAGACTTCAGGAATGCCGGAGGTAAAGATTCAAAGAAATAGTGAAAAATTGGAGAAATCATCAAAATGATGGTTTGAAATTCAATTGAATCAGTGCAGATCAGCACCAGGAACAACCAATTGCCTGAATCCAGGATGGAAACAGCTGGATGGGTAGTTAATCTTTAAAAAAAAAAGAACAAGGTTCCAAAATGAACATGACCCCAAGGTTTCACAATGTTGGGAGAAGGCAAACCACAACTGAGTTTACAAATAAGAGTGTGGCCGCCCAATACAATAACCCAGGTACTCTGTTCAAAGGGAGATACAGTGTCTGGTGTTGGGCACTGCATTTGAAGCAATGTGTAGGTAACTGGAGGACGTGCAGAGCAGCAAGGATTTATCAGAGAGCTACAAGAAAGATGCATGAGGATAGGATAACTTCTTTGGGATTCTTTGACTGGAGACAGACAAGGCTGAGCGTAGAGATATGTTAGCATTCTTTTAAGCACGTAAGAGTTAATTCCAAAAAGTGGGATAGAATACCTAGTGAAAAGGGCAAGAAATGATCAGCCTAAATCACAGCATGAAAGATTCTGGCTTAACATTGGTATAAACCTTTTAACAGAAATAATAATGAAGCATTTGGGCAGATTGCCTGAGCAAACTGTGAAATTGCAGTCAGTGGTGGTGTTTAGAAACAAGTCATAATAGGCATTTGTCTTCTTGTGCTCAGGCAGACATCGCCTTACAGTTTGACCATATTTTTGGAGAGTTTGGAGAAAGAATTTCTCATTCTCTGCAATAAATTCTTAAACAGTTGTGGCAGGTTAAGTGCAGAAATAAAATAGAAAGTACAGTCGGGAAATACAGGGAAAATAAATGAGGATAGATATTAGGTTGTTGCATATTTTCCTAACACCCAAAGACTAAAGTAGGGAGGATCTGTAACATCACTGCAGAGTCCAGGAAAAGAAAGGGACTTGAGAGATATTTTTGTTCCTTGGGACTGAGGGGTAAGCAACTGATACTTGTTCACAAATGTGTTCTGTGGCAGAGATACATATTGCAAACATAAGATGAAATTATTAAATACTGTACTTGCTGATTTTTCTCAAGAGGACATGATGCTACCTTCAAGTACTCAGCCTCCAGCTGTCACACCTGTAATCACAAAGTCTGCCTCTCCTTCAGAGCTCAGATCCATGCTCTCAACTTTTGCAGAGTTTTTTGCAGCTCTCTCCCTGCTTCTCTCCCCAGTTTTGGCCTAAGTGCTGCCTGTTGAATAATTACATCTTCAATGTTGTAAATGCTGTAGATCTTATTCAGTGTTAGATGAAAGCAAAGAGAGTGTGTTCTTTTGAAGAATTTCATGCTAGGCTTGTCTGTTCTCTCTGTTGTGATAGATGGCAGAGCCAATGCCCATTTGAGGGCATATTTATTCTCCTAACATCAAGAGACTAATTGAATTCAAAGGATGTTTCTGCTCACTGCTTTCTATGATCCATCCACAAGCTGGAAGGATCAAGACAGGGATAATTTTGTCTGTATTTGTACAACTCTGAGAATACACTGGTTATATATTATACAGAACTAAGAACTTGAAAAGCCTAATACATCAAATTGATGTCTAAGCCAAGATTTTCTCACTTATTTTATATATAATGTATTAAAACCAGTCTTGAGATATAACTGAAAGATAAATCTTGTACCCTTTTCTGCCCTGGCTGTCAGACATCTCTCTAGTAACAGCTGTACTTATATGTGTCCATGGATATTATGAGCAGCAGATGTTATTTTACTGAGAAACCTATTTCTAGAAAGGTCTTGCCTTCAATGCGCAGTAACTTCTGTAAAAGTGTTTCATTCCATTTTGGTTATAGAATGATAACAACAGAAATCATGGCAGTGAAATAACCATCTTGGTATTGAAGGTAAGTGTAATCAAAGATGCTAAGAATGTATATTTGTAGCTGTTTCCATATCACTGCTTATTAGTATCAGACATAATCTTGTTCTTGGGATTAGCTTTTTATGTATTATAATTTATTACAATTTTTAGCCAATTCTAATGAGAAATCCAGTGCTAAATAACACTACATTGATAATATAATCAAAATCAGTCCCTGCTATATGTTTATATTTTAGTTTGGAGTATTTGATATCTAAATATGTCTAATCTGTAAAGTAAGGGGGACAGGAGGTACATGCACTTTAAGGCCAGTGCATGTGAGGTGTTACTGGTGGGGTCTGGAAACAGTGGCAGGTAATGTGCAGGATGCAAACTCAGTTGTAAAGTACTGAAACCAAACTCTGCTTTACCAACTATCTCTTGACAAGCTGTTCAAGACACAGAAATAATAACTACAGACATTTTCTTTTAGTTATGTGACTAATCTTGGTCAGTTTAGATCTGATGTCCCTGCTTTTTATTTCAAAGAAAGATTAGAAGATTGAAAGAAAAAAGGAACACGTCTTGAATGAAGATGAAAGACTAGATGGTTTATACTGTCCTGTGAGTCTCTTTTTTTTTTTTTTTTTTTTTGCTTTATGGCTCTGATTTTAACATTTTTTCCTGATGTTCTGACTAGCAAAATGCCACTACCAGTTTGAAGAGAGGCAAATTCATTCCGTTATGACACAGCAGCTATGACAACCTCTTTTATTGTTGCTTAATGGTGTGTTCAAGAATGTCAAAACAGCTTGCAAATATTTCTGGATTTGCTGTTTCAGGAACATGAAAGCAGCAGCTTCAATTGTATTGAAGTATTATTCAGACCAGCTTAATACTTTGGGAGCATTTCTTGGCATCATTGCGCTTGCCCATATTTCTAGACATAAATTGTCTCCTAGTCTTTAAAAAGTCAAACTAAACTCTTTCAGATAGATAAGTAAGCTATATTCAATAACACAGAAGTCCAGATTAATTGGATGTGGAGACTAAATTCTTGATGGCAACTACTTAAAAGTTTATTTCACATTCACAAAAAACAGAGAATAGCACAGCTCACCATGACCCATGGTTTCCATTTGAAATGACTGTGTATGGTTGCCTGCTTTGACATGAGGTGACTTCTGAATGGTTTTTGTGAAAGTACTGCCAAATCATAAAAATCACTGCAATAAATGACACGCTTATCAGCAAATGTCAGCAGTGAGAGGAAGGAATTTGCTGGGCATGTTAGGTGAAATAGAGTTTATCTGTTCTCTCAAATGTATAGTTTGGGAAAAATATAATAAATCACAGGATCATAGGAAAATTCACATTGAAAGTCAGGATGTCTCTATCCCAACCTCCTGCTTCAAGCAGGGTCAGCTCTGGGGTCAGACTGGGTTGCCAAAGGCTTTGAGGAAGCCCAGTTGGGATTCACCCACCTCCTCTGGGATGGAGACTGCACAGCCTCCTGGTCATCTGCTCCAGTGCTTGACTCTCTCAGGGGGAAAATTCCAGATGTCTGAACCTCTCCTCCTTCATCTTATGCCCAGAGTCACTCATCCACCCATCAGGCACAGGAGAGAAGAGCCTGGCTCCCTATGTCCTTGATGGCCTCTTCACAGCCGCTGTTTGCTCCCTCTAAAGCCATCCCTTCTCCACACTGAACCAGCCCAACCTCCTCAGCCCCTCAAGGACATCTGCTCCTGCCTTAATCATCTCAGTGTCTCTCAACTAAACTTGCTTCAGTTTGCCAATCTCTTTCTTGTGTTGGGGGTGCCAAAACTGGATCTCAGTATTACTTTTGTCTCCATCTTCCCCACTGTAGAAGAGCAGATCATGAGGTGACGCTGAAACTTTCATAATGCAAATCAGGTCCCAGGTAAGATATCACAGCTATTGATTCTAGGTCTAATGATTTCCTTTTTTCCCCACACTGACATTTCTTTTCTATTTCTCACACTCACATTGTTTTCCCGCACCCAGACTTGTGTGATTAAATCAGTTCAGATTGCTGTCTACCAGTAGTACAGAAAATGTGCATTTTCCCTTTTCAGTAACCTGCACCACTGCTTGCTGATCCAAATGTAAATGTTGCTCTGCATTAACTAACCTTGAGAACAGCAAATACAGCAATAGCCAAACAACACAGCTTTGCTTCCAGATGGTCTGAGGGGGAATAGAACTTTTAACCTGCTGCCAAACTTCAGAGTTCTGTTCCCTAATGCTGGCCTGACTTTTGCTGCCTTTACAGGTAGTGGAGAGTAGAAGGAAAGAAAATTAATTTGAGTAAGTTTATTTAATCAGAACTACTTAAGGATGTTAAGAAACATCAGTTAGAAGTAATACTATGTGGCTATTTCAACATAAATGCAGTCCAAACTTTTTCACTTCTCAGGTGCAGTGCCTCCAAAATGTGCCTGTTTCAGAGTAATTCTTTAATTCCCAGTGTTTCAAAGTCAAACAACTGTGTAAAGCTGCTAATTGCATTAGCTAACTCCATACAGTGAAAAGCATGTTGAGTCTCTGTAGCTGCACAGGCCAAACCTGTCCCTGACCTGCTGAAGTGCCTGGGCACACACTGCCTGGACTTGCATTTCACAGCCTGTGGGAAGGGAGGAGGTGCACTTTCAAAAAGCTGTAGGAGCAAGGGCAGATCCCAAACTCGCAGCAGGAAAGGGCAAGCAGCTTGTGATGAACATTGTGGCAAGGGGAGTCAAGGAAAGAAAACCTCTCTGAAATCAGTGGGACTTGAGGGAACCCAAAATTTCACCTGGGGAAGAAGGGGCTGGGTACCTCACAAGGCTTTGTCAAAGCACTGATGCCTCAAGGCCATCTCAAAACATCCTGGTTTGGCCCTTTGGATTACAGAAGGACCCTCAAGAGAGGTTGATTTTGGTAAAGGGAGGTAAAGACAATACAATCTATTCCACTGACTTTGTTGTTGTCCTTTAAAGCTGCAGAGGACCATTATTTTTCACTGATCTCATCTCCCAAATAGCCATGAGGAAGGAGAGCTGACTGAAAACAATACTGTCTGAGGGGTGAGAGCTGACCACTCTTTGGCACGTCTACGCAAGCTGAACTGAACTTTTTCATGTTCCTCCATGACTATCATCATTAATAATTTGTAACTTGCTATTTTTTCTAAGGAACCCAGAAATATGGGCTGCATGGAAAGCTCTGTGCATGCCCCACAGCTGACTGAGGTAGCTGCACGGTTTTCACCTGGCCATGCTGCCAGGCTGCTGTCCATACCTCTACAATACAGAGATTTCTTTTCTTGGCCCCCACAAGAGTAGCTCAACCTGTAAGATTTTCCTGATTTATAAGCATTTATAAGTCATAGAAGTGGAAAAGCAATTCTTCTGGAAAGGAAAGGGGAGTATGATTTCATACTGAGCTTCAAATAATGAAAAGCCTCCTATCTCTGTTTATATTTAGTGATGATAATCATAGCATGAGAAAAGAAAGTGGCTCTTATTTTTAAAAAAACTTTGAAAGAACAATGTTCTGCATATGCCAGCAGTTCACAGCTGACTTTTTTTATTAGCATACTGGTATAAGTACATGTTCTACCCACTCCAAAATTGTCTATGACTAGAGATTTAAATCTGACCCTTCTTCCATTCACACCAAAGTTTTTGGAGGATCCTAAGCTTGACCTTCCACACAAGTCCCATTTCCATCTGACATTGCACTGGACAAAGGCTGGGAGGAAGACTGTGCTGTGAAGAAGAGATTCAGGGCTACCATCCTGTGGATTTAAGTTATGAATAATCACAATCTGGGCACTATCAACCACAGAAGTGGTTTTTGAATTCGCAGTAGAAAATATGTTTATTCTGTGCCTCCTATATTTGCATCTTTTGGATTGAGATTTTCACTTCACCATACCAGTTAGTAAATGATCCATGATCCCAGCTGTCCCTGAAGCTGTGACTTTAAGGAATGAAACGAGGGGGAGACCAGTGACAAAACTGCATTTGCCTACAGCGCTGGACATTTGTGCATTCCTGGACTCCTGGTGTGGAAGGAGAGTGTGGGCACTTTGGTTTCCACATCCTGGAAGTGAGGTGAAGGTAAGAACATGTGTACCCAGATCTCATTGTGGCACAGAACAGTCATGGCCAGGTTGAACATATGGCCTCAGAAGCGAGTTGGAGTCCTGAGAAAGATACAATCTAGGATCAGGAACCCTTGCCACCTGAGTTCAGGTGATATCTAGAGTTAGGAAATAAAGGGTATGTGATGGTCAGCAATAAAATAATTTTCAGATTCTTTTTTGGGTGTGGGTTCATCTCAGCTGTCAGTGAGGTTTGGAACAGTGAGAGCATATCCTGAGCTTAGGGGAAGGACCCTTAGCTAAATCTGATCTAGATCAGAATACTGCATCATTGACACTGCTCCATACGCCTGGCTTTAGTGGGTACAGTTCTCACATGAGAAAATGAAAGAACGGTGGAACAGATATGTCAGCCTTTCTTGGGAAATACATGCCTAGCAGTATGTAAGACATTAGTATTATTTTAATTTCAACAGTCCTTGATAGATTTTCCTTTGTTAGGTTAAGAAGTGAATATAGGTATTTCCCAGTTCCCTTTACCTGATTCAAGTGTCCTGAGAATTACATAAAAGATCAAGAGTACTGTGTTCCAGGTCGGTAGTTAAATATTGCTCTGGTTCTAGTTATATTCTTCCATATCCTACCAGCAGGAAAAGTTACCCCAGAAGAGAATGATCAGAAATGTGAAATAACTTACTTACTGTCCAGTATGCACCTTGTCTATCTCCTTTTATTTTTATTTTAAAAGAATAGTATGGTATAGAGTGACATCCACTTTGAACATGTTTTCTTGTCACTGCTCTACCAGCCCTAAAAACTGCTTTTGTTTGGATATTGTTATTATCTGCTAGACACTGATAGGAATGTGGAGTCACTCAGTGAGAAAGGGAAACATGGTTCTCATTCAGAAGGAATGCAGCTTCATCCACACGATTTACAGCACAGTTATATTTGAAGTTGAGCCACAGGATCTTGTGGCAGTAAAAAACATTCTGATTTATAGGAAAATGTCACTCCGGCTGTCTCCTTTATAAAATCTTTTTACTACTCTTGTTGAATATAAATCAGAAGTATGTGGCCAACAATATGATGGTTTTGGCAAAATGTTGTGAAGACAAAAAATAATCAGGTTTGAATTGTCTTGGCCTTATTCTGCAGAGAGATATTATTGGAATTTATTGCCTTGCCAAGATCAATATACTTGTCCTTAAAAATAGGTGTGTGTAACTGTATGTTTAAATTTATATCCAAATTAAGGATGTTCACCATGAAGTTTACCTTCAAATCACAATAACAGTAGATCTTCACTGATTGAAATGAAGGGGACAGAATTTCAAAATCCCACTCTGTCCATATTTGTAGCACCAGACTTCAGAATCTTTGGGGGTTTTGTTTCTTTCCCTGGGGAAATGTGATGTGTCTCAGCATATTTGATTCAAGGCTATCAAACTTCACCCAGGAATTTTAGTCGGCTATGATTCTGTCCTCCCATGCTGTATATTAGTTCAATTTCTAAGGAAAAATATGTGTGTGACAAAAAGTAAATGTCAATGAATTGTTTCTCACCGTTCAGTTTCTGCCTCTGCAGTGAAGCCAGTAGGGAAATGGATGAGGGTCAGAGGAAGGTGAAGGAGACACCAAAGAAAGGTGATGAGAATTTGAGTCTAGTCCTGCACGGCTTCTCTCAAAGCCACGGTGTTAACTAGGAGTTGCCAGCTGGTGGCATTTCAGCCACATGTGGTTCATGGGTGTGTAGCCAGTGTGGCTGCCTGAATTTGGTTGTGGACAAGCCCAGGCTGCGGGGACAGTATCTCCAGTTTGCCCTAGGATCCAAGCAAAGTCCCAGCTCTAGATCATTCCTGAGTGGAGCAGAAGCATTCATGCAGACCCAGGGACACTTCTCATTTGAGTCCTCTGCGGATGGTGGATCTTGGCCAAATGAGGATGGGGGGCAGAAGGATTAACTTCACCTTCACTTGCTCTACCAGTATTTATGGCCTGATGTAACCAGTGTTTACAGAAACTCTGTGCTTGCACCATAACAGGAGACTGCCTTAGACAGAGAGTGCAACTCTCCCTTCTGGCCTTTATGAATTTATGAGTTCACAGATCCTTCCCTGTACTTAAAAGACCTCTGCTGTTGCTAGCTGAGCATCTGTGGAAGTCCTCTGTTTGTAACTAGCTGTACAGCAGTCGGAACAGGCAGCACTCTCCTGACCCGTAAATTATTCAGTGTCCCCGGTTCGGAGTGCCCTGCTCAGAGGCACCAGCAGAGATGCACAAACCACAGAAGAGCTTGGGCATGCAGTGGAGGGACTGAAGGGACTCACCTGTCCTATGCAGCCAGATCCTTGTTTCTTACAAGTCCACATCTCAAGGGGTATAGAGAGCAAAATAATCCACCCCTTGCTTATGCAGCAATGTCAATAATTTTCTGGAAAGCGAGATGTAAGAAGAAGCCCAAGGCTGGGCATAACATTGTTCTAAGGTTTTATTCTTTGGTATCATCTAGGCCAAGCTAGTTGAAATAATGCTCCATAGGTAGAACACAAATGAAGCAAAGAATATTTATATCTGAAGTCATAAGTAAAAATGGACTACAGGATGATTTAATCAGAACTGGTTACTGATTGTAGAAACAGGAGTTGATATGGGCTTCAGAAGCTGCATGTAACCTATTCAATATTCAGAAATATGAATATATGTGGTAATGAACACTGATGTACTTTTATTCCATTCTGTTTTCTGTGCATAAAAATGCAGGTATATCTCTGTGAAGAGTCATTATGGCATTCCTGAAGTATACTGATCTGTTTTGATGACTCTGCTGAGTATTCAGGATTAAGTGATGCAGATTTCCGACTTCTGAATTAGAGGTGTGTTTTGTGGTATATTATATTTCTGCCTCAGTCTTCCCATTTGTGCAGTGGAGGTAAAGCTATCTACTTTCTTCAAGGAAGCAGTGGTGAGATTATAACATTTATTTAGGATTTTAAAAATTGAAAAGATCAGACAAGCACAAATTGATTTTAATATAACCATGCATTGCTTGTCTTACATAGACAGTAAAAGGTGTTTCCCTTTGCCTCAATTATGAGAAGATTGCGACAGCCCAGAACATTCAGCAAAAGCAATCACAGATGTTGACTACACCCACATATTTCTGAAGCCTTTGGTGATAAGCACGCAGTCTGCATACTACAGGAATAAGCATGTACTGGTTCACATAGGAAATGAAAATACAGCAATTTAAATCAAGTGCTGATGAATTGTGTCTATCCCCCTCTAGCTATTTGCTGCAATACCAAAAAAAATGCTAAAAAAATCAGTAGTTTAACAACTTCTTACACAAGACAATAAGCTTTCATTCCTCTTTCTTCTGTTATGCCAATGTGTTAAAAATGTCAATGCAGTATCTTTCAAAGTCACTTCAGTAGGATCAGATATCAAAGATAAAAGTGAGAAAGAAATTGGAATAAAACTCACATTGAAATTTGAATAATACGGAGAAGTTTAAGTGTTGAAATGGTTAAACATCTTGAGGTTTATAATTAGCTGTTGTGTTTTTCTTTATACACAGTTTATTAGCCAATACTTCTGGCAGAAAGGGAAGAGGAAAAATGGAAAACTATTAGATTTTGGAGAAATATTATAAGAATTCACTTAGAATTTCAGAGACAGGTTCATGCTGAAATCTGTAGTGTAATACACAGGATAGTTTAATATAAGCACACAAATTTTACAAGTTTTGGTCTGTAAATTCCAGCTTTTCAAATAGATAGTTTTAAGTCTCCAGGCAAGCAGATGTCACTGGTTTTGAGGAATTTGTTGTTCTAAGACTCTGAAATTAAGAATGTATATTTAATTAGTAATTAATTCCTGGATTTGTGAAGAAAATGCTACTCACCAAAATAGAGAAACACTTCACCATGACATAAATGCATCTTGTTTTTTTTCTCTGTAACTGTCCTTGCTTTCAAGCCTCGTCAGTGACAAAGTCACATGAAACCAGTAACTAAAATAAGCTTTCTAAACCAGTAGTTTTGCAGTCACTGAGCCTTCATTCTGTGGATGGGTAGCCAGGTCCCAGGTTTTTGTAGTTAGTCACAGCCCTGGCTGAGCCCTCTTTGCTCCTGTCTTTGCCCTGGGCATTTATTAATCTGTTTTGGGCAGACACTTACATTCCTTATGTTTTAAACTTCTCCAAGTAGCACAACCAAGCATTGGCTCTAGTTTGTAGTTACTGGCACAATGCGGAACCTTTCTTTCTTCCTTCAGAGGATGGAGAGCCCAAGAGCGAGTCATTTGCATGAGCAATGTCTATCTGCATAGAGGAATGAGATAACAAAAACAAATGAATTTAGCAAAATTACTACTTTGACTAGCAAAAGAAATCTACATATGCTGATAAAATAATAAATGCACAGGTGCCATCACTGGTCTTGTTTTTTTACTTTTGGAGAGTGTTCTGGGTTTTGAATGAACAGACATTACAGAGCTCAGAGACCCCTCCTTTCACAATGTTTGTTATAAATGGACTCTCTGGTAACAACCTTGGTTTAAAAGAGCACATGAAGGTTATTTTCGAAGTGTTCTCATGCCTACATCAACATTATACCTATGCTTTCCAGTCTTGAAACAAGTCTGTGCTTCCAAGAGATAAAAATTCTAACATATTTATGTATATGTAGAGATACACATATTTATATCTATATAGACTGCTTTTGGTTTAATCTGGATTTATGAGACAGAGGAAATCTGTATAGAGGCTTCAGCAATCTCTCTTAGCACTAGGCATCAAGGAGATTTCCTAAGAAAGATTTCCCCACTTATCTTCTCAGGGGGTGAATTTTCTGTCTGCTGTCAGCCATGAGATATCACGGCATGGGAAAACCATAGAGTAAAGGCACACCAAAGGCTGATGTTCATTACCTTGAATATACCTGAAAGCAGAGAAAATGCCCAGAGACTGCCCCACTTAAAAAAAAAAAAAAATCCAATTAATTACCTCAGAAAGAACTCTGAAATTCTCTCGAGTGCAATTCATGTGGATGGGTGTTGAGTTTGGCCTAAAGCCTGACCTTAAGACTTCTCTTGTACAATTGAATAGGTGTAACTAATAGGTCTGTGGCTGCTCACAAGCTGAAGTGCATCGTGTTAAGGGCAATGGTAGAAAGAACAGTGAGAATGCAGACTGACAAGATACGTAGTGTTTAATATTTGTAGAGTTTTAACAGAATTTGTTTTACTAGCAGATGATGCCAGGATCTTTCAGCTAACACTGAGACAGATGTGAAGACACAGATGAAATAGGAAACAAGGATTTCTGCCCAAAGTTCTAGGAGAAAAGAGAAATCACTAATGCCCTGGCTCTGCCTAGGTTTAGATATGGCTAATAAATATCAGTGAGCACCCTAAATTTTTTTTGGTTGACCTTCTGATGGGTCACATAATCACAGTGTTTTCAGCTGTCCTGGCATTTCTTGCAGGACTGGGTAGGGCACACACACATAGGTTCTGCCATGAAAAATAGCCTTACGAGGAAGAAAATAACCTTTTGGAATCTGAACTGAAAGACAAATACATGGATTTTGCCATAAGTTGACATAATTTGTCTGTCTTATTAATCTTCATAAATCAAGTTCTACAAACAGATTCACAACATGATTCTGCTCGTAGAGGGAGTCTGACATATACCTGATAAGCACCCCGATCTAGAGACCTGCTCTTTCAGTGCTTTCTTAATTACAGACTGAGTTTTTCATGCCTCCAGTTAGACAAGGTGCAGCTGGGAGGAGTTCTACCAGTGCTGGGCACAAAACGTCAGAGGTGACAGCATGACTTTAGCTGTACCTGCAGAAACCCCTAAGCACAACCACACCTACATGTGCTTGTCACTGAGCATGTGATGGAATCATAACGTATATTACCTGGTGTGTTCTTGGACCTGATGTGAAAATAGGAGGCAGATTCTGAAAAGATGAAAACAGAAAACACTGCAAAGCCAGGTTCTGTTTTTAGGCAGGCTATGAGATGGTCCATAACTTCAGTTTCCCTGAGTATCCCACAACAGGAGCTGTTTCCTCAGGTTCTTAAGGGTACACAGCAAGCTTATTCTGCTGTCATGCTGACCTTCCTTCACGGCCAAAGCCCTGGCAGCAGGGTTGAGACTGCACCTACTGCCACAGATGTTAATCTGCAAACCAGAAGTGGTTGTGCCTCCCATGCTCTCTCCTCATTCATTGTGTACTACTGAGATTTGGAGACACAGTACAGGCAAGTGCCTGTGTAACTTACGCCCTTTTATATCCCTGCAGACTCTCAAAAGAAGCCGCAACCAATGTAATTCCATGTTAAAATGGCATCTTAGAGATATTTGATGGGAGTTCTCATGTGCTGCTGTGCCACTTGATTCAATTCCACCCCCAATTTAAATGGAGTGCTGGGCTGCCTTCCTGTCTCTGTTTGGATTTTAAAGCCTCTCTGGATCCTGCTGAAGTAATCTCTGCCAGAGACAACTTATCACTAGGTATTACTGAAATGCTCCAAGGAGCACATTTCTTTCTTTCTTATTCTTGGCCCAGACCAGGTCACACAAAATGGGAGGAATTTTAAAGAAAATTCCCAGAAGCTGATACCAAAAATACTCCTCCTTTTGCCTCAAAATCTCATCTTCCCCAGGTTTAGAATGAGCAAGCCAAGCATGGCTTTGCTTCATCCATATCCCTGGTCTGTTTTCCAGGAAAAAAGCACGAAACGATGTGCTTTGTGCAGGTGAGATCACCTACCTGTTTGGGGACAGAAGTGAGACAGCTTTCATATGATGTGGGAGGCTGAATAGACTCTCCAGTCTCCCAAACATCCCAAGTAAAAGCAGATGAGATGTTACTGAGAACTCCTTTGTTAAGGATGTTTGCAGTAGGCTTCTACAGAGTTGGGGTTATATATATATGTAAATATGTATTCTACCTGCTGCATTTTTAAAACCTTTCTAGTTACTAGTTTCATCTTCCTGTCTCCTCCATAAGTCCATGGCACAGGGAACCTGTGCAATTCCTGAATTTAAGCACTTTTTTGTAGCTGCCTCTCCCAGTGGCTTTTGCCAGCTCTGACCATTCAGCAGATCCTTCCTCTAGGGCAGGACACCAGGGACAGCTGGCAATGGCTCCATCACCCATCCTATCTCCCCTCTAAATCCCTGGACCCAAGCTTTCCTCTTCTAGTCTTGCCAAGCACCTGGCTTATGTTCTGGAGTTCATGTGCTGAGCACTTAACCAGGATCCAGGATAAAGTGTTAAATATTTGTGATATGTGGTGAAGGAATATAAAAACAGGCAAGGAAGGACTGTTAACAAACCTTCTGCTAGACTAATGGAAAGAAAATGGCAAAAGTGAGTGGAGGATTTTCCTTAAGCTGGTACCAAAAAGCCAGCAAGTGCTTGAGGTAAATTAGTGATAAAGGACTCATGAGAGATACTAGAGAAATTTCAGTAAAATGAACGTGGAAGAATCCACTACTTTATTTTTTTTAGAATTAACTTCTGCAAGAATGCTTAGGATTTTATCTTCTTCTGTATTTTAGCAGGATATGCTGCATTTGCAATGAACAGAGGTTTGTATTCCTTGTGAAGTAGAAGGTGTTTAATTTGTTGAGAAAACTCTTCTCAGAAGAAATAACCATGTGGTTTTATAAAAAAGATGTTTTTCTTTACACATAGTAAACCAGATTCATTAGGAGTAGTTGACATGTCCTGTTTTTCTCACCATATTTTTCAGTTCTTGACACTCCAGGTTTTGACTATCAAAGAGCAGTAAAGTGTGTCCAACTTCCACTGGTCAGGACACCAGCTAGTAAAGTCCCCTTGTCTGGTGCAATTAAGAGGCTCCAGTCTTGGGGTCTGATTCTTGCACAGGGACTTGCTGCCCCTTCCAGAGCTCCATGGAAAGCAGTAGGGAACTCCGGTTGCAAAGGTTTTTCATCACTTCTGATCTTAGACTTGCATTTCAGACTTGAATTTCTAAACTTGTGTAAGGCTGTTGTTTAGGAAATTAGCACTATCTTCCCAAGAAACTGAAAGCAGTGATGCACACACCCTACCCAGAATGGCAAGGGAGAAGGAGTTGCTAACTATTTTAAAGAAATGTAACCTTAAAAATATCACACTCTTGATTTTTCTGTGGTGTTCCTGTTCTTCTCCAATAAATAAACTCAGCCTTAATGCATATAAAATAGATTTTAATAGAATGCAAGAATGCTTGGAAAAGTATAAACCATTTACTGAAGGAAACTTGAACTTCCTGTGAAATGGAAACAATTCGAGAGCAAAATATTAAGATCATTCATTTATTATATTCATTGGCCTTAAACTTCTTATTTCATGACAGTCAGAAAAGATGGGAGAGGTGCTAGACTTATTCCAGCCACAGTGTATATATTTCCATTATTGATACTAAACCCAAGTTATTTTAAAGAGGCTTGGTGCCTTCAGCTCACCTTCTGCTTTTAATAAAAATAGCATTTTCATAGAAAAGCTAATAATGACTTCCCTTCATTCCTCCAGATTTGGAATTTGCTGTAGACTTCAGCCTTGGAATAAGCACAAGGTATAAGGTAAAACTTCCTAATGATTACTTTTATGCCTAGCCATGGCAGTAAAATAATACTCCTTTGATATATGTATATAAATATACCTAAATTGTACCATATACTCTTTAAAGGTTAGGAGAACATTCCATGAGTTACTGATGTGGTGAAGATACACTACATACACTGTATATGTGCTCCAGACATGAGAAAGTCAGTGGAAAGACTATGATGTTCCTTGAGGAGAACTGGATCAGGCTCCATATGATTAAAGAAATTTCTGTTGCCCTAACTTATGGGATGTGTATATAGAATATATAAAATGTCATTCAGTGGTTTTCTTTGGTTAAATGTCACTTCTTTATTGGACATCTAACACAAAGTCTCTGAGTGCTTTGTAGTTACTGCAAGAAAATAAATGCTTATACCTGAAGAAAAGCCATCTGATCGAAAATCAGGAAAGAAAAATATTATTATGGGTGGCAACATGACTTCCTGGAACACCACCCACTCCTCCCAGTTTTGTATCATCTGCAAATTTGCAGAGGGGTGTACTCTGTCCCATGCTCCCAGCAGGTCATTAATGAAGATGTTAAAAACCCTACTGAGTTGCAATTGTTTTCCAAAATGACCAGTCTAGAGGCAAGACACTTAGGATACGCATTCATAATGTGTGACTCTAGGGATCAAATACCATTTCACAGGCAGAAGTCTTCTTACACAGGGACTGTCCTGCAGAGGGACCAGTAGTCTCAGTTCAGCCCAATATGCTCTGGGTTACCAGTGGCAGCAATGTTCCCCTCAAAGAGGGGGTCAACCTTGAGTGACAATGCCAAAGTCAGGGCAGAGTGAACCCAACCAGGACCCCAGGGGCCTGTGGTGATAACCAGCTGGGGAGGAGACAGAGAAATGTGCCTTGCATATGTCAGAGAGACATTTTGAGATGTTGCATTTTTGAGGCAGTAGAAATGAAATGGCATGTTGGAGACAGGCAGCCAGTCACTGGGACACTGAAACTAAAGGGAAGGAGAGAAGAAAGGAGGAAGAGGTGCAGGATTCTGAGCCCAGAGCTTGCTGGAGGGTAGATTTTGGTGGGGGCTAGTTGGCCGCTGCTGTTTATGTCAGTTGTGAGCTTAGTGAAAATAAGCTTTTTTAAAGAAAAAGCTATTTTCTATAAATACTTTTTTTTTTTTTTTTGAGTGGATACTTGATTCTTATTAACTATTTCTCATTCTAAAAGAAATGACCTTCGGTGGGTCAAATATTGGCTAAGCACTCGGATTAATTAAAAAATGGTTTAAACTGCTTAGCAACATGAATAGGATGGAGGATGAAACCTTACTGAAAAATAAACTATAAATGATAGCCTTTTTCCATAAATCTGCTTCTCCAGATGATCTTCTTCACAATATCCCCCAAATGCCAAGGACTTCATCTGAGGTCACTTGGCTTGGAAGGCACATGGTGTGGCTTCTCTGCCACACTATCTGTATATCTTTCTCACCAGGCCTCTGTTAATATTGCTCTTGATTAAATAGCAGGTCCTGCTCCTCTTCCAGTCCCAGGTCAGAGTTAACCAAACAAGGGAGACACCCATGCCTGCTGTGATAGTGTGTTGGGAAACTCGCTGCTCCTCTGCAGAACTGGCTCAGTCTGTGTAAAACTGCTCTGGTATTAGCATATGGCCTCTATAAGATGTAAGTCTCATCAGCTGAACTAAGGAACCATGAAATGCAAGGTGATTCCAGCAAAAGTTAAATGAGGATAGAATAACATTGAAACTGGGAGTTGATTTTGTTCTGACTTGCGTGTAGAGCTGTTGCTGTAAGCCCCAGCATGAGCAATTGGCAAGGACATTGTACAAAAATGACTTGCCAGAGGCTTGCAGTTTATGCCTGTATACATTTCTGTGGTAAAATTTATGCCTGCTAGCCAAGCCAACTTGTACCTGGCACTTCATTGGAATACTCCTTGAAAGGGCATGTCTGTAGCCTTCCTGAGACACCAGTGCTGGAGCCTTTTCCATTAGCATCCCAGTTCTGCTTTTCATTCTGGGACACTCAGTGCTTGGAGCATCGTAGAGTCAAAGTAATCATTAAAAATATACTTTTTGTCTTCCAGAGCAATGTGATATTGCATGGGTTTGCATCATATAAAATGTTACGGTTTAACCCCAGCTGGCAACTAAGCACCATGCAGCCACTTGCGTACTCCCCCACCAGAAGAATGGGGAGAGTATCATAAAAGTGAGAAAACTCATGGGTTGAGATAAAGACAGTTTAATAGGATAAACAAAAGCCATCTACCCAAGTAAAGCAAAACAAGGAGTTCATTCACCACTTCCCATGGGCAGGCAGGTGTTCAGCCCTCCCCAGGAAAGCAGGAATCCATCACATGTAACGGTGACTTGAGAAGAAAAATGTCATCACTCCTCCACCACTTCCTTCTTCTTCCCCCATAATGCCATATGGTATGGAATAACCCTTAGGTTAGTTGGGATCAGCTGTCCCAGCTTTGTCCCCTCCTGTGCACTCCCAGCCTCCTTACTGATAGGGTGGGGTGAGGAGCACAAAACGCCTTGGCTTTGTGTAAGCCCTACTCAGCACTAACAAAAACATCTTAGTATTACCAACCTTGTTTTCAGCACAAATCCAAAACACAATCCCATACTAGCCACTGTGAAGAAAATTAACTCTCCCAAATCCAGCATGTAAGTGCTGAGCCTTAGAGCAGAAAAATCATTAAGAAACTCCTCGTGGAAATAAACTTTTCTAATCCTCTTCACTTCGCATGGCTTCTGATTAACCTAGATAAGGAGATGCTTTGGAAAAACTAGAGTGCATTAATGAATGGATTTTCATGCCTAATGTCTGTCCCTAATAATAAAACTTTTTCCCTGAAATGTGTAAAGGCTGACTGTGCAATGGGCACTTCACTCAATTAAAAATCACAAAAGGATTTCTACTGGGAGTACTGAATACTCTGCGAAGGAGCAATGAGTTGTCAGGGGATGGAGCAGAGCATTCTATGGAGAGAGTTTCTTATCATCCCTATGAGGTCCAGCAGCTGTCAGGGAACACGCAGGCATCCTTCAAGATAGTTTTTTGGGATTTCATGCCTGCTTCCTATCGAGTCAACAAATAAAGTACATCTGCAGAGCGACAAGGCAGGTGTGAGCTCAGTATATAGAACTGCATGTCTTTACTAACAGAGTAAGGTGGATAAATAGCTTGTGCCTTGTTTGGTAGGCACAAGGCACACTTGCAGGACTTCTCACATCAAGTCTTACAACTCACTGCAGGTAGGCTCTGAGCTGGGGTCTTGTTTGCCTTGAAAGAATTGTTCCTGATAATGGCTGTTTGCAGATACATCCCACAGGTTGCCCTACATTGTAATTCTCTGATGTGAATTCTGAAACAGCTTGAAGAAATAATTTGTCTCTGCTCCAAGTCTTCCAGTATAGCACAAAACCACATGAAATTCAAAAGCCAGATCAGATGCCAATAGAAAAAGTGAAATAGGGTATTTCCTATTAAGCTGCACCTCAGCATCACTGCTGGATGTGGGTGAGGGGACCAGTGTCGGACAAAGCAATATAGGCACAGTCTTTGCCTGCAAGTAGGGGGGTGATGAGGGTGAAGCACTATGGTGAGCGCAGTGCCCTGTGCTGTGGGAACTCCCCTTGAGATTAATGTGAAACACTGCACAGGACTGTTCAAATTAGGAAGAGAAAGGGAAGCACAAGTAGCAGCAATTGCCTTTTAGACATTTGACATGTTCTTCCTCATATCTTGTACCCATTTCCAGTGTATTTTGTCACGATACCTTTAAAACTAAATGAAAAATAGCTATAGGCACCACAATGTCTCCTGGTTGTGCACCTTACCTGCCTTCTCACTCTGAATCCAGTCGGGAAACTCCAGTTTGGACACTGAGCACCCATATTTAGGTATGGCAACAGTGGTCATAATTATGGCCTCTGAGGAGCTGGCCCTTCATGACTTAAAAGGGCAATGGGATTTTAAGCCTTTCACATCATATACATGGTTTTAAAAATATGTCCCAAATTTAGCTCATGTTGCTTGTTGTTACAACTGATGCACTGCATTTTCTTATCAGTTTTCTGTTTCTCCGAGGATAGTGAAGGACTGTTTGAAAGATGAACTACAGGCTGCTCACCTGATGGCAGCACAGCTTTCTTCCAGCATCCAAGAAAAGAGCTGCAGTAAATCTCGGGCCAAGTGTCATATGAGGAAAGAGAGACTATCTGACATGATTTCTTTCTTAGAAACTTTCAGTGTTGAAAGTCTCTAAACTTTGGCATTTCACCAAAATCCACAATCCCCACCACAAAATTAGAAGATATCTAAAAAAGAGGTCCCTTTCCAGGAATGACACAAACAGAAATGAATACAGAGAGAGGAAAAAATCTCCCACTGTTCAAGATAGATTAGACATAATATTTCCTTTTTAAACTTATAGGGTGCTGGGGATTTAGTCTTAGAGAAATTATTTTCCAATTACAATTCTCAGACCTGAGTTCTGCTCTTCCCACAACTGATTATTTCCCAGAAATCATATTTTTCATATTTTTGTTTGGTTTCTTTGATACTGAACAAACTGAAACCAGGAGTCTGAAGAGAAAAAACCTTAAGATACTTAGCTCTTAGTCCTTTCCTCTCTTCTGCACTTACCACAATTTAGCAATTTACCAAAACTGTTATAAACACACTTGCTACCCAGGCAAATTCTAGCAAGGTTGTTACCACCATTCTGTTTGGCTGAATTTTGCAGTATACTTTTAAGCCACTTAATATAGAAGAATCTGCTCCTGCGAGAAACATGGTAAAGCTTCAGTTCAGTTCACATTTCCAGTACATTTGTTTGTGGCTTTCACAGGGACAAGCTGTTTTTCTGTTCTTCAGTGAAGTTTATGATACTGTGGGCAAAACATCAAAGGGAGTGCTGGACTGAGACATAGAGTAAGCCACAAGGGGCACACTACTGCACTGGCACAGTCTACATTTTTCAAATGTTAAAGATAGAAAATATTTTAAATAGTTTTTTCCCCTTTTTGCTGGATGTGTTGCTCAGTATGACTTGCCCATGTCTATGGAGAGAGAGAGCTGCCAGCTCCCTGTGGGACAGGTACACTCCATGGGGCCAGCAGGCCAGGATGGGGCATGCAGTAGCATCTTTGGGATGGCAGTGGCAGCCAGGGTGGGGATGTCCAAAATTGTTGTCAGAAGCAGGCTCACCTGAGACTACATCTGGAGCCAGATCTCAGCACACTGTGTGGTGTCAGAAGAGTGGAAAATTCATCCAGGATGATAGTGGCCATAGGCACTAGTAGTGACATAATAGTCAAAAGATTTGACCATCTTCTACAGCTACTAAAATTTTAACCTGTAGCCTGTTGGGGATATTCTATAGCCATTTGGTAATGGATGACAAGGGTATGATCGGGAAATGGTTATCATCTGACATTTATTGATGTCTCTCACCATGTGAACACAACACCCTTTTGTTCACTGTTTCAGCAAGTGTGTGCATGTTTGTAAGCTATTCCAGCCTAGATGAGAGTTTGGTTGTTAAGCATCTCTTTTGACAGTAGGAGAGGTGAGTTTAAACCCTTTGGGGGAATGAAGGACAAAAACACCAGCCACTTGGAAGAGCTTTCATCACAGGAGGGTTATACGAGAAGGTGAAAAGGGAAGGACTTCTCCTTAGACCTTATTTTTGG
Organism: Dendrocincla fuliginosa; assembly: GCA_035047845.1. Lineage (NCBI taxonomy): Eukaryota > Metazoa > Chordata > Aves > Passeriformes > Dendrocolaptidae > Dendrocincla > Dendrocincla fuliginosa. The sequence continues at coordinate 138,059,201 of JAWWMO010000083.1, read as the reverse complement.
TGAAATTCTTCCCCCTCTAGCTACAGACTTTGTTTATATGTGTTACCAGCACAATAGCATGAGCTAGAAGGTCACTTGTCTCCCTTTGGACTTACATGACATTATTGCTAAAGCCAGCAGGCTGGAAAATGGAAAGCTTTCCAGGACTGCCTCGTCTCCTCTTAAAGACAATCTGGGAAGCTGTGCAGCCTCTGTGCTGAATACCCAGAGTTATACTGAATCCTGTGGTTACTTGCTATCCTTTAGTGGATATTTGAATAAAGAATACTCTCTGAGGGAAGTGTGTTATTGTGAACCTCTGAAACACTGGTGCTGGAAGCTTGTTCGCTCCACCTGTCCCCATATGCTTGTACCTCTCTCTTATTGTCAACTGTCCCTCACCATCATGGCGATTGCTGGGTTAAAACCCCCAGAGCATAAAAGTTCAAAAAGAACTTCATTAAAGACCAGGTTGGATGCTCAGCTGATGTGAGCTGGCACAGCTGAATAAGACAAGACATCTGCCCCACACCAGTACGGGGAGAGGTCCTCAGCTTTAGACTTCCAGGAAAGCAGTACATATGCTCAGGAAAGAGGGAGACTTTAAAAGTGGCAAATAATTTCTCACTCAGTCTGAAAAGCAAACTTCATTCTCATTTACTTCAGAAAAATGGCATTTAGATTTTAATTTAGAAAATTTGATCATAACAATACAAGCATTTTCCAGTGATGATCATACAGCTGAAATTTTATCCAAAAAAGGCAGTGTTGCTTTGGTGTCAAAGGGACTTGTTGGTGTGAAGGATTAAAGATGCTATGACCAGAGCAGAAAGGGTTGCCTATCATAAACAAAATGTAACACTCCTTTGAAAGATTTTCAGTCTGAAATTCTCCATTCTGATAGCTTTTTTTTCTGCTGAACTGCCTAGAAAAGACTTCATCAGAAGTCATTCAATCCTTTCAAACAGAGTAACTGGGAAAAACTGCTTTGCCTATAGTGAGAAAAGAATTTTGTATCTCTATTACTAAGCAGCTGCATGTTTTACAAGGGAGAGGCAGGCCCCTCACTCAACACATGCAAATAGTGGCATGTCCAGCAGCAGTGTAACTCCTTGGTCACCTGTAGTCCTACAGCTCTGTTCAAGGCACTTGGAGGATGACATCCCTGTCTTGTGTCTAACACAAGTGATGAGTCAATTAAGGCTTACAACAGGGAAGATTAAAACATGACAAGAGCACTGTGAGAAGAGACAGGGATGAAACACCAGCAATGCATACCGGACCTGAAAACACTACACAGAGGAAACTGGGACTGTAGAAAAAGGGAAAAGGGGGAAAGGGGGAAAGGGGG
>JAWWMO010000083.1:138039421-138057771 GCA_035047845.1 Dendrocincla fuliginosa | reverse complement strand
GGAAAGGGGGAAAGGGGGAAAGGGGGAAAGGGGGAAGGGGAAAAGAGCAGAGGGAATGGCTGAATCAGGATGCTATGGAGAGACTGGGAAGGGAATTAGACAATGAAAACTGTGAGTGAGATAAGGAAGTGGGTGTGTGTCTGTGTGTGTTTACAAGTGCCTACAGGCAGCCTGGCCCTTGCACAACTGTAGAAGAAAAGGTAATGAACTGGGGGAGAAAAAAACAGGCCAGGAAGTATCTAGGAGTTAACATGAAAATTTCCTTAATCTTTTTTTCAATAACTTTGTACACATACTTAGTTTTACAATTAGCTTTCACCTTGTCACTAGTGAAAAGCGTTTTGGAGGCAGGTCCAAAGAGCAGTACTAAAGGGTAAGGTAGAATTTCCTCAGCTGACTTGGGCGTCTTGTACTGAAACCATTTACTGCTCCCAAAACTGTGTATGAGCATGACCTGATCTTACCTCTTGTTCTCCCATTGCCTTGTGAAGGACCAGGAGCCAACACTGTTATTCATTTGTATCAAATCAAGCAGCTCTGTTCATGTCAGGATATACAAGTTGCACTTTTTCCTAAAAATCTCAATTCAGATGGCCTGATTTTAAACTATTAGCTGGCCCCAGGTATCAGCCTGAGGATGAACTCAGCATTTTGGTGATGGAGCAAGGAGTGAGTGTTCAGGAGAGGCTGTATTCCACAGGGCAACCTTGCCACGTGGAAGAAGTCACAAGCTGCATATAAGACATGGCCTTTTGGTCACACAGTGAGCCATCCTGCCTACTGCTCTGTGCAGTCCGTTCCCCTTATACACAGCATTCACAATTGTTGGGATACTAGGGATACTAGAGGTATGCTCCTGCCCCATCCTTTTAGCATAAAGACCCATTAATTTGTCTAATCCCTTTTTGAACATGCTAATACTGTCTGCTTCCACAAGCTTCTGTGTTGGCAAGCTTCGGAGACTCACTGCTCACTGTGTCAGCAAATAGTTGCTTTTATCTCTTTTAAACTGATCTTTTCAAGTGTCCCCTAGATCCCATTCAAGGTCCTTGTAAACAACAGTTACATGTTTGTTTAACCAGCATGTTCATCATTTGGTAAACCATGATTACCCCACTCCATCAGCTCCTTCACTTCAGAATGGAGTCCCAGTATTTTCAGTCTTCATAAGGCAGCAGCTTCAACACCTCAACCATTTTTGCTGCCATTTACTGCAAGAATGCATCAGGGTGGTTTGTTTTTTTTTTAATGCAGCAGTAACATTACACCCTCTGTCCTGTTCCTAATAACTTTCTTATGATTTCCAACATTTTACTGGATTTTGTTTGCCATTCCATACTGAGCTGATGATTTCAGAGAACCATCAACAATGGCTCAGAAATCTCTTTCCTAAGTTGTAACACTCAGTTCCAAGTCTGATGTGGATAATTTTTTCCTAGATACATTACCCTGGATTTATCTATATTAAAGTTCATCTGCCACCTTTGAGCCAACTCAGTTTGGTGATGTCTTCATGGTCTGCACAAAACTTTACTGTCTAAAAGAACAAAGTGCAATGACAGCAACTCCATGGTATGAGCTGATTCATGAGCCATCTTAAATTAGTTGACCTGGTTAACTTTTATAATTCCCTAGGAGAAAGAAATCCCTCCAAAATCCCCTTAAGGTTTGAAGGCTAGTTTCTCCTTACCTAACCTAGTGGAGCTATGTGGATTTCAAACACAAAGATTTATAGCAGTCAATAAAGCCAACCGTGTCCTGCAGGGAGAAGAGCAAAGGATACTGTCTCCAGCTACCTCTGCTCCACAAAAAGGGACTTTGCATCATATTTGTGTCCTAGGATTATTTTTGGCAAATATGAAATTTGTAGTACAACCATAGTGATAGAACTACGAAGGCACACACAGCACTAAGTTGTTGCTCTGTCTTCTTATAAATAAAAAGATGAAAAAGTAAGCTCGATGCTGACAGATGGCTCCCCGGCGTTACGGGTGCCCCTGACTGCGCTCTGGGCGCTGTGTTTGTCCACAGTGGGTGGGTGGGAGCCGTGCGGAGGGGCTGGCCGGGCGCTGTGTTTGTCCACAGTGGGTGGGTGGGAGCCGTGCGGAGGGGCTGGCCGGGCGGTGCCCGCAGCGGGAGCGGCTCCCGGCGCCGGCGCTCCCCCTGCCGGGACCGACCGCGCCGCCACCCGCTCCGCTCCCTTCGCGGCCCTCCTTCCACCAAAAGGTACATCCGATGGAGCTAAACTCAGCAGGGATCTCTTCGCCTGATACCCTTTCAGCCAGCTAGATCACTATTATCTACTCAGATCGCTGAGAGACCATTTGAACTTGGTGATAATGCCGCAGTTTTTCACCTTAGGAGCTTTAGGCAACATTGCACTTCAAATACCCTGTCCAACACTGCAAGCCCTAAACCATTCACAGGCCATAAGTCAGGACCTCCAAAACAATGAGACTCTACAAGTGCTGAATTTTTATCTTGGAGACTTCACACTTTCTAAGTCTGCCACAGCCACAAAGGCTATTTGCCCCTTAAAGGCAGCAGTAACATCCTAGCAGCAACTCACCCTAGCAGGAGGATCCTGAAAAGAAACACCAAATGACACAAGGCCAAGAAATTTGTAATACCATTTGTTTCAAAGGTCAGTTCTACTTAGTGCTGAGGGAAAATTCTGCTCTTACTTCCATTAGTGAAATTCCTCACTGGCGACTGGAAGTTGCATTTATATAACTAAAAGAGCAGTTTGGCCTCTTGTTCACCATTAAATTTCTCTCTGAGGTAACTGTCTAAGAACATTTGCTCCAGCTAAGACTCAGACTTGTTGTTTGACAATTATTGCATATATTTAGTTTTTATTATAGGTCAGGGGTTGCACCTTGGACTTGGTCCATGAACAGCTGCCACTGCCATGGGTAAATCAGGCATGTCTCAGAATTCAGATGACACCTCTGTCCAAGTCCTGCTTTCTGTCCCCCAGCTCATGGAGGGTCCATGGCAATTGGAGCCAGGGAACAGAGGGAGAGGACAACTACTCCTGCTTTTCTCCCAACTCTTAGAGCTGATACCAAGTTGGAAAGTGGACCTAAAACAATCCCCCTTCTCCTCTGCTCCTGAATTTTGGGTTAAAGCATCTGGTGATGATTCATCTTGCCTCTTATTCCAAGAGCTCAAAGCTCTAAGCTGGCCCTACAGGTTCGCCAAGGCTTTAGATCCCAGGCCAAGGCATTTACAGTTTGAAAAACAGGTATGTTATAGAGCCAAGTACTGGATTCAATGCCAGATTTTATACAGCAAACAACCACAGCCAAGTACTAAGGTCTTACTCTCCTTTTCTAACTGGTAGTCCTCCCACCTCATTTCCCCATTTGCCATAACTTTCTATCTTATCTTGGTAGAACCACCTTAAGACCATCTATGCCCTCCTGTGCTACTGAACAGGGCATCATATTCCAGTATAGCACATTGGGTTTTGGGTTGTCCAGGGATCTCCACATCATTCCACAGCTCCCTTCTTTTTTTTTTCAAAAGCAGGGGAAAGGCAGGGAGAAGAGAAAATGCTTTTTAAGGTCTTTTTGTGGCATAGAGCTGCAACCAAGCTAGGGAGTTCACCTTGACCCAGGAGTCTGGAAATACTTCCAGGCCATGTGCAATTTGTGAAGAGTAAGACCTATGATATAATTAATTATATTATTAATTTATGTGAAAGTATGTGGTATGCGTTCCACTTGAAAAGTAATCACAAATTAAAATGGCTGTGATCCTTGTGTGGGGAAAAAAACAAAAGTCAGCAAAGTGTTTATAGAAATAAAACACGTTTTGCATCGTTTGGGTTCAATAAGCATACCAAACCACCTGTAACAAAGTAACATTAAAAGCCAACTAATGGTGGGCACTGAGAGCAGAACTGCCCAAGCCTGTAATCAGTTCACCAGGAAACCCCAGCACCTTTGTACAGGCTCATGGGGCTGTGGAAGGTCCCAGCTCTGTGGCAGGAGGAGTGCAGAACCTTTAAGGTCCCTTCCAACCCAAACTATTCCACAATACTATGATGCTTTTCTCTGTAAAGGAAGCAGAGCTGGTCTCCGGGCTTGTCCTGATCTGCTGTTGATTGTGTCACAACACTGGTCCAAGGACATAGGGCATACCTTGCTGAGATGAACAGGAAAAGGTATTTGGCTGAGATTAAAATCTCCAGTAATTCTTTTACTACTAATAATGGCACAACCATAATCAAACCCCATATGGATCCATAGAGCTCAGTTACAGAAACACAGAATTTTTAAGGTTAGAAGGGATCTCTAGAGATCAGCTAGTCCAAGCACCCTACCAAGGCAGGGTCACTTGGACCAGGTGACACAGGAACACATCCAGTGGGGTTTGAATGTCTCCATTCAAAAGAGCCTGGAGGGAGACTCCATGCTCTCTCTGGGCAGCCTGTTCCAGTGCTCTGCCACCCTCAATGGATAGAAGTTTTTCCTCACATTGAGGCAAAACTTTTGCACTTTAGTTTATTGCCATTGCTCCTCATCCTGTCACTGGGCACTACTGAAAAGTCTGGCATCATCCTCTCAGCACCCACCTTTGAGATATTTATATCACAGAATAATCTGAGTTGGAAGGGACTCACAAGGATCACTGAGTGCACAGGAGTCTCTCTGGAGACAGGCACGGTAAGTCTGGACATAAGTGTTTGAATATTTTGTCCATAATCTCCAGAATCCTTACAGATATTTGCAATAACCCCATGGCATGAGAGGTGTTAAAATCACACCTAGGCGTAATGATGTTTGATCACTGGGTTCCCTTGAACAGCTTGACAGGTTAGTTGCCAAAACTTAGCTCAAGTTTTTGAACTGAAAGGTGCTGTGTCCTGGCAGGTTTAAGGCAGGTAATACTTTGCGAGCACCAAGAATTTAGGGCTCAAACATGCTGTATAGGAGGGAGCAGCTGAAACCTGCAGATTCCTGAGGACTTGTTTCCTCTCTTAAGATGTAGGAGGTAGATCAACATCTCAAACAAGAACTCCATGTAGCCTATTTACAACTGGATAACAAAAATTTGTTAGAACACCCAGAAACTATGTTTGATCTAGCAAAGCCAATTTGGCATGTTAAACTTCCCTTTGACTTATAATCTTCCAGTCATCCTGCCTTTTAACCCCATGTAACTAACTGCCAGATTAATACCACCAGGACAGAGACAGGAGTGGGACAAGCCACACACCGTCCATACCACAGTGCTTCCTTCCAGCCCACAGTGGGCAGCAGTTGGGCCTGCTGGCAGGGCACAGGAAACTCTCACCTGAGAAAACAGGTTTCCTTTTCCTGCTCCACCACAGATCTCCCGGGAGAGGCCTTTGGCAAGCAAGTTGTTCAATGTCTCTGAGTTTCCCACCTATGAAATGCAAATAGTACTTCTCTTTCCAGGAGCACCTTGAGGATAAATAGAGTAAATTCTAAGCTGGTCAGGTTATAAGGGTATCTAGATAAACACCATAATTGACCAAAAGAAACCTAACCCAGTGGGAGAAAGAAGTACAGTCATGCTTAACTCAGCTTCGTTAAAAAAAAATTGAAGACTTTCCGTTGATGTTTACTGATTTTAGTATATTGGATTTCTTCTTTTTCTTCTGATGGTTTCCTCTGTGTTTCAACAAAGACTAATGTGTCATGACCAATTGTACAAATTACAGCTAAGAAAGAAATACAACATGCTCTCACTTTCAAGTTTTTCTTTTTGTAAGATTGAAAAGAGCAATGTTCTATTTGCGTCTCAGTCTGAGAACTCATGGTTCACTATTATCTACAGACAAAAACCTGGAATGCTTTTCTGTATGACTTGGACAGCCTGGCAGAGAACCATGAAAGGCATTGGAATATTTGTGTTCCTAAATTTCACTGTATTTAGACAAAAATGGAACAAACAAGCTTTCAGGGTTTTAAGCTCTCAATATTACTTTTTCAAATTAAGATGGAGAAATTATGAGTGTCAACATTTTTTAAAGTTATAAAGTAAATGCAAAAATGATAGAGGAAGTACAGTGGGAGTCAGCATTGTCATCTGGTTATAGAAGCAAAAAAAAGAAAGAAAATGCTGGTTTAGTGATTATACAGTGCTTTTTTGGTAATTTTTATGAAAGGCACAAATTTGTGTGATCACTTTCTGCCCCTCTCACCTTTTACAGCTGTGTTTTACAGCTGTATTTTAAGGCAGCATTTTACAGTAGCATAAATTTACACACATCAGGAGTTATAACCAAGGTACACAGCCAGAGAAATCATGAGAATCTGAACAGACTGACCCTTGTAGATCAATAATCACCCCAGGACCTGAGTAATTTTGGATAACTTCCAGACATTCAGCAAGGCAGAAGCAGAGACAGAACTCCTGTGAAGCATTTGATGTGCATACTTTTGCACAAAATTCTAACAATTTTAGCTTTCTAAAATGTGAACTTTCATTTCTCTTTAGGAAAAAGCAATAAACTGCTGCTTATCCCTGCACCCTCTGAAGGAAAGTCTCCTTTGAGGCTCCTTCTCCTTATTTGCCAGCAGTTACCAAAGAGTGGTATCCAAAACACCATGAAATATTTTCTAAGAGTAGCGACTTGCATGGTATCTTAGACGCTGCTGCACTGGTATTTCGCATCAAATAGAGACGTTTGATGAAAACACCATTTGGCATCTGCGGTCTTCTTTCTTTCACCTGAAATTAATTGAGATAATTTATCTCTTTGTGCAGCCTCCTACGCCTTCCGTTCTTTGGAGAGGTCTAAGCTTGTGTCCTTCAAGGTCATAGGCTTGGGGGAATTTTTGTACATGGAAGAGTGAGATTTATTACAACCAGCTTGCATCTATCCCCTAGAATACCAATCACAAGGATTACATATTATTCCCATATCAGTATTTGCATACAGACATCCAGCATGCACATACCATTCCTGAGTCACACCTATCTTTTTAGCTTCCAGTACAAAATAATACCAAATGAACTACTGACTTTTTTCTTTTTATTTTTTTGAAAGAATGTATCTGCATGTTCTGTTGTGTCTTTCCTTAGATCTTCCTCAAAGTACAGTGAAAGTCTTTGCATACTAACAGAAAAATTCCATTCTTCCATTTCACTTTAGCTGTGAAAGTCATTCTTCATTACTGTAGTTTTTACCTTTATCTCTTTTCTGTTCTTTGTTTGTCTTTGATACCTAAGAGGGAAAGTTCAGTCTTTCCTCACTATGCAAACAGTTTTCATGCTATGCTAACTACACTCTGCTATCTGGACTTCTACAAGTAGATTAAGAGACTTGAGTAGCACCCATCAATCATGATCTTTACAGCTCAGATTTGAGCTTGGAGGCAAGATACAAAAGCTGACTAAACTTGGACAGCTTTTCAACTGACACCATGTGTGGGATTCATACTCTGTAGATTTAAATAGGCAAAACATAAAGATGTGCCCTCCATCATCCCAGCTGGTTGCCAAGACCATAGCTGTGGCATGCACAGTCTGTGGTGTGCAGCACACAGCCAGGTTGCAGGATACAGGAGAAACCACACCAAAGATCAGCACCCATTGGAAATATTGTTGTAGCTGACCTTCCTCTTCTCAGTAATATTCAAGCAGTCTCACATGGCAAAACAGCTGTAAAACAGTTATAGATATATGAAACCAGCCCCAATGCAATTGTGCCTTCTCAAGAAATCTCAGCCTTAACTCTGTATGTCTAGCATCAGTGAGTCAGTTGCAAGGTAGTTTTTTTGACACTTTTCAAAGACAATATTAGTAATCAAACTACTGCCATAAATATCTTAAGTAACTTTAATGCTGCTTAGCATAAATCTTTGTTATATACTTTCATCCATATACTCCAGTGTAAATGTATTTTATGCAATATGAAATATTTTTAAAAGTTTATGGCTCTAGGTAAAATGGTCACAAATTTTTTTCCTAATACACTAATTGCATTGAAACCAGACAGAGTACAAAATCTTTGGAAAAAAAAAAAGATTCAGAAAACAGATATACAAAAACATCTCACTGTAGTAGTTCAGGATTACCAAGTGGTTCTGTAGTCGGAATGGCTGCCACTCACTGCTCTGTCACCCCTAAGAACCTGTCCTGGGTTAGCAAGGACTGCAGGGCACTGCTGAGGGTGGCTGCCTCTCAGAGATCCTTGTACCTGACAAGTTTGATAAAGTAACATCCATGGCAGACACCGTTGTTGGCTCAAGGAGAATTAAGGAAATCCTGTCTTGCCTTACCCAACCACTGCTGGTCTCTGCAGAATATTCAGGTGCACTGGCAAGATGTAGTGAACAATGTGTTTTACAAATGACAGGGAGCTTTTATTCTCCCAGGTTATCTATTTGGCACTATTCACAAAGGCAAAAGTTATTTCCTAGCATTATTAAAAAAATGTTTCATCATCTGCAAAAGGACATGAGTGTCAGGGAGCAGAGCACAATGTTATCATTTAGTTTTGCTAAATCAATTATCTATATATAAAATTGCATGTCATTATACAGCAGAATATTCAAGAAAGGCTCAATTAAACTTCATTTGTGTGAAAAGCAAACTCCATAGTGGGCGGACTGCTTTGCATTCCACTGCTTTCGGTGAGATATTGCGTAGGCATCTGACCAAATAAAAACACCTTTACAACACTGCAGGTTTAGAATGCAACAAGTAACACATTGCAAGAATTGAGGTCAGACATTATTCACCATTTGGTAACACTCCATTCAAACGATATTGACTCACATTATACCTAACAAATGTAGCAGTTGAAGTAACCAAAACAACGCTGTACTCCAACAAAGTAAAACAATGCAAATATTTGTTAAACAAAAATATACCATGTATATACACACATAACACAAATGCACTGTTTCATTTTGCAGTATAAATAGATCTGATTACACTAACTTCCTAAAACTAATGAACTACTGATTGACAGTCCCAAAAAGTTTGCCTCTAGTATGGAACATAGTGAGCTTTAAGGATCAGATGACCATAGAAGAGTATAAAAGATTTCACTGGATGGTTATCTAAAATATTTTCTCTGTACATCAAAGTTAATTATATATATATATACTAAGTTTGTATGTCAAAGTCAGCCTGGGCTCTGATCATGCAAAGAGCAGCACACAGAACATCTATGACTCTACAAGGAGCCTCCAGACCCAACCTGTGTGGAGTGCACGGTAATTCTGCAAAACACTTAAGGCCCAATCCCAGGACTCAACAAGGGGGACACATTTTAGCTGCCTACGCAGTTAGTATCTTGGCTTAGTTTCCATTTTCTTCCTCTTCTGATGGAGTACTAGAGCTCTGTTGTCTGCTAATGACATATCTGTTTATCCCTGACCTCCATAATACCATACAATGAGCACACTTATAATGTGTACACAATAAAAGTAAGTATTAGAAAGGGAAGAGATGGAAAGTTGTTGAGGAAATCCTGATTAGGGGTTATTTGCATTTAAAACAGATTTTAAGCAGAAAAAAAATAGTCTTTTTGGAATTAGATTACAGTCAAACAGACAAGTAGCACTTAATTTGATCTGAAGTGGAACACATGGGTGTTAACACCTCTTCAACTGTTATTTAGCCTCCATCTCCTTAATGCCAGGGCTGTGCTGAAACCGTAACAAATTGCTGTAGCAAAGGCAAAAATCTAGAGAAGGAACAGGGGAAAAAGAAGAAAAACAAGAAAAAAGTGAATTACACATTACATTGTTCTACAAATTTTTTTCTATTCTAAATGAATATAGGAATACAAATTATTCTAAAGTTACCCCCCCCCCCAATCAAAATGTTTAAGGTAAAAATAAGTTTGGGATCCTCTAAAGTCCTATCAGGAACTTCTTTGTTATAACCCCATTTTACTACTACCCCACATTACTACTGTTCTCTTGCTTGCTTCAGCAGACATTTTGAAATAGAATATGAAACAGAATTTCTGCAAAGTTATGGTACAAAGTAAACACGTGAACATATACAGTATTTCTCTTATCTAGACTGATCAAATATGAACCTCATCGTTATTTTCAAGTGAATGCCTTTACCAGCAAACATGTAAGAAGACATGCCTCTAAACAGCAGAGCTCTTTTACTTGCAGAAATACAGAAACAACTCCAAATCTGCCCTCCTTCACCAGAAATCCAGCCAATACCAGGAAATTGCTCTTGCTCCAAGAATTGAATTGGATAGATTTGAACTGAAGATCATGCCAAAACGAAACTGAATACGTAATGATGTCTTTTTGAACATATGAATTAAATCATAACAACCTATTCCTTGCTTCCCATAGCAATAAAGTTTTGAATAGATGCTACACTACCAAATATCAGCTGTATAAAATGAGCATGCATTTTGTTAATCATGGTATATGAAAGTCATTTAAAAGACAGAATGCTAGCAACCACTTATAATTTTTTGTCATGTAGCTTATAAGACTCTTTTAATGAAGTATTTTAAAGGCTTACAATATTTTTTCTGTATGTTCTGACTTCTGTGTGTCCTAAACATACACTTTTGCAAAAAATGCAAAGATACTAAAGACTACAGTTATCTGATTCACCATTTACACGCATCTCTCAATTGGAGATACTGAGGCAAATTACAAAAGAGTCTCCCCCTTCCCTATCTTGACAGGGATTTGAGGGGTTTGAAGACCGGAATTCTCCCTTAAAAAAATAGTATGGAAGGGAGAAATGGTGTCTGAGTCCCCAGTATCCTGCTGTCAGACAAAATTACTTAAGTGATCGTATATTCAGTGGGATCTTAACACACTAAACTAGGATTGAAGTGGTATACTTAAGGGTAGAATTTGAGATACCTACTTAGCATAAACATCTCCCTTAGTATAGGCATAGCTATGAGACACCACCTCTGTCCTTGTACCATATCGCCACACAGATCAGATGTGCTTGAGTGTGTTACTGGCAGGTGGGTAATGGTGAGGAACTCTGGACTTAGAGACTGATGTGCCCATTTCAACTCTTCAAAGTGTTCATCTGTTTTCATCTTAAGATGAACTGAAGGTGCTAATGCAAAATTTATGGTGTACTTTTAAGGACAATAAATAACCACAGAGGTTTTAGAAGCTTAATAAATATATACTGTTCCTTGAGGTATGCAAGACCCTTAAGCTAAGCCTGCATGGCATAGCTATACTTGCCTCTGAGGAGTCCAGCCAGAGAGAAAACTAGAGCCTGGTATATCTTCTGATTCAGTTATGCACACCCACATTAGCAGATACAGTGATGGTGCAACTTCAGTGACAAAAATGCATTCTGAGCTTAGGCTGTCAAGAAAAGCACTCTAATCGTTGCCATTAGAGACAGCAGGGCCCTGACAGATGACTTTTATGTCTGATGTAGTAAGTACATATGTGGAGCTTCTCAAAGATCTAAGGCAAGCTTTTTTTTTCTCCATGGCATGTTGAGGACTATCTAAATGGTATAAGAAATGGGCAACTGAAAACTTGAGCACAGGCACGAAATTCACACTTCCTACCTTGATAAAGGCTCAACTGTTATCTTTTTCTTCAAATAACACTTTTTACAAATTACCTTGTCTAGTGATCATATATTTAAAACACTATGGTGAAGAGTATCAACTCTACACTGCACTGAAGAGTAGCTATCACATTAGCTTATACCAATAGTTTTTGCATGTTTCTGTTAGACACTGCCACTCTTGAAGACAATCCTTTCTCTCACAGCAACTCTTTCTATTCCAGCTTGCTATTAAGTTCCCAAATTGGATGGTTGGCTACAAGGACTTACAACAGACTTCTGTTCCCCCGGTACGAATATACAAAATACATACCGAAGCTGCTATGCTGATGTTATACTCGTGACCAGATAGAATCCTCTCTTGTGTGGTTGAGTTGAATTTGCGAGGAAAGTGATGCAGAGATGTAGTTGCTGCTTGCAGTAGAAAAGCTCCAAAATAAAAGACAAAAGTAGCCCCATGGAAAATAAAATCCTAAAGAGCAAATAACAGAATCAGTCTGGGCTGCAATACATTCTTCTTGTCTCAGTACAAACGAAATCCAACACTGACACATGAAACGAGCACTGATAACAATTACTTTAGATAAGCTGTGTTAAATCCATCTGAGAGTTTAACCAGGACATGTTTTCACAGTAGCTTGCAATTATAAGCAACTCAGTAACATTATTAGTGATAAAGGGCAGCTTTCCCTCTCTCCAAACCTTATATTCTTTCTAATTAAGAGGCACATGCTCATGTTTATGTACACAAACTAACCTTTTAGATAAAAAAGAAGGGACATAAAGGCCAACTTTATCACATTTCAAGCAGTACAACGTAATCTTATAGTCCCACAAATCCTTCCCTAGCTATACCCAAACTAATGAAATCCCCCCTCTATGCTCAAATTTTGCTTCTGTAAACGCCCAGAAACGCCTCAGCCTTGACACAGCTGAAATTCACTTCCCAATACAATCTGAATCCAAGAAATGAGGCATTTCCTCAACTCCTTCTGACTTGGCTCTACCCAATAGCCAGTAATTTAAAAGTTCTTCATGACATTGTGGACTAATATGCCTGAGACTTAAGAGGGTAGGTGTTAGGATTTACTTTAAATATCCTTCTCTCCTGTCCCACTCTAGGCAATTCTCTGTGGTGGATCCTAACTGAACATAAGGTTTAAACACCTCTCATTTCTGGGTTCTATTACTGACACTCATGAAAAAAGTCTGGTGCCGAAATATCTTTGCAGGTTCTATTTCAGAGTCCAGTTTTCCAGCAGGAAGATCTAAAACACATTCCAGTAATGTTTTAAAATGTCTAAAATATTCTTCCATGACCTCCTTATGTTGTGGAGTCTGAAAAGCTGACATTTGCACCGCACTCCATTCCTGAGTCCATACAACATATACTTTGTGCCTATACTTATGCAGGTCTGAAAAAGCCAGACACAATTTTTAAAATATACACAAGTGCATATGCTTTTTATGATATCTATGATAGACAGTCTATCTCCAGCATAATGAATTCTTTATGAACTTTACTTCAGTGCAATGGACTAACAGTATGCCAAAAGTAAGAACCCAGGGTAGCCTGCATGTCCAGCACAGCAGCAGACAGCATTTATATGCACTAGAAATTACTGTGTGACATCATTACCTACTGCCTGCCTGATATCAAAGTGAGAATATGCTGCATTTCCCTGTTTGGAAACATGAAGTTTCTTTGTGTGAGATTTTATTAAAAGAATTTTTTTCAAATTCATTACTTGTTCCATATTTGATAGTAGCTAAAGCTACTTAAATCACACCCTAGTCAGTTTTGATAAGTTACAATATAAGCTGCTACTGCAGTTCCCCATTCCACTTAGATCAGGACTGACTGCATTCAAGAGAGATATTTTCAGAAGACAAACTCTTTCATTTCCTTCCTTCTTCTGCCAAACCCTCTAATTTCCTTCTCCTGGAAGCAATTACAGTGAAGCTATATAGCATCAGTAAGGCTTCACATTCACATGGTTATGGTTTCTGTGATCAAAAACCCCAAGACCTCATGAGGGAGCGCTTTTTGGTTTTTAGTTATTGTCAGCATGGTGCCTAATTCTCCCTTGCCTCCACACTTGTATAATCATTGGAACCTCATACAAAGTGTATGTAAAATACAACCAGATCTGCATGATAAATTGGTTCAGATGTAATTTTGTAAATGAGTATGCTGTGAGTCAGGCTGTAAAGGACAGTATTTGTCATACCCTCTGGTCTAATACTGCAATGTACACTGATGCAGCTCTCCATAAGGTCCATCTTTTCCACTACGTAGCATCTTACTTTTTAAATATCTTTATTAGCATTAACGGATATAGTTACAACATAAGGTATTACTAAATGCAGGGCTGTATTTATAGTAACAAAAGTAATTTAAGCTTTTCCAGCAATTATTGCAACAGAAGGTAAAAAAAAAAAACTCTTATGAAGTGCTGCTAAAGAGTTTAGTGCCAACAAGTTATAGAACATTTGGGTACTCATAAATAGTGGTCAAATGATCTATCAAGTCTTATTTTTGTTGACAGCTGGAAAGGGCTGGGTTTCAGCTACCAAATGAGAGATATTTTTTTAAATTTAAGATGTTGACTGAGTTACAACAGCTTTTCAGATGAAGCTGCAGAGGCAGCCTTTATACAAGTCGTGCAGAAATCTCCCGACACAGAAAGTTTTCCAATAATTTACTATATACAGGGGGACAAAATTAACAGTACAACAAATCACTGCCCAGTATCAAGTCAATGTGTAACACACACAATTTGCATAAGATGAAATTTGTATAGTATTTTCAACCAATAAAAGGCTTACCCAACAACTCTTAAACAGGTGCATGATTGTAAACTGGCAAACAGTTTCAATGAAACCCAGGACACTATTAATTTACTTCAGTTATGCACATGCTCAAGGGCTTTGTTGCATCATAATTTGTGAGGATGTTGCAGCATAAATCCTTGTAAAGATCTCTGTGATCATAACTCATTATTAGCCTAATTACTAACTGCATTGTGCTGTAAAGCTGTTGCTGTATGTATGTGCATTCACAGTCAAAGTCCTAAAGTTTGTTTTTAATAGAATCCAGTCTGTTACCACTTTGAAGTTAGCACAGCTCCAAAATCATGAACCTCTATGATTTGCTTTAAGGACCTTCTTTCTTAAGGGACTGCCCACGAATAACCTGAACAGATTCCACAAATGTAGATACTGAAGCATGCAACTGATCATGCTATGATCAAGGAAAGTGTCAATAGGAAAACTAAGCCATGTAGGAGGAAGGTGAAGATGATCAGCAATTACAGACAGCCATACTTTAGTGTTTTAGAAGTTGCAGTCCTTTTGGAAGATGTTTTTAAAATTTCTATTCTGATCATTTTTGCCACCCCTTACTCCTCACTTCCAGTAATATAAGAAAGAGTGTGGTATCACCTCATGCTCAACTACTTGAGTACAAAAAATTCAAAGTAAAAAACAATTAATGACAAAAAAGAGCACACAAATTGGCAGTCAATAACCTGAAGTATCCATGTGGTTGGCAAAAACTAGAGCAAACAACTTCCCTTTTTTAATAGGAAGGTACAGTCTGTGAGAACCACTGGCACAAGCCACAATTGACTACACCAAGAATCAGGTTTTGTCTTCACAATGAAGAAAAGCTGAGCAGAGTATAATTATCCCTGCAGTCTCACCAACCTTCCTCTAACAAAGGTAAATATTAAGTCTTCTAATAAGATGTTAAGCTATAACATACTGCAGGTTATTCTGTCTTTGACCACCTAAGATCTAACAGCCACTCATCATTGCTGCCCTAGTTTTAAGGAATAAACCCAAAAGTCACCCAAAGACTCTTTTAGGAACTGGAGGGGACCTTCTGGGTGCTAAAATCCAGTCTGTGCTATCTCAGACAACTGCATCACACAGAATGTTCACAAATGCATCCCTTCCTCTATAATATTAGATGCATTTTTCTACATCGCATTATTCACAGGGTGTTACTACCACTTCTCTAATAGCCAGGAAGTATTTTCTGATTTCCAGTCCACAATAATTTTTGGCCATTTAAACAAATTTGTTGTCTTGCCTTGTTAAACTAGTCCTCCTCCTGCTGCTCATGCATTTTCTGTGCTCGCAGAAGACAAGTACACTCCTTCAAACAGTTGCAAAAGCTCCTTCAACCTCCATCATAAAACAGGTCCTCTATTTCCTCTGTCATCTTTATAACCCTATTCTTTCTTTTTACGGTTTTGAATTCCTCTGTTTTGAAAAACTTTCCACTGAAACAGAAGGCCAGGCATTAATACCTAGGATCAGCACTTTCTCATTAAATGATTTTCAGTTTATAAAACAAAGGGAATGCTTAAATAAAGAAAAAAATCTTACCGCCTGGTTCCAGTTGACAGCAATTTTATTTGCATAACCGAAGAGGAACACAGAGAGGAACACAATGGACAGGAACCATGCAGTCACTGCTACAAACATTACCCATCCCTGCAACACTGGCAGTGGAACTCGGGTAGAAGCAACCAAAATCCAGACTATTGTTCCAAACAGCTGCAAGGGAAGGAATACAGAGAATGAACCGAGACATAACTTTTCTTCAGTCCTTTCTGCCTAAAAACTGACATCACACTTTACACACCATCACATTACTCTTAGGAACCAAGAGGAAACACTTTCAAAGTACTTGGAGAACCCAAGTTCTCTTCTCAGAAATGATAGGCACTAAGTGCTGATAAGACAAAGCCACTCTGAAGTTCTAAAAGGTTCTTAAAATAGTCTTGAAAATGGGATTTATGAACACAGGTGACAGTTGTGCTGCTGCTGCTGCAATTTTTAGCCTTACTCTAATTTTGAGGAAAACACAAGAAACGTGAAAAAAATCTTTTTACATATGCTAAAATTAGCATGAGAAAGATGTACTTCAGATTTTGATTCAACCTCATACTGTTTAGTTTTGTAGTCCTAATCAGATGAGATATAGAAAAGAAATGACACTACTTCTCTTTCTCGATGTATTTGTAATGGTAAACTGAAAGAGAACACATTAGCAATAAAGCAAACAGAAAACTACAATACAGAATAAGGTGCATTGTAAATGATGTAAAGACTAGAAAAATATACAGCTTTCCGGAATCATCATAACTTGAGGAAGAATTCAGCACCACCAATTTTCATTTCAGCATACTGATCACAGCAAATGAGTGAGAGGGATGCTATGCTATGATGGGCTGAAGGAGAAATTATGTACTCCCTGGTTTAATCAACTCCTGGCATAACGAAAGGTCCTATTTCTTTCTGCAAATCCTGTCTCAATAAAAAAGGATAAATGGAGTGAATCACAATTGTCATCTGAAGTATGTTCATTTATTACAGAAAGATTTAACTTCATAATCCAACCTGCTGAACAGTGACAACTAAAATCAATTTCCAAGTAAGCTACTTCTTCCCTGTTTAAATTCTACAGATTTACCACCAGGAAGTCAGAGGCTACATTTTCAGATTCAGAGAACTTGTTTTTTGAATCAAGGTTGGATGAGAGATACCTTTCAAAAAATGACTGCTATAAAATTAGTTGGTTCCTCTCTCACGTTTGCAGCAATATATATGTAAAGATGCATCGCTAGTTTCAGTTCAAAGCTCCCAAGGGTTTATGTGTTAGTGATCAAGTTGTTCTTTAGGGTTCCTTTTTTAGCTGCTGTGAAGAACCAAACTTTCTCTAGTTTCAGAAGACTGCAGGTGCAAGTCTTACTCAGTGACCAGATAGTGAGGGACAGTGAGGAAGCATAAGGGATAGCAGAAAGTATCTGTTAAACAAAAAAACAGAGACTATGTGAAACGTTTTCAGTATTTTGAAGGTGCAAAATTGCAGGGTTCTTTAAAAATAAATTCAGAAATGTGTTGTAAAGACTGCTAATCTCAGCACTCACAGTTGTGCTATTTCCCTCACACTACACCTGTCCACTTCAGCTCAGCTGTCAGATACACAATAGGTAGGCCAACCTAATTAACCTTTTGTCCCTACTGACTCAGCGCCTTATTTATTGCCTGGACTTGTGTTTCAAGCTCTCTGCTCAGGTGGAGTTTTATAACTTGTAGAGTGGGATCCAGCTCACAAGCTGAGACCCAAGCAGCATTCTGCTCTGACCCCAAGAAAAAAGAAATAAAATAGGGTGAGTTCTACCAAATTTTTGTTTGTTTTATCTTTCTTTTTCTCCTACTAATCAGTGCGAGGGCACTGCAGAGCCTCGTACGTGGCCTTAGCTCAAAGGTCCCAGCCCTGTGTACACCAGTGACACACACATGACACTGAACACACTTGCAGGAGTGCGCACAGGACCCGGTGAAACTCTCCAGGCTGCCTTTCGGGGTTTGTGTCGCAGCGTGGCTGAAAACCCTCGACAGCTCAGCTCACCCCGCCAAACCCACCGCGGCGGGGCTAAGCCCCGGACACGGCCCCAAACACTGTCCCCAAAGGGACAGAGCCCCGGACACGGCCCCAAACACTGTCCCAGAAGGACAGAGCCCCAGCCCCGGCCCCAAACACTGTCCCCAAAGGGATAGAGCCCCGGACACGGCCCCGGTCCTAAACACTGTCCCCAGAGGGGCTGAGTCCCGGACACGGCCCCAAACACTGTCCCAGAAGGACAGAGCCCCGGACATGGCCCCAAACCCAAACACTGTCCCGGTCACGGCCCCAAACACTGTCCCAGAAGGACAGAGCCCCAGCCCCGGCCCCGGCCCCAAACACTGTCCCAGAAGGACAGAGCCCCGGACACGGCCCCAAACACTGTCCCAGAAGGACAGAGCCCCGG
>JAWWMO010000083.1:137993550-138029183 GCA_035047845.1 Dendrocincla fuliginosa | reverse complement strand
AAAGAAAGAAAGAAAGAAAGAAAGAAAGAAAGAAAGAAAGAAAGAAAGAAAGAAAGAAAGAAAGAAAGAAAGAAGAAGTGGAACTGCTGAATGCCCATGTGAGATTAAGTGCTTGAGGAAAATGTATTCTTAATGGGATATATTGATTCTGTGATTGTTTTTATTAGAATTAGTTGATTCTGTGATTGTTTTTATTAGAATTAGTTTTTAAAACATTAGAGTTACCATAGGTATCTGAGCCTTATGTGTGTTATGAGCCTGGGGAGAACAGAAAAATAATGCTTGCACTGAAACAGTTGACAGTCTTCAGAACAAAGAAGATCATAAATTCCTGGCTGTCCAAGAGCACGAAGCATGCTGAAGTATTCCTGCTATGATGTAGCAAGATCTTGAGCAGCTGTCTTGTATTCACTGTAGATCCACAAGCAAAGGTATCATGAGATTAGCATGGCTAAACATGGAGCTTGATGGAGCTCCAATAAAAAATGGAATGTAGAGGAAATGGAAGCAGGAACAGGCTACAACAATAATTCAGAAACATTTGCTGAGTTTGTAGGGTTAGCCTCAGGAGCTCCAAAGCCTAAATGCAGCTGAGACATGGGAAACACAACAAGAGCTTCCACTGCTGTGTTAACTATAAAAAGGCTGAGCAAGAGTATGTGGAACCATTGCAGAATGGAGGAGGTGATGTAGTGACAGCAGACATGGATAAAATGGAGATTTGCTAAGGTTTATTTGCCATCTTTACCACCACCATTGCTCTGTGTTTAGAGAAAGGGTCCAAAGTGGACTTCCAGCAGTAGATGAGTGTTTAGCCAGGGATTACTTGAGAGAATTTGACCAGAAAACTTTGTGGGAGCACACAGGCCACATCCATGGTGCCAAAAAACTGATTAGATATCTCTGCAGGGCCATTCTATCACATCAGAAGGGTAATGGAGGTAATGAAAGGTTCTTAATAACTGGAAATAGGTAGATGTTGCACCCTTTTTCAAAAAGGCCAAAGACAACCTGGGGAACTATAAGCTGATCAGCATCAGCTTGGTCGCCATGGAACTTAAAGGAGTAGATCCTCCTGAAGCATGTTTCTCAGCATACGAAGGAGAAGAAGGTGACTGAAAGCAATCAGCATGGAACTACCAAGGGTAAATCATGCCTGACCACCTGATTGTATTCATGATTCTATGACTGCATTTGTGGATGAGGGGAGAGCAGTGGGTGTGATTTACCTCAAATTTAGCAAGGCTATTGACATTGTCTCCAATAACATTCTTACATCCAAGTTAGGATTTTATTGTCTGTGGATGATTTGGTTCTGAGGAGAATGGTTAAATGAGTTGCTCTCTATTCAGAGAACATTCACCTGTTTCCTTAGTAGAGTGCCACAGGGATCTAGATACTGGAACTGTCCTGTTTAACATCTTTACCAGTTACCTTGAGGAGGTGATGAAGTCCACTCTCTTGAGGTTTGCAGATGACACCAAACTAGAGGGAACAGTGGATATGCTGTGGGCAGTGCTACCATACAGAGTAGGCAGGCTGGAGGAATGGGCCAAGAGGAACCTTATGAAATTCAGCAAGGACTTATGAAAGTTTCCATCACCTGGGAATGCTGAGCCCTTGCTTCAATATATGCTGCGGCTGACTGGCTTTACTGCAAAGGCTCTGGGGAGTCATGACAGACAGCATGTGTGTCAGGAGTGTGTCTGGCAGCAAAGAAGGTAACAACATCCTGACTGAGCTAGAGGGAGCACAGCCAGGATCTTGTGGGAAGGGACTGTGGTCCTGCTCAGCACCTGTTAGACCACATCTAGGCAGTGTGTCCTTTTGAGCCCCTTCAAGAAAGGCATTGAAAAATTGAAGCTGGATTCTGCTGAGACCCCCCCAAAATGGTTAGAGTCAGAGCCATATGAGGAGGAGGTAAAGGAACTGGATTTATTCGGCCTGAAGAGGTGGCTTCAGGTAGACCTGATAGCAGCCTGCCAGGACCTACGAGGGGGTCTTCAAGAAGACAAAGCCAGGCTTTTCACAGTGGTAACTGGTGGGAGGATAAGAAACAGCAGGTATAAATTGAAACAAGAAATGTTCGGTCTGGCAATAATGAAAAGAAAAACACATGAAAAAATAATACTGGTATTGGATAAAATGGTTTAGGTGTCAAGCACTAACAGAACATAAATCGTGAAGAGTCAGACACCATTTCCTGTGTTCCTGGCTTCATCCACTTAGCACAGAAACCTAAGATACTTTACCCACCACAGTGAATTTCCATTGGCTAGCAGTGAAACCTTTGATATATTCCAAATTCTTAATTATAGCACACGTATTTTTCATGCAAAACACAGCTATAATATTTCAGTTAGTGAAGGCTCGTGTCCGCATGGCGTGGTGCAGGGCTGTATGCACCTGCCTGCCAGGTTTCCTCTCTGGGATAGAGAGGCCTGGCCTGTGAGTTAGGTTTCTTGGCAGAATTTATTAACTGGGACCCAGTGCTGCAGAAATGGGTTGCACAAGCACCTGATCACATTTAGTGCCTGGCTGGCTTAAACATCTGCTGTGCCCCTCTACTGGCCCTCTTCTGTAGTTAGCAAAGGAACTGCCACCCCAAGTCTGCTTGTTTCAGCTGGCCTAGTCTTGTCCAATGTTGCATTACTAAATAGTGTGTAAAAGGGTTGGGTTGATTTTTTGTTTTTTTTTTCTATTTAAGAAAGGATGAAGCTGGTGTGGTATGAGAGGAAGAGGGCAGTTCCAATCTTTTCATTGTAGAAACCTGACACAAGGTCCTCACTCGGCCATGCAGCCAGAGGCTGTGACAGTCATTCCTTCCTGTACGTGGAGCATGCTCCAGGATTGCTCACAACTCATGGTCACCTAAAAAACCCCTAGAATTTACATTTAGACATGTATTCACTGATTTTGAATGCATAGGAGAGCACCTGGTCTAATTTGAGGCAGAGCTTGGTCCTGCAGCAAAGTATTGCTCCTTTCACCTTCTCCCAGCATTGAGTTTTCTCCGCAAGAACAGGGAAATGTCCTATTCATGATGGTTGTAGCATTAAGGACACCTCTACATATTGTCACCCAGTGGTCTCAGTATGCCTAGAGGGTTTCAGATTATGCCTCCTCCACCCTGGCCCCTCCCCACCCCGCATCTAGCAAGCATGTTTTGGTGGCTTTTTTTTTTTCTTTTAGTTCAGAAGCACAGAGAAGGTGAGGAGAAATGATTGTGCCTACCAACAGGGATGTTACTATGCCACTTCTGCATGACTGCTAGGAACTGATCTGCTGTGAGTGAGGCCAGCACCCCTGGGCTTGGACTTCTAAAAGGCATTACTTTTTCTCAAGAAACTTAGCCTGGCATTAGTCAATCATTACCCATTAATGATTCTAAACCAAAAATGTTTAGCTTAATGAGTTTATTAGTATAGTTCTTAAAACATGTAATTCTGCTTAATTTTGGGGAATATCAATTCCCAGAGATAGAACCATTCAGGCTGAATTATGTTGTGCTAAGTGAACCTCTTTGCCCAAATACTGTCATAACATAGTAGGGGAGCAATGAGAAGAAATGTGGTCCCACCCCTTCATTCACGGGTCTGAACAGTTTTCTGGAGGGTGTGTGGCAACACAGATAATTTACTTCTGGTAGCAACAAGTGATTTTCTGGAGGAACAAGTGTCAGAGAAACTGGATTACAAGAGTGGTTCTGAGTCACAGAGTCTTCTGGGATCTTCCTGCATTGGTCATTGCTCAGAGGTGAGCCTGGAGTCAAATTAACAACCCCCTATATGGTTTAGAGGATTTTCCTGTTGAGGGTGAGCTTGAGGAAGTATGACTGTTGTCTGATTGCCCTTGCAGTGCTCTGCAAAGCCACAGAAGGAAGACTTGGAGCTGACCAGCATTACCAGCTGATGGCATGTCCAGCTCTTCAAATACCCAGAGGAAAACTATGGGCAATTAATGCTCAGGGTGACCTGCAGGGTATGTTGCTGCACAATGCCTTGTGTCTAGCATTATTCTTAGCTTCATGTTATCATTCCTTAATTTTTAGTGTCAAGTGGGAAATAAAGCTTTTGTTGCAATGACCCTGGGATTTCTTTTGACATCTCCTGCTCTGAGGAAAGGCGAACAATGACTAAGAACAGGCTCCCTTCTGGAAGCAAAATGGTTGCTGTGTCTGAAGAAATAAACTCTGTCAGTATTGTCAAAGATATGAAAATGTGATCCACTGCAGGCATTCTGACATGGAGATCTGAGCAGCCATGCATTGATCGCAGAGCCTTCACTGCTCATCATTTTTGGGGAGTCTCTCTGAAGTGCATTCCTAAGTTGCTCAATCACATCTGAATCTGGGTTCTTGGGGGATAACACCTGTTCCATAGCTGTTTCCTGTGTTGCAAAGGCATGGGTGATTTCAGCATTAGATGTCAAATGTCACTGCCTTTTGAGTTAGGGAGTTAATATATTTCTAGAATAACTTGTTAAACCAGCAACACACAAGGTGTAACTTATACTACATGTGCCTGTTTACAGCCTAGAGGAATGATGTTGCTTCTTTTGCACTGTTCTCTTTGTGCTAGATTTTTCTATATTTATCACAGCTTTTGGGAGACTCACAGGCTAAAACTGCTCTATCTATTGTCTGGTTGCCTACAAGCTCTGTGGGCTTGCATGCAGGAATACCATTAATTCTTCACACCTCAGATCAGCCTGATGGAAGATAGAGCTGAAAGCAGAGATGAGACCTCCCCAGTGTAAAATCATAGAATGGCTCTGTTTGGAAGTGACATTAAAGATGATCTAGTTCCAACCCCCTTGCCACAGGGAGGGACACCTTTCCCTACACCAGGTTGCTCACAGCTCCATCCAACCTGGCCTTGAACACTGCCAGGGATGGGGCATCCACAACTTCTCTGGGCAACCTGATCCAGTGCCTCACCACCCTCACAGTACAGAATTTCTTCCTGATATCTAATCTAAACCTACTCTTCTTCAGTTTAATCTCATTCTCCCTTGTCCAACTACTACATGCCGTTGCAAAGTCTCTCTCTGTCTTTTTGTAGGCTTCTTTCAGGTACTGGCAGGCCACAATTAGGTCATCCAGGGCCTTCTCTTTTTCAGGCTGAATAGTCACAATCCTCTCAACGTTTCCTCACTGGAGAAATGCTCCATCCCTCCCATCTTCTTGGTGGCTTTCCTTTGGATTTGCTCCAACAGGTCCATGTCCCTCCTGTGCTGGGGGCCCCAGAGCTGGATGCAGCACTCCTGGTGGGGTCTCACCAGAGCAAAGGAGAGGGGCAGAATCACCTCCCTCATCCTGCTGCCCACGCTGCTTTGAATGCAGCCCAGGACACAGTTGGCTTTCTGGGCTGCAAGTACACCTTGCCAGCTCATGTCCAGCCTCTTATTTATCAGCACTCCCAAATCCTTCTCAACAGGGCTGTTCTAGATCTTTTCATCCCAGCCTATTTTGATACCAGGGGTTGCCCTGACCCACATGTAGCACCTTGCACTTGATCTTATTAAACCTCATGAGATTCCCAGGGACGCACTTCTAACATTTGTCCAGGTCCCTCTGTATGGCATCCTGTCCTTCAGGTCTGTCAACTGCACCACTCAGCTTGGTGTCATCTGCAAATTTTCTGACAGTGCACTCAATCCTTTTGCCCATGTGATTAATGAAGTGATTAAATAACACCTATCCCAATACGGACCTCCAAGGACTCTGAGCCGTTGACCACTAATCTCCAGACACAATTGTCCAACCAATTCTTGATTCACCTAATATTGAATCCATCTCTCTCCAATTTAAAGAGAAGGGTGTTGTGAGGGTCCATGTCAAAGGCTTTACAGAAGTCCAGATAAATGCATATCAGGCAATATGATTGCACAGCCAAAGGAAGGACAGTACTTCTACATTTGAAGTGGCCCTGCTTTGCATGGATGATTTAATCAGATCACCTCCAGAGATCCCTTCCACCTCAAATTACTCCATGATTGTGAAAAAAGAAGGGTTCTTTCAAGAGAAACTGCAAATCTATTCTCCCAGGTCTAAAGTCACCAGAGAGATTACTGGGACTTCCTGCACAGGTCAGAAATGAATGAAAAATGTACTCTTTCCATCTGTGGACTCTGGAAATCACATCAGTAATTAATATACCAATGAGCTTACTATTTCTGGCATGGGTGAAATTATATTCACTTCTGCATACTCTAAATTTCCCCCTAAATTACACATAAAAATGCCCACCCTAAAATGAATGTAGAAATGAAATAAAAATTCACAACTATCTGGATGCCCCCTGCTGATTTTATCATAACTGATGACTAACAGTAGCTATTCTTGCTTAACCCGGTGAGGTGAAGGTTGAGGCCTATCCTTAGTTTGCTATCCCTGGTTTGCTCTCCATACAGCAGATAAATGAGGATTGGTCAGTGTATGTACAGTAGGTGCCAGGCATATTCTCTGGCACTTTTATTTCCTCTTCTTGGGGAA
The DNA here is from genome assembly GCA_035047845.1 of Dendrocincla fuliginosa. Taxonomy (NCBI): domain Eukaryota; kingdom Metazoa; phylum Chordata; class Aves; order Passeriformes; family Dendrocolaptidae; genus Dendrocincla; species Dendrocincla fuliginosa. The sequence goes on along the minus strand of JAWWMO010000083.1, from coordinate 138,022,687 downwards.
TTCACATACGAAGTAGATGGTGACTTGGCACTCAGAGTCGTTCCACTCTCCTGTGCTGAGCATTTCCACACAGTCCTCCCGGCCAGCTGCATCATGAGGCTCCCCTTGCTTCCAGTTGCTATAGTTCTGCAGTGGGCTGTTGTCTGCATACACAAACTGTCCTTCTTTTTCCATGTCATTCAGCCCAATGAAGGCTCGGAAGAGGCCGCTGCTGGAGATGTAGTTGGCAATCAGGGCATTGGTCGCCTCATCTTTAGGCATGGCCAGTGTTCCTCCTCTGTCCCTGCAATGGATCAAGGCTTCTCTGTAATTCTTCTCTTCTTTCACGATGTAATAGAATTTCTCATCTGTCTCCCTGATACCTGCTATTACTTTAAAGGAGAAGAAAAATTGCTTAATGGCGTGTCAACAGATGCTGAAGGTGCTTCTATTCCAGTATGACAGTGAGATGATTTTTACAGCAGAATTAATAAAAGGGAAGGAGGAAAAGTATTCCCACCACTGAATTTGCGATGAACAATGAGGACATGAACAGAGACTGATGCAACTAATGGGACTGACAAGCACCTTGCACACATTAGGAGAAGAACTATTCAGTCCTGATTGTTGTGTCTCCTGTGACGCTTGAGTTTTACTTGATAGATGCCTAGTACTAACCAAATTAAGGCATGTTGAATGGTCAAATAGCAGTATCTAACTCTGGATCACCCCCATTGCTTTGTATGCTTTTAAATGTAGTTTGTGAAAGAGTGCCCAGGGATAGAAACACAGGGGTTTAGATAGCTTTTAGGCTCTTTCTGTATAGAGGAAAATGAATGTGACTGCTAAAATAAGACATTTTAAATACAACCTGATATTCAGAGCTGCTGTAGCACTATGTGGCATTGACTAGGAAGAAAATTGTGGCTGCTCAGCAGCTTTAAGAGGCAGACCTCTCAACCAGGGTATAGCCTAGTGAATTAAGCAGTGCCAAGTAGCATGCCTGGGCAGCTGGAAGTTGATTGTCACTGCTGATGGATTGCTGGAAGAGTCCTGAGCAGTGTTTGGCCTGAAACAATTAATCCTCTCTCAAACAATTCAGGAGTTACACCAGGAACAGTTTAGGAGTTAATAGAGGGCCACTCCTTGATAATATGTCATTCAGTTTTGTAGGATTTATAATATAGATGTTCTGTGCTGGATGCCTACAGTGACAGAGAATAGTCTCAAATGCATTTAATTTACTGATACAGCCCTAGTCCTGGAAGAAGTGGTGGAGCCGTCTCCAAATCTCTGCTATGCCAGAAAACTCCCTTCCCTCCTTTCAGTGGGGCGGTTTGCACTGCAGTGTGGCTTCTTATAACCCACGTTTTTGAGTGTTGGTCCCTTGTTACAGGAAAACGATGCTTGCACTAAAGGGAAGGACTGCATTTGCAGCCTTCCTGGGCATCAGAAAGATCAAGAGGTTCCTGTTGCTTTTCCTGCCTCTCTGAAGCAGATTGATAAAAACTTTTCCCTTACGTTGCCTGATAACTGTTATTGGAGCCAAATAAATCCCATCAAATACATAAGGATCCTTACCATTCTTTACAAACTTGATGGATGTGTTAAGACGAGCAACATTGATATTCAGTTGTCCAACAAATCTGCGGTATCTTCCACAGTCACAAACTGTGCCTGATGCAATATAAAGGATAGAGGATTTATCTGGTAAGAAGCATTTGAGTGTGTGCATGGAGAATCACCTGTTGCCCACTTCCAAACCTTCTGAAGACCCAGGCACCACTAGTGGATAGCCAGTCTCACCTTGCCCCGCTGGCTATACTTCTGCTGTTCAAAGTCCTTAATATTTAGGCTTTGTATAATCTTTTGCTAACTGGCTTAAGAATCCCTGCTTGTAAAATGTGGATGGAAGAGTTTGCCATCTTATTTTCACCCGTATCAGTATGGGATTTGCACATCCTCTGCCCCTCTCATTATTGATTCCATCTAGCTCCAGAGATGTGGCTTGTCAAGGGCATCACTACAACTTTGCATCCGAATACCAAAGGTCTACCTTTGTATCCATAATCAGCACAGGTTCCCCAGCCTTCTAGTAGAAACAACAGCATCCATGAAATGGGGAACTATTGCCTTCTCAGTGATGGAGCTTTGTGAGTATGCATAGAGGTGGGGTTAGCACAACTTTGGTAGAAGGACTATGTTAGTCAATTGCTACATGCAGCTGTGGTACAGCAGAAAGTCAATACCAGCTCACATAATTAATAGCTTTCAAGTGCTGAAGTCTCGGTTATATTGGGTTCTGGTTTTGGTTTTGGCATTTTTTGGTGAACTGAAATTTGTCGTGGTATATGTTTTGTTTGTTCTTCTGTTATTCTTAGGAAGAAAATAAGTTGCTCGTGGTTTCCCACTGAGAACCAAACTGGCATTGCATATGAAATCTCTTAAAAAATAAATGCTAGTGGAAGTTCAAGGTGGGTAACTATTCAAGGTTATTAGGACTCAGAAGAACTTTCTAGTTCATCAGACTCAAATTCTCCATATATAAACAAATGCATTGCATTAATTTGACAACAGATTATGCTCTATCTTCTTTTTTCATCCCCATGGTCCTATTAGGACACTGTTAAAGGACTTAATTCCTTTGGTATTAAAAAACTTTCTTCTAGCATCTATAAATACAAACTGCTGTCCTCTGTGTGTGTTAGTTTTTGTGATAACAAACATTGTTCATTAATTAGGGTGACTCTTCATATTTTGTGTATGTTGGTGTATTCATAGGCATCAGTCATGTCCCCAGCCTAGCCTTCATTTTGCCCAACAAAACGTTTTCAGTCTCTTCCTGTTTATCCTTAAGTTTTCCCATAGGCCTCAAAATTTCGTGAAACTCCAGACAAACCAATGCTGAAATAAAAAATCCAGCAGACTTGACCATTCTGCAGAGAAGGATGCATGGCCTACCTGCTTTTCCTTTTTTTCCAGAAACCCCTGATAAGCCCTTGGCTCCTTTGTCACCTGAATAAAGAGGAAAATATATTCTCAGGTCTCAGACAGTGCACCTGTCAGGGGAGTGTATTCAAAAACCTGTTTAATAATCTATTTACTGTGTACTTCTGATAGGAAGCTCTTATGTGCTATACTGGAAGACATGCCAAGTTAAACAAACCATGATTAATTCTGGGGTATGTAAATCAGAATCTTTTAATAGCTAACTCACTGATAACACTGGCATCTTGTGTGCTGCTGGTTCCTGGTACTACTTACTTTAAGTATAACCTGCAAAATGATCCTGAGAGGCTGAAAGCGCTCAAGAAATCTTGGAGAGGTGAGATCTGGGTTCTCTCATGGGCTGCAGGACCGAACCCTTCCCTGGGTTCAGTAGCTCCATGGTGGGCTGAGGCACCAGATGAGGCTGATGTGCACTAAAACACTGAACTCATGTGTGCAACAGATTGTGCGTGGGCAGCAGTTGGCACCTGCACAGAGGGAGGTCAGTAAGGAGCAGCATTTCATTTCAGTTACAGTTTATGGAAATGTGATTTATTTTCATCCAACTGCTTTCTTCTTCTTTTGTAAATTGTAAAAATGATGGAAATACTTCTCCACATGCTCTGATACTTCACGAGTGGAGGTGACTAGCTTTTAAAAAGATCTCAGCTGTAATTTGGATCAGAAACAGCTGGACTTTATCTGAAATTTATGTCAGCTCTTCTTTTATGAATTGAACCTTTAGAGGTCAAAAAATACTAGTGCTTGCTCTGCCTTAATAATAACCATGTTTTGTTGAACTTTTTGCTTTTATATGGTAGTGGTTTTTTAAAGAATTTAGATGTTGTCTGTCTTTTTAATTAGCACTGGTTGACACTGCACACTTGCAAGCTCACATTTCAGGGTTGCTTAATTAAGAACTCGAATGTTTAATTGTAGAATTAAACAGTGACTTAGTGACCTTTGCTTCTGCAAATAAAGAAAATGAGAAAAACTGTAAGGGCACAATAAATTGTGCATTCAAATTTAGACAGAGCTTGATTAAAGGCTCAGAGCACTGGTTTACTTTCAGATAAAGAAAAGTAGCTTGTGAGATACCTAATTTTTTGTTTCCTTGATGTTTGAAGACATCTTAGGAGATAATTCTCAGAGTTTTCAATTGTCTAGATATTTCTGCAAATTAGAACCTCAGACCAAATCCTTTTCTTCTTCTCTGATACTGAGGCTCTCTAGAACCATCAAAGGTTTATTAAAAACACTGTCTTGAGAAACTCACCAGAGAGATTGTTCCACCCACTCACCAGCAGACATGGGTTGATGCCCTGGTTAGAGACCACAGAGTTCCCCTGGGGATGGTGGAGTCCCTGATCAGCTTTCAAGGCAGGTCTCCTTGTGGCAGAAGCAATATTCCTTCTCAACTAACTCTTTAGAACTAACAGAAACGAATGCCCAAGCTTCTTATCAAGACAAATAGAGCATAATTTAATGAAATTATTGTCCAGGCAGACTTGGAGTCTACCTTGGTTTGCAAGTAGTTGTCACCTATGCTAATGTAATTGCCTCCTTAAAACTCCTAAATCCCTTCCTTACCAAGCTGTCCCGTGCTCATGTGAGCCACAACAGTGCAGGTGCCAAGGTGTGGCATGCTGATCGGTAGCAGAACATTGACTTAGGCCTTCAGTGTCCAAATCAAAGGCACAAATTTGTTTTTCTCATTTAGAACATTCAGAGAATTTACTTCACAGGGGATGTATTTCTCCCTTCCTCTTTTACTGAAGAATAGTTTGGATTTCAGGGGACCTTTAGAGATCATCTAGTCCAACTCCCCTCCAATGAGCAGAGACAGCTTCAACTAGGTCCATCAAAGAGGATTGATTTTTTAACTCATAAACCAAATTATTTTAACCAAGTAAATCAGATATAGCACTCGTGGGAAATAAGAATATATCAGTTAGCTCTCTTCACCAATCTTTATGCATAACTTTATTTGGAGAGCACTGGTCACAGCCACTATCTGATATTACTCCATCTCTGGAACTCTCACAAAACACATATTTACCTTGAGGGAAAAAGCCAAGAAATCTCACAGACCAAAGCTTACCCTTTCCACCAATGGGACCAATTTTCCCAAGCATTCCCTGGTCACCAATATCCCCTGCTGGTCCTTTGTTTCCTAAGATAAGAAATTAAGAGGAAATGAGTATGGATGGTTTCTGTAATTTCTTTTCCAAGACACTGTTTAGGTATCTACTGCTGCTGTTTTTCCTGTGTGGCCAGTCTGCATGTGTGGCAAATTCAGAATGAGTGCAGCCCTGAGGATGTTTGGAGAAGTACAGCACAAATCTCTGCTACTGTAGGGTAAGATAGTAGGATATTGCAAGGCATCTTAGTAGAACTGCATGTTCAAATGCCCAGAAATATCATATTTTCTTACAGAAAATACAAACTAAAACTGCTAGTGAATATTCAGATATTGATTTTACTTCACAGTCAAACCAGGCTCACAGTAGATTTTGTTTTTATTTTTCTTCACCCAGACAAAAGTCTTTCCCTCTTCTTTGAGGTAAAGTCCTTGCAGCTTTGCTGGAAATCCTTCTCAAAGCAGAACTGCAAGTAGGGAGCTAGATTTGCTGTATGTACTTTCTCATTCTTCAGAGCACCAAAGTAATAGATGTACTTTTTAATTGATTAAAAGTTTAAGTTCTAAAATAGCTGTTTTATGATGACAGGCCAGTCTAGGGAATCTCAGGTTGCACACTGAATTTAATATCAATAAGATGCTTTGTAAATAGTTGGTTAGCTGACTCCCTTGTATCTTACCTGAAGTTCATTTTAAGGTAAGCGAAATCAAAAGAATGCATTTAAAAGTGGAAAAAGATTTTTATGATAAAAATTATAACAGGGTGATTTTAAAGTTTATATAAAAGTAAAAACTTTACTGATTAATCTTAAACCACTATCAAGGAATAAAGACTGTGGATATGCATTATCATCAAACTCTAAGGATAAATTAAGCTTTTGAATTACAGTATGCAAACAAGGCTGACACCATCACATTTGGTACCTTCAAATGCTCCCTACAGGTCACACTGTGGATATGGGATATGTTTAATTGAGCCAAGTGCTGAAACATCTGTGACTTTCTTCTCAGCTCAGATAACGTTTGATCAGAATGCTTTTTTTAGTGTATGACTTTGTTTGCTTTTCTGCAGAATAAAGACAACTGAGACCCAATTTTATTGAGCATCCTGATGTGTTACTAGGAAATAACTCTCAAAATTCAGTTTCAACTAAAGGATCATTCGAGTAAGAAATCAGTAATCTTTCTGATTATGCATTTGATCTGGGTCTTCTGAATCACAGTCATGATAGCCATATGGTTGTCTTAAGTATTGGTAGGAATTGCACCAAGCTCTCTTAGTATTGTTAGGTTACCTGATTAATATTTGACAGGATTGTGAAATCCGCTAGTCGAATAGGAATGAAAAGCATTAAACATCACCAATCATATGCACCAGTACAGTTGTGTATAACGATATTCATATAACAGTAATAGCCAACAAACTGTCATAAATACCTTTTGGTCCTTTTGGTCCAACCTTCCCTTGTCTGCCTACTTCTCCTCTGTCTCCTTTTTCACCGTCATCCCCTTCCAAGAAACAGAAAATAAACCAAAATGGTACATTTCTCTCAGTGCAGTAAGTACAACTCTACATGCTCAGAAAGCAAATTCACAGGATTTTACCTACTAATTTCATTTTATTTCACATTGAAGTCACAGTAGACATGGGATAAATTTCCAGAGAAGAGATGGTAAATCTTACCATCATTAGGAAAAGCTAAAAACTTTCTCTTTCAGAGAAGCTATTACAAAATGAGAATTCTACAACACCAAATTCTACTCCTATACTTTAAGCCTCATTATTTATACAGCAGATAAATAAGCCAATCTTTTTCTATTGGGAAACTTGTGAATACACACACAAACTTCCAGGGGAGGCAATAGGTGTTTATTAATCATTCCTAGTGATTCTCTTCCTAGTGACTCTGTGTTCAAGGTATGCAGATGCTTTTGGAATGTGTGGAATGTAAATATGTTGAAATAGATATTGACATAGACATTAGCATTTAATATGGCACAATTCTTGCCTTCAGTTTTTGACAGATGACATTTGGATGTTGACATAACAAACTTGTTTTGCAATTCTTTAATGCTTTATTTTGAAAAGGTCATACACAGAGTATATGTAAAAGGTAAAATCATTGCATTTATTACAGTAGTGCAGAGATTTCTCCAAATGAGATCTATACCCTATTACACAGGTTCCTGTATTGTACTGTACAATCTCTTTTACTGTTGTGAGAGACAATCTCTCGCTGTGTAGCTTACAGTCTAAAGGTGCAAGGCAGAAATTAGTTGAAAAGCAATGTTACTTATCCCTTTCCATGGGCAGCATAAAAATGTTGCTTCACATTACACAGAAAATTAGAGATACAACTAAAGTTGATTTTCTTATCACCTACTATTTAGTTTTGAACCAAATTCCAAGAAGATATTTGCTCGCTCTCTCTTTTTTTTTTCCTCCCTGGCATACACAGGGATGGGACACAATTCACCTGCAGCAAACAGCCAGCACCGAATACAGGCAGCCTTCCAAAGCCTCTCCCCCTGTTCCCTGCCCTTGCTGGCAACAAGCCTTGCTGTGCAGAGGGAAGCAATGTCACAGCCTCTTGGCTCAGCCAGGATCTCAAGTGTTAGTTACAGCCAGCTGTGCCTGTGCCTGCAGCCCATAAGTGAAGAAGAGGCTGCATTTTAGCAAATGGAGAGCCAAGGGAGGAAAGTCTGCCTGGATGTCAGCAAATGAGAAGTGAGGACAGAATAGCAGTATGTGACAAGACCAACAACTTTCTCACTGAGGATGGTGCCTCCAGCCCTGGCAGAAGGTGGGAAACAGGGTGTACTGAGGATTACGATGACCCAGGCAGTCACTTCTAGCCTCTTACAAGCAGTAGCTTGAGGGCTCACCTGAGCCAAACACTGCATCTAGACCTCTCATGAACTAGTGATTCTTTCCTCCACTGGTGAGCCTTGTGCCTTTTAAACCCATTTATATGTATATTTTTGGCCCTTTTAATAAATATCCTGTGGCAAAGAGATCAGTGATTTTTTTTATGTGCTGGGGAGAAAGTACCTTCTCGTGGTTGGTTTAAGACTGATCATTACATTGGTCTCATTTTTTTTCTGAGAAATACTGCCCACTCATTCCGGATTTACATTCTTCTACTTCTGTAGCCCATGTCATGGGCTGCTCTGTGGCATGTTATCTGATGAGAAGTGCTGCATATTAATTGCAACACGTAAAATGTAGTTTTAAATGTTTGGCAGCTTTCCATGCCAGTTACATGGAATGAGTCTGTCCCTTTATGCCAAAAAACCCCTTCAGTGTTAGGACTCTTTGTGAAGGGCAGACTCACACTGTTGGTCAGGATGCCCTTTGGGAGATAAGTTCAGTTGTCCAAGCTGAGGAAGATAAAGGGCTGAACTTCAGTCTGTGTTGGAGGGAGGAAGCAGTTGCTAGAGGGATAGACAAGGAGGAAACGATGTAGTGTGTGGGCTGTCACTCAGGGAATTTTTTTTCAACACCAGTCGCCACAGGACAAAGCATGAAGAGAAAAGGCTATAAGCAGAGAATAGAATCTCAGCAGTAGAAATTTCAAACATCTCTGTTTTCACTGGGGCTTAAAAATACTCTAAAAGTCAGTATATATTTCCAAAAGCCAAACTTCTTTAATGTCCAACTGAAGCTGTGAATTTGAGCCCGAAGCTGATGGAAGGATGTCTGCTTGTACTGGGTTCCAGTCCTATTGAGAAGGACTTGGGGGTGCTGGTAAATAAGAGGCTGGACATGAGCTGGCAAGGTGCACTTGCAGCCCAAAAGCCAACTGTGTCCTGGGCTGCATCCAAAGCAGCGTGGGCAGCAGGATGAGGGAGGTGATTCTGCCCCTCTCCTTTGCTCTGGTGAGACCTCACCAGGAGTGCTGCATCCAGCTCTGGGGCCCCCAGCACAGGAGGGACATGGACCTGTTGGAGCAAATCCAGAGGAGGGTCACCAAGATAATCAGAGGGATGGAGCACCTCTCCAGTGAGGAAAGGCTGAGAGAATTGGAATTGTTCAGCCTGAAAAAGAGAAGGCCCTGGATGACCTAATTGTGGCCTGCCAGTACCTGAAGGAGGTCAACAAGAAAGATAAAGGTTATTTACAAGGGCATGTAGTAGTTGGACAAGGGAGAATGAGATTAAACTGAAGAAGAATAGGTTTAGATTAGATATCAGGAAGAAATTCTGTACTGTGAGGGTGGTGAGGCACTGGATCAGGTTGCCCAGAGAAGTTGTGGATGCCCCATCCCTGGCAGTGTTCAAGGCCGGGCTGGATGGAGCTGTGAGCAACCTGGTGTAGGGAAAGGTGTCCCTGCCTGTGGCAAGGGGGTTGGAACTAGATCATCTTTAATGTCACTTCCAAACTAAACCATTCTATGATTTTCCTGATAATCAAACAGCAGAGATAGAAAATGTTTAATTTTGCTGTTGACCTCAGTGTTAACAACCAGATATTGTCCTTTCCAAACCCATCTGTGAAACCTTTGAGAAAAGGTATAAGTCACTTCTCAGTAGTTCAGAAGTTCAGAAGAGGTTCCCAGAGGCTGACAAAGGGCTTGTGAAATGAAATTCTGGGGAGAGGTTAAGAGTTGATCTGGTTGTGGTCTGCAAAGCCTACGGGGGAAAAATGTGTAATAATAGGAAGCAGGGCATGATTGAAATCTGTAAAAACTGGGTGAATCTTGACTCTAAATACAACATGGGGATATTTAACAAATGGACTGTGTTCTCTGACAAGGAAGGGAAGTGTGGGAGGCTTTTCATGTCCAGCCTTCCTCTGTGAAGTGAATTCCTTTATGTAAGATATGCTGCAATTCTGGGTCTGGTCAGGAAGCTAGTGGGGAAGTTTCTTTGGCCTGTGGGAAGCAAATCAAGTTCCTCCTGACCTTTCAAACCAGGGCTTGTCACCCTGACAGTCCTCATCATCTCTCAGGCTGGCTAATTACATTTGCTGTGGCCTGCAGGCTGCTCTGTGGGGTTGAAGGTTTGCTGCAGAAGGAAGACCTCTGTGCAAGATGCCTTTTTTTTTTTTTAAAAAAAAAAAAAGAAGCATTGCTTAGCTGGTAATCTTAGAAATAGATCACAGGAAAAAAAGTCAATATACAAGTGGAGAAGCTGTGATAACTTTCCAAAGATGTTTTATTCCTATTTCAGTCTCTATATTTCAAGGCACTGAAAGCTGCGGTAACTTCCTGGGAGACATTGGAGCAAGCTTTTCAGACATGGGGCTGATGGAGGTGAAGTTAAGTTGTCCCATATGGACCATGAGACTGAGAGCTGACAGGTGAAAGGAATGAAGGATGTTGGAAAATTTGTTCTGGAAATTTTGAGAGGTTATGGAGTACCTCAACTTTTATTGTTTATACCTTGTATAGTCCAAATTTTTGCTTAAACCATCCAAAAGCCTAAGGGAGAGATAATTAAGATCTCTCACCTTGGCATAAAGCAGCCTACCACTCTCTGTCTTAGTTTCCCTATCCAGAAAAATGAGGAGAGTAATAATTTGTCTGTAAATGAGGGTAATCCTGCTTTTCTTCCCATGTCATCTGAGAACAGGTAGACCATTACAAAACAAGGGTAGAAACAAAACAGTGGTACCATCTCATCGTTAATTTAAGACTGGATTAAGCCCAGTGCTTGGTAATGTGGTGTTAAAATATGTTGTGTCCTCCTTTAGCTGTTCTTATGTACAGTGATCTCAAATTTTGGCACGAAATGTGAAGTCTTGGGTTGTGCTCCCCTCTTGTGGTCTCACTATGGCTTGCAACCACCTATGAAGGGTTGTGAGAGGTTGGCTGACTTTATTTTGAACAGTGGCTGAGTTGCTTTGTTTCTAATTTATTATAAGTATACCTCTCTTTTCTCTGGGAGTTCAGATGGACAAGCCATCCCACTGTATTAACTGCTTTTCTTTTTTTATTATTATTATTATCCACAAAAAAAATCTGTCCTGCTAGTACTCTGAGCTGGGTTTCTGAATTTTGTACTATTGTGATATGTGCAACATGAGTTTTCTGATCTCTGACCTCATTTGTTTGTAATCTATACCTAGATTTATTCCTTTGTGCTGCTTTACACTCGTGGCACTGTCTGGTTAAATTTTAACCTGATTAGCAGATTGTCACCTTAAAACTCTGGTTGCAAGGATGTCAGATAATGAACTGCACTGGCATTTGAAGCGTGGGTGAAGCAGCACTTGGAATCAGTAACTGAAGTAAGATCATTTCTCCATCTTGTTTGTATTCCCTCAAATTTCTTCTGTGTCACAGATTTAAAATACCGGCTCACTAAAATGAATACCTGAAGCAGTGAATTACTGGGCTCTTCCAGCCTGGGACTGTGTGAGGCAAAAGAGAAGCAGGAACCATAAGCAGAAAGTGACTTTTGCAGCCGTTAGAAAAATTTAATTGTAATTGAGAGGCAACCACAGACCTTCCTTCTCCTATAGACAAGCTCAGGAAAATGCTGAAGGTATAATCACCAGCAGGATTTTTAGGCAGTTGAAAGGGCTCTGTCTTTTTAGGAGTTTCAATAAAGAACACAATGTTGAGAGGTTACATTTGGTAAGAATTTAATTAGTAAGATTTTACTGACCTCCAAGTGGCTTAGATTTCCCTGCTGAATCTTTTGTAGTCAACTTATTTGTTTTATATTCGTGAATTGAGGACATTTGCAGGTTCAAATATATTGTTCACATATATTTAGTGACTCTCCAAGTCTTGTGGTCAAGGGCTGACCCTGTTTTGGAGAACCAGGGTGTCATTCCTGGGAGTTACAGAGCCCACACTTGTCTATAGAGACAGTCTTGCATCAGGGTAAGAGCACATCTGCAGGTTGCCTAAGGGCTAAAGCCAAGATGAGACTCTTATCTGGGCTTGTGCATGTGTATCTCCTTCAGCAGATAGTCTGTTCTCTTGGAGCTCTGCTCAGAGACCCCCTGGTCCATGCAGGGTGTTACTGAGACACTTTCTCAGGTGTTCTGGCAAGCCATGGCCTCAGATCAGCTTCAGTCCCTGTCTCCTGGGCAAAAATACTACAGAAATGTTAATGCTCTCTCATCCTCTCTTATCTTCCTCTACGCTCCAGGGCATGCCCACCCTTTCAAATGAAACACCACTTATGCTGGGCTACAGCACAGTTGTCCTCCTACATCAGATACTCTGAAATTAGAAAAAAAAAAAAAGCCCACTGCCAGCCAAAAATCCTTGAGAAGCCCTGGGCCATGACTAATCTGCTGTGAGGGGGGAAGGATGGTTAATCTCGATTAGTGTACCACACGGGCGCTTTGCACAGCTTGTCTTGGATGCATTTAGCATTCCTGGGCATAGCCAATGTCCCATCACAAAGGCTTTATATGGAATTTTTTACCCTCTGATCATGCGTGACACAGTTCTGCTGAGCAACATGTTTCATGCTCTTAGTCCCACCTGAGGCAACAGAGAGACCCTTCCAGCCTCCAGAGTGTGAAGAGTACAGGCAGTTTCTGCCTGCCCTGAGTGTTAAACTAAAGGGATAAGGAGAAGTGCATAATTCTGAAGCCTTGAGAACCCTTCAGAAGCAGCTGAATGCCTTGTCCTCCTGAAATAACCTTGCAGCTAGCCACAGGATTAGCTCTGCAGCCTTGGATACTCACTGACCCCAACAGGGAGATGGTTTTCAGCACTTGTACATGCACAGTATCTACTGAGAGAGTTTGTCACCAGAGGGAGTCACAGACTTTAAGAAATAAGCAAACACAGCCCAGTTTGTATTTCCAGTGTACGAACACGTCACAGTTACGTCAATGGAAAGACTCAAGATTTCCTCTAATTTCACTTTCGGTGTCTTTTAGATCCTTAGCAAATTTCCCACTGCAGTGTGCATTCTTGCTTTCACACTATATATGTCTAGTGAGGACAGGATTTCTTAACATCATCTTTCTGTATGATTTGGTTCTCTCTTCCCTGTCCTTTCCTCTCCCGTCAGCTCCCAGCACTGTCCTGCATGCCTCCCTCCCCTTTGCCTTATATTGAGCACTCTTTTGACCCTGTGTTGAAGGAATTCAACTCCCTAAACAGAGGAATATCAATAAAGCAAATACACATTTTTAGTGAGTGAGCTGAATTAGCTCAGTGAAAAGTACCGTGAGTAAATAGCTGAGCCAGCACAAGGTGAAGGTGGGACCACATGGCCAGAGCGTAAGAAGAAGGTGATGTTTGGCCTCCCTTTTTGGCAGAAACCCTGAAAGCTGAGTGCAGCTGTAGTGTGAAACTGCACCCGTGACCGCTCTCTCAGGTGTCCTGCAGGAACACTCAGGGCTCCCACATATTCCACCATTCTTAGACATATTGGGGTTTTTTCACCCAGGTCCAAACTAGACAACAGGATCCCTTCTGTTGTGAAATAGAATCTTCAAGAAAAAAAATATTTATCTGCTTGCTTTTCTACTTATAAACATCCATTGACTTCAGTAGGAACACCCTCCTCTCATATTGCACTGCCTGAGTCACACCCAAGCCTTCAGTAGGCTCAGTGCACCTCTGCTGACTTGTGTTATTTGAAAGTGGGAATGGATGGAACATACATTATTTCTTTTATAACACAGGAATAATTTAAATTTTTCTTGATTCGCCTTTTACTCAATCTGCTTGATTTAATTTTCCCACTTGTGTCCCTGCCATTCTGAGATGATCTGAGACCCATGAATTATATTGGCTTCAGTGAGGAATCAGACTGCCATTGGTAAGAAATACAGTCTCACTGTCTTTTGAATTTATGTATTTAAGCCCCCACACATATGCTTTGTAGCTCAGGCTGATAAACTTCAGAAATTTAATGTACACTAAAATGAGAAATTTTAAAAGCTATGAAAAATAGAATTATGTGTTGAAATTAAAGGGCTCTTCAGATCAAACCTGAGGCACTAAGAGGGAAGTTTAGTTATAGATTTGAACAGCTTATAGGATGTGGTAAAGCATTTTATATTTTCAGAAGGAAACGTGCATAACAGGATATCTGGTTTCTGAAAGAGTTTGAGATTTTCCAGGAGTGGAATTGCGTAAGTGCAATTAAAGCTGAGAGATGGACAGCTATGCTGGAGACCACAGTAAATGCTATTTTGAGGCACCAGCCAATGTCACAGAGTATGTAAGCATCATTTGTCAGAAATAATGATAAGGAAACATTTTTTGTCTAAATTGCTATGGGAAACTCCCAGTACTCTTCAGATTTCATCTCATTCCAGTTTCTCAACCTGGATCTGATTCAAGACCTTAGTAGTTCTTGCATCTGGATTTCAAAGGAAATGAGCTGGGACCTGAGACAGATAACAGATCTGTCTTCTGAAGCTCTGAGCTTCCATGAATCCATGTGAAATCAGCTTCCACAGAGCCAATCCTTCCCCAGTCATCTTCTCCCCTGATCACACTTTTAATAAGAGTTTACGAGTCAAAGTAGTGGGCTCTCTGCTTATTTCTACCCTCATGTTGTTGCTTATTGATTTACTCAGAACAGGTAAAATTCCATCTCGGCTGTCAACAGACCACTTAAAAGGTCCTTTGCAGATTAGACAAAACTGAGCTTGCAGTCTCTAGGTGGGAGCAAGCTGGAAGAAAGGACAGAGCTGGGACACTCCTCGAAGGCAGAGCCCAGGGGAGCAGAACCTGGTGTTCCTGATGCTGCCACAGGGCTTGGACCAGCAACTGATGCCTTTGCTCTCACTCTGGTAGCTGCTGTCTCCCCACAGTTCCAGTTCCTTTCTCAGCAGCATCAATAGCCAGCCTGCTTCCAGCCTTGGAAGGACAGAAAGTACGCAATAGGGCCATGACCAGTTTTGCTAGGCCAAGCACCTGGCTGCCCTGGAAAATTCACTGTTTTGTTTATGCTTCAACTGGTTCTCTTTGGACCCAAGGTGCTGATGCAGTACAGAACTTGGCCTTTA
Source organism: Dendrocincla fuliginosa (assembly GCA_035047845.1). NCBI lineage: Eukaryota > Metazoa > Chordata > Aves > Passeriformes > Dendrocolaptidae > Dendrocincla > Dendrocincla fuliginosa. Next base: position 138,007,643 of record JAWWMO010000083.1, on the reverse strand, counting down.
TTGCCCCAGTTACTCAGCTGTGGATCAGCATTACCTAGTGTAAGTTTTCAGTGTTCCTGTGCCACAACAACCCAGCTAGGACTAAGTTGTTCCTAGAAAATGCCTCACACTTTGCTATTTTTAACTACCGTATAAGCCAGCTTGCTGTGTGCCTCAAAAGCTTTTTCAGGAAAGCAGCAAAGACAGCCATAGCAGTGGGGCTATTTTCATTGAAAATAATCCCCTCTTTTTGAGAAGAGACCTGAGTGTTGCCTAGAAAAGAAAACTGGGAGAAAGTTGCTGGCTTTTGCCTTTCTCTTATTCTTTTTTTTTTTTTTTTTTTAATTTTAATGTTTTTCTGGAATGCCTATTTAGTAAATTTCTTCTCATAATTCTTTGCGACCAGACCTCAATATTCATTTGCTTGCACTAATGGTGGAAACCAGCAGATGGATGGAACGGACTGCAGGTACCTGGTGATCATCGCATGAACCACCAGGGGTCAGGCTGAAACTCCTGATGGTTCGTCATGCTGAGCAGTTTAACTGGGACCAACTTCTGTCATTGCAACACAAAGTGCAAAGGCTGACAGGACATTTACTACATTCCTTCTGTTCCTGGGAGACTGCAGTCTTCCAGAGTATTTTCTAGCTCTTAGTGTTATATACAATGGCCTCTGGTTTTGCCTCACGCTTTTTGGGAGCTGCTGGGACTGTCATGAGGTTTTGAAGACTTTCTTGATAATCAACATAGAGTTAACATTTTTTTTCATCCCATTGCTCATGTCATACTTCTCTTACGACATCTCAGATATGAGCATAACAAATAGTATATTTTTGAAGGGGAAGAATATGGCTTGCACAAAGTAACATGGACAAGTTACATGTGGCATACATGTGGACGAAGTGGCCTATTTTCACAACACTAATGACCCTTTTTAAACAGGTGATTTTCAGCATGAGCATGGGGAAAGCTCCAGTAGCAACTGTGAATGCCGAGATGATGAAGTGAGTAATGCAGCCTCCAAAAGTGCAGGCAATAACGGGTTATAAATTCTGAGCCTCTTCAAACAACCTCACTTTTCTCTCAACTTTCTCCTCTCCTCTGGGCTGTGTAATGGAAGCAGCAGTATTGCTGTTGCACAGAAGCAGGGACCACCCCACTTGTGGCACACAGATTGGATCTAGCCTATAGAACAATTTGTGCCTTGTACTGTGATAGGTGAAGTGAGATGGTGTAGGAAGTCCGGTTGCTTTGGCCCATTTGACACTTCCATGTTCACATGGAAGGAGTAAGTTGCCACAGTCTGGCCTGTGGGAGCACCACTGTGTTTTACTGTAGCTGAGATGCTGAGCAGATGGAGGTGAGGTTGTGAAACTTGTACCAGGTGGGTCAAAAAGCCATTTTTATGAGAACGGTGGACAAAGGGACACAACAGCTGGATCACAGGAAATGAAACCTACATGTGCAAGTCAGAATCTTGTCCATTACTGAGGTTAGAGTTTAGAGCAGCAAAGTGCTGCCTGTGGCTATGGTCATAAGCTTGGGATTGTGTGCTCTGAGTCCCTAGACATGAGATGGATAGAGGAAAACTGGTAGCAGGACAGACTTTTTTCTGCCATATTAGATCAGTGTGTTTCATCCTTGACTATAGGGGTTGCCCACGGAGTAACAGGATAGTTACTACACTCAGCCTGCTCAATCTTTAATTGTCCAGATGACTGGTAGTTAAAACGACCAGTGCCACTGGGAGCTGCTTGTAACTGTCCTGGATGAGCTGAGCTCTGGTAGGACTGAAATTAATCTATAGGATCATATCACATAGTCTACAAAATTTATCTGATTACCTGCAATGGATGTGAGACAGTAATTTGGACATGATTTGTTCAATAGTACTTCTACCAATCATGGGTCATGGGCATAGTAATCTAAAGTAGTAGTTTGGGCTATGCCAATGTACTGCTTGTCTCATCTTGTGTCTTGGTGTCAGCCAGAAGGCAGTAGGATTGCTAATGACTAAATTCTGACTATCACACTTGCAAAGAACCATAATACCTAACCTTCAAATGTTCCCCATGCAAACAAGACCAGAGAAACCAGCTGGAGTCCCAGCTACTCTGTGTTGTCACGAGATCACCTTGTTAGCCCTGTGACTCGTTAAACACAATTCTGTCAAACATTATTCTCCAGCCTGCCGTTATTTAGACACCAACTAAACCAACTCAGACTAGCTCCCTTGGGGATCATTGCATCTCTCTGCATTTATGCTGTGGCAGCAAAAGTTTAAGCTTGGATTGTAATCATAAAGAAATTAACTCACTGATTAAAAATGGTCCTTTAAGCAACATACATTTGAATAATTCATCATAAAAACAAATGAGTCTGTAGCAGTGCTCTTGATTTGATAATCTTTTTTCTGCTTTAAATTTAAATCAGTTGCACTTTTTTCCTCTCAGTCTGTAGCCCATAGAAAAATACAATGAATTACTGAAAAGAAAGCAATAGTTTGAACAGTAATAGCCACAGTGCAGAATATGTATTTTAGATCTGTCACTACAAGATAGATTTGTATGTCATGGACCTAAATTTTTCGCTAAGATACCCTCCAGGCAATTCCAATGAAAGCTGTGTTACAGAAAAGGTAAGTTAATGCAGAAAATTTGGTTTCTCATATTTCCAAAGTGTTTTGAAGATAAAAGACCTGTATATACCAGCGCTGATCCAGTTCTTGCTGAAATCTGTAGCAAAGGTACAGTTTAATTCAACAAGAGCTACGGGGTCAGGTCTGGTGGGCACAGCAGAGATGTGTTTACAGGTAAACATTTGAAAATTATGACTGTTTGGTCATTTTAAATATTACATATCTCTCCCTATCTGTAGGTGCAGAGCAGACCATTAGCAGTTCACAAAAGATGCCTACTTTTAGACAAGTCCTTCAGTTTGTAGCTGCATTAGTTGTGTGATCAACACAGAAAGTAACAGAAGATTTACATGGCTGGAGAAAGATGCAAAAGGACATCTCTAACTTACATGAAAATATGTGACACTGTTCCTGAAACTAAAGAAAAGCGAATTTTAATCTCCTTGCTTTGTCATTTTCCCCCATTACAGTTCCACTTTCCTAGATGTTTGTACAGTCCACAATAATTCACATCTTTCATGCCCAGCCCATGCCAGAAGCCCTCCATGTCTCTATTTTTTAAAAAATCAGCCTTAATCAGTACTGGTGTCAGCATTAGCAACCTGATAATTCCTCACCTTTTGGTCCAGGTAAAATAGTATGTGTTGAGCAGACATCTGTTGTAGGTCGATTGTCAACATCAAAACCAAAAATCTGAACTTGGAAGATAAAAAGCACCACAAGGGTCCCGTATTTCCTTAGCTGTTGTTCTTTCTTGCTACTCATCCTTGCAGCTTCTCAGGAAATGCCTTTCGTTGTCTTAAGAAATGCAGCTGACTCAAAAATAAATGCTTCACTAACTGGAGCAGTGGAAAGATTGGGAGCTACATGCAAGAACAGCTAAATAAAGTGAAGAAAGAAGTTTGATGATGCTGTAGTTATTTCTGTCCTGCACATTATCCAATATATTTATTTAACACTGACAGCTGTTTATTCCAATTTATCTCTTATCTGTGAGCTATTTAGCTGCTTTTGCCATGGAAAATTTCTTCAACATATGGGAACATCTCTTCTGTAATTTTTTTTCCTTTCAGCAGTGACTCTTCATGCCCAGCTTTTCACTTACTCAAGAGACAAAAGACTTCAGTATTGTATCCTAGTGTGTACTAATTATTTATAGGATACTTTTGGCTGGTTGTGTGCTGAAAGAGTAATGCAGAGTCCATATAACATGTAGAGATACTTTTCCACAAAGGCTTTCCTCCAAGGGGCTGTCAGTGACAATGGATGAGCTGTCAGTCTGCTGTGGGTGGAATCACCAATGCTATTTTATACCCTTTGGGTGCCATGTACCCCCAGTCCCCAGAGTGGCAAATGAGTTGTGTGATCAATGGGTATTTTAGCCCCAAACCCACAAATGATGGTTTTGTGCTTACAGATAGCTTCACAATACTTGTTCCAAAAACTCTAGCTTTCTCTTAACGAGAGCGCAGTAACCAGGGACAGCAGGCTGTTTGATATAGCCTGGCAGAAAAGAAAGGGGAGAGGAGTATTTGTAATATTTTCATCAATTTTGTCAATTTCCTTTCTTTTGAATTGTGTAGTGTGTGAAATCATGTTTGCTCTCCATTTTAGACAAAAAACGTATTCCCTATGATAATAGCTTTTGAGAGGTTTTCCTCATTATTTAAGAGAATATTAGTTCCCTGGTTCTACAATGTTTCAGCCTTTGGGCAGGCAGAATAAGTAGCAGTACTGATGTAAAAGCAAATACCTTTTCTTAAAAGCGAAAGGAAGGCTTCAGTTTCAGGCTTTCATCTGGGATAAAATGTTGGCCTAAGTCCCAAGAGGTGTCAAGACACTACTCTCCCTCTTTCTTTCTAGACTGGTCACAGACTGTCCCTCTTTCCAGAACACTTTTGTTTTTTGTTAAAATGTATACAGTACTTTTCAGAAACAAACAGTGGTCTCTGTCCGAAAGAACGTCATCTAACTAACCCCCTCAAATGTGGCCTTGCTAATGGGTACACACAGCTAGAGGGGGAGGAAAGAGAAAGCTGGGATTGTAGTTGAGTAGAGTCATACCAGGAATAAACTTGTTCCTCTGTGATTTGCGTTGGGCACTGTGCCTCTGACTTGTACACTGTAAATCTGTTTTATTTATCTTTTTCTTCTCTTCACTTTCCATTTTGTGAGCAGAAGGTCAATGTAAGAGCAAGAATAGAGAGCGTAGGAGTGGGAAGCTAGTGTACTTAGCTTTGGAGGAGGCATTTTGGGAAATGTTGCCAAACTGACATGAATAATGCTATCTGTTCCACAGTACCGACAGACTTACAGTGACTTCTTTGTTATTTATCAGGGATAAAGAGGGGTAAGTGTAAATGAGAGAGGAAACCATTTGTTTAACCACTTCAGTTACTGTCCAGGATTAAGCAGGGAATATTTTTCTGGTACCACTGTGATCATTTACAAATGTTCTCATTCCATGTGAGAAAACAAATCAAGACCCTACAATTTTACCCCTCCATGACTGTCACAACCCCCCTGAAAATATAGTGAGAAATTAAGTTTAATTTACCTAAAAACTTGGTAATGAAGACACTTACTTAAAATGTAGGAGCTCTGGATTCAAATTATTTCTCTGTCTAATTCAAACTAGTGTTTGCACTAGAGCCCTGAGGTTATATTGCCTTATTACAAGACTCTATGCTAATCAGTTATGTCTTACTGTATGTTGGACCATAAATGCTGTCCTGGAGCTACAAAACCTGCCTTAGCAGGCAGTCCATCAAAACTGATGTACTAACACAGAAAGCTTGGGTTTTGGGAAATCGGTGTTTGTCAAACCAGTTACCCTGAAAAATCTTTAAGCATCTTCATTGCTGATGGAGATTTAACAAGGCAAAGTGCCTATTGTGCATGTTAAATCTCATTGAATCAGGCTTAAAGAAATGTCTATAGGCAAGAGAAAAAACCAAACTAGACAGTGTTGTCCAGACATAAAAGATATAAAGCAAACACTTCCAAGCATAGGAATGTTTTACAAGGAAACTCTGAGAAGACACAAAAGAATATCCTGAAAGATTCTGTTCTTTGAGATGAGCACTAGTCAGACAACGTTTGTGTCGTGCATTGTCTATTTGTAGTCCAAGTAACTTCTTGAAAATTTGTATTACCTTCATTTGCTTATTCTTCAGATGTTAGTAGTTAAATGTCTGTCAATAAGGAGTACAGACAATATCCTGAAATAGTGTTCATCAAGAGGTGGCCAGATCTAAAGCCAATTTTAACAACTTGTAGAGTCCCAGATCTGGTGATTAGATTCCAGGTGAATACATCCTGCTTGTAACCATGGGCTGATTCAGCCAAAAGTTTTGAGAGCCAGCTGGCATCCTTTCTAAGCCAAATTTAGTATTAAGGAGAACTTTCCTCTTCTGTACCTTACTGTACTGAATAAATTTGGAAGTAGCTGAAGAAAAAAGTGAGAATATTTCTCTGCTTTGGGATCTGAGATGTTTTAAGTACTCCTGGTATCAGAGGTCATGATCATTTGGGGTATTTCAATCTGTCGTACTGTATACATCGATCACGGTGGCAAAGCTTAGAGAAAATGGAAGAGGAAGAGCAGTAATACATGATTTGCCAAGGGTAGGGGAAAAAGTAATCCTAGAGCTATTTTGTAAAACATCATTTTTGGTTTTGACACCCCTCAGTGACTACTTAAGCCTGTAAACACAGTCTTCATCAGTTGCTGTTTCTCTGAGTAAGATATAAACAATGACAAGGTCTTGATATGCCTGAAAAAAACTGACAGGAAGAACCAAACTAAGAACAAAATTCTCCAAAATCTCATTGCTTATATGTTTAGTAAACGGAGCTTCTGGGACTCTAATGATTATTAATAATTCTTGTAGCAATGTGGAAATATATGTTCCCCTATCAACTACGATCTCCCTGGTTTCCTGCTGGTGAGTTTGACGCTCTGGTGAGTTGGATGCCTTGAGGGATGGGTGTGAGTTTTCTGGTCTGACACAGGCATGGCGCTCTGGGAGATCCTTAGGCCTGTATTAGAGCTTACAACCCCTTCTTGGGATGTTCCTACCTCTCCTTTCGCATTCCTACCCGCCTCAGCTTTTAGCCCTTAAATGGAAATGCTGACCCAGATTCCAGCTGTAAGTGTCTGCTGAGAGGGAGGAGGGGTTTGGAGACAGCTATTGCCCAAGGAGGAGAATGGCTGGTCAGCACTGAAATCGCAGAAGGAGCTTGGATTGCAGAGCACAGATTCAGAGAGCTGCTGGGTGCTTTATGAGGTGCAGGACTGAACCCTCTATCCTGTATTTTAAATATACCTAAGTTGTGTGTCTTGTGTTCACTGAGGTAGCATTGCATTACAACTTTGCATTCCAACTTTTGCACTTAGAAAAAATGTCCTAGCTTACCGTGACTGTGCTATAAGCAGTTTTATTGTAAGCATTTGGATTGAGGATACTTCTCTGTCAGTTAGCCTGCAGGCTTTCTGTTCCACTGAAGACACCTTTGACTTATGGCACCAGCCTTCCAGAGAGGTATAAGACAGATACCTATTGCGATTGTTCTGCATGCAATCACTCAGCGAAGCTGTCCAAAAATGTAAGTCATTCACACATGCATTCAGAGATGTGATAGAAAGTGAAATACTCAGTGTGGTTTGTAATTGTGTTTATTTAAGTGCGGCCTCTTCCTGTGTCAGAGCAGATTTTTGCAAACAAGAGGGCAATGATTCAGTTTCAGGGGAAGACTGACATAATAAACCCCAGCTTCTACTGACCTGATGCAGTGCTTAACAGTGTCCTACCCTGGGAAAATATTTCCTGCTTCATTTTCATAAATATTTATGTAATTCCTTCTGGGAAACATGTCTTCTTCAGAAAACTGAACATGCTGCTCCCTGACACAAATTTAACTGCTTGTTTACACATGAGAGATTATGGGCATGTACTCAGCCTTAGAGTTTTACATTCTTATCTCAGGCATTTCTGTCTTTTAGAGTTCTTCTTCACTCTCCTCCTAGAAATCAAATCATGTCTTGAGCCATGGAGCTTAGTTCTGGCTCTGGAATTTGAACATCCCTGATGTTCTTTGGACGGTTGTTATTTTGGGCTGCAGAAATAAGAACCAAATACTATGTTCTGTCCAGAATCACAGTTCTGTCCTGCCTAGTTATGCTCTTCGGATTCTGGTTTGAGGCTCCTTTCTAAAAGATCATGTAAGTAATTAAACAGAGGATTGCATGGCTAATGAAAGTATTTATATTTAGAAACAGACCTGCACATATGGCTGTGAGCTTAAACAGCACTTGTGTGCAGTCTTTTTTGTTTGCTTTCTAAGTTTATAGTATGGACTAGTGGCAAAATTGTGCATAAGTTGCCCCAAGAGAATAGTCATACTCCCTGCCACAAGAAACTGGTTGGTTCTGCTCTCTTTAACATTTTTTAAGAAACAGAAAAAACACTGACATTGAAGCACAGACTGACAGAACCTAGTATGAAGCCTTGTATTAGAGCAAAGCTGAGCTTTGCTTTCCAATATGCTCCCAACCCTTCCAAGAAGTGGTGAACTCTGTGGGTTGCTCTGGAAAAGAGCCATGTGATGGGTAGAAGACATAGTTACAAGGGATGGCAGATGTTAAGCTTGTGCCCTGGATAAAAACCATAAATGAGTAAGTTGTATCTAGGTGATGTGCTGACCTGTGGATTTTATATGAAACCTATTTATCAAAACCTATCTATCAAAACACAAGCTCTGTCAGTCCTACAGAATCTTAGTCCCCTGGTCCTAGAATTCAGCTGATGTGCCTTGCATTACCCATTTGACCATATTATTATATAGAATGTCTAAATTTGTAATTATTTAGTTTCTCTTTTTTTCTCTCTCTTCAGTTCAAACTCAGCTGCATGCTTTCCAAATAGAGGCACAGCCAAACAGCTTTTACCACCTTCAGCACTTTGCAAAAGAAACACCAGCAAACCAGGAGGCAGCTACCTGCCCTGGAAGATTTATGAGCTCATCCAGCAAAAAGGAAAGGCAAGGATGTGAGGAAGATAAGAGAGTGGGAATCACAGTGGACACGGAAGGGTCCACAGGAAACCAGAGAAAACTTAAAGACCTCCCCCTAGCCCACAGGCTCGTGGTCTTGTTCACTGCCTGAACCCTGCTACCAAATGTCTCAAGGCGTCTGCCCTGCTCAGTGAACTCTCTCTTACGTCCTGAGTTACTCCTCTGGTGTTTGGGGATGCACAGTGTTGTGTAATGTGTATCGTAACATTGGGTTTGTGTGTGTGTGGGTGTCTTTCTGGCAAGAAAAAGAAAGCTTTGAGCCTCATTCTCCCACCTTCTTAGTTATGGTCGGCCAGATTGTTTGCTAGCGACAGGAAGGCAGGGTGATGGTGCTGGCTTATTTTCCACTTGATAGCATCACAAAACTAAAGGAAAAAACCCTTTTCTTCAGTTAATACTCAGGAAGCTGTTTGTTTTCTTGTGTTTGGTTTGTTTGTTTTGGGGGTTTTATTTTTGTTGGGTTTTTTTGTTTGTTTTTTTTGTTTTGTTTTGTTTTTTGTTTTTTTTTTGTTTTGTTTTGTTTTGTTTTGTTTTTTGTTTTTTAACCTGCTAATGAATCAGTCTTTTTACAACTTCAAGTTTTGTGTAATGAAGAAGGATTTAAAATTATGGGGTTTTCCTTCTCAATTCTGATTACTACTGGTACCTCTGGAGCTATTGACCTGTGATTTGGAAACTGAAAAGCTGGATTCCCTTCCCACTTCATTTGCATATCCCTGAATTAGACAGACTTACAGATTCAGAGAATAAACCAAGTTGGAGGGGACCCACAAAGATCATCGAGTACAACTGCTGGCCCTGCACAGCACCATCCCCAAGAATCACACCGTGTGTTCAAGAGTAGCCTTCAAACACTTCTTGAACCTTGTCAGTCTTGGTGCTGTGACCACTGCCCTGGGGATCCTGTTCCAGTGCCCAACCACCCTCTGTGTGAAGAACCTCCTTCTAATATCCAACCTAAACCTGCCCTGACACAACTCTAGGCCATTTACTCGGGTCCTGTCACCACAGAGAGGAGATCACGGCCTTCCCCTCTTCACCTCACAAGGAAGTTGTAGACTGCAATGAGGTCTCCCCTCAGTCTCCTCTTCTCCAGGCTGAACAGACCAAGTGCCCTCAGCGGCTCTTCATCCAGCTTCTCTTCAAGGCCCTTCACCATCTTCATTGCCCTCCTTTGGACACTCTGTAACACTTAATATCTTCTTTATATTGTGGTGTCCAGAACTGCACACCAGTGCAATATTCCAGGTGAGGCTGCCCCAGTGCAGAGCAGAGTGGGACAATCCCCTCCCTTGCCCGGCTGGCAATGCTTTGCCTGATGCCCTCCAGGACATGGTTGGCCCTCCTGGCTGCCAGGGCACTGCTGACTCATATTCAACTTGCCATTGGACAGAAACCCCATGTCCCTTTCCATAACACTGCTCTCCAGCATCTCATTCCCAGTCTGTACATGCATCCAGGGTTGTCCCATCCCAGATACAGAATCCAACACTTCCCCTTGTTGAACTTCATATTGTTGGTGGTTGTCCAGCCCTCTGAGTTGTGGATACTTGCTTAGATGTACAATGTGGTGGCATTATGGTTGGGTTTTAGTTTAATAGTAGTTTAACGTATAAAATACAACACTAGCGCAGACTGAGAAGGACTGCTGTGACTTCTACCATTTAGAGTAGTTCACATCACTTAGAACTACTGCTGAGATACCTCTGGCAAGCTAAAAATATGAGCTACAGGGCTTATAAAAAGATTTCTGAATAGCAATGACTTTGCCATTGATGGGAACTGTTAAGAACCACAGAGCTTTCAACACTTTTCCCCAAGGGAGGATTCTCCTAAACTTCAAGTTTTTGTTTGTCTCATCCCCAAATTAGAAGTGACACTTACTTGGATGCTTTGCTTTTTAATCTACCTGCTCTCTGGCTGCAGCAATGTAAGTATAGATATAGAAGAAAGGCTCATAAGTCAGCACAGTATTTCTCACCACCAAAAATATGTGCATGGTTTTGTTTAATATATGGAATTTTATGACAACATTCAAAAGAATTTATGAGTTTACAAGTAAGATTAAAGGCAGTGTAAAATATTATCTAGTATTGCTATTTCTCCAAGGTTTTTAGAGATTTCAACTTTATTCTTATGGAACTTGCAGTCACTTTCAGTCTAAGGAATAGGAAATTGCCACAATCTGCTAGGTGCTTGCAATTTGGTCAGAGCAGCATGTACTGGGAGGAAACAATAGGCCCTGGAAAGTTCTTTGTTCTGTGCAGTGGCAAAGAGATTTTACCCCTTGGGAGGTTAAAAGCACATCCTTAAGTTCTTACCAGCCAGAAGCATTCAAGAATAAACCTGAACTTATGAATAATTGGGTTAATGGTAAGAGATTTCCTCTAATCTTAACTTGCCCTTGGCAGTTATAGCACAGTAGAGATGTGCCATGCAAAGCATCCACAGTGCTTCATCACAGATCAATTCTTCCCTTTCCAAAGACCAACAACCTAATCAAGAGAATAAAGGCTATGCAAAGGGCAGGCAGAGTGTGAATGCATAACCCATCATTAAGAAATCTGATTGGTCTTCCCCTTCCTCTCCTTCCTTTTCTTTTCTGGTGCAATATATGTCTTGATCTCTTGGCAATAAAATGTACTTCACACAGTGGAGGAGGCTGTTTGGCTGATATCAGAGGCAATTCCAGCTTCATGCTGCTGACATGGTCCATTAACTGTTGAATCTGTGCAGACTCCAGCCATGCAGTTGCCTGCACATTCCTGGGCTTGGATTCGAGCCCTTTCTGCCCACAGCCTGTGTGTGCACGTGACCACTTGGCTGCCCACCCCAGTACCCATGCAGTAGGATGGCACAGTGCCTGCTCACACAAGTGGGAAGCCAATTTCACAAGGGTACAGATGAGTCCTGGAAGCGGATTTAGACTGGCATCCTGCTCAATGCTGCCTATGCCAGTTCCCCAGCTGGAACTGGCTTATTTTCAATGATAATGTTAAAAAAAAAAATATAAAAAATAAAAAATTAAGCTTTATCAATTTGAAAGCAAATTACTGCCAGTTAGCACTAGGAAAAGATTCACATGCTTTCCTTTAAGAGGAATTTGTGGTGGGGAGTGAGTCAGTAAGTGTGAGTCTTTCCCTGTGTGCGGAGGCCGGTGTGTCCTTAGTGACAAATTCCTCGGATGTGATGAGGGTGCAGCTGTGCCACACAGACAGGCACAGGTTCAGCGAGTCCGCTCCATGGTGGGGAGAGTGATGGAGTCAGAAACAATTGCTAAACCTCTCCCTTTCCAAGGAGGCAGAGGGCAGGAGATGAGACTTATTGACTCGAGCCCCGAAACATCATGGCACACATTATGGCTTTATACCTCCAAAGATTTCCATTAACCAGCACTTAATAAATAGTAAGTAAGAGGGACCCACAGTAACAGAGCAAGGAAAAAAGGAATCAAGCAACCTTAAAAATAAATCAGGGATGAGAAAATGAGAAGTTATGATTTATCTGTTTTTCTAATTACATGAGATTAGAACCAAAGTAGAAACATCTGCTGTTTTGATTTTGCTGCTCCTGGGATTCCTCAATCCCTTCCTCCTAAGTAGAAGATTTCAAGTGAGCAGGAACTGGCCTGAAGAAATCCATAAATCTATATTCATTACTTAAGTTTTCTGTTTGTGCTGATTTAAAGATTTGGCTGTTTTGATTTTCTTTGGATTAGCTGAGCTCAAGGGAACTCTCCAAAGGAATGTGCCATTGGTTTTCTGTTTGTGGGTTTTTTTTTACGTGATGCAATGCATTAAAACTTCCATGCAGGCAGTCATTAATTGTCAAAACCAAAAATACCCCTAAACTCCTGTCTGCAATTATCCATACTGTGCTATATTTGGGACACATTATGGTTTCTATCATTAAGAAGGCCTCCTTGTAATGCCCCATCATGGATAAAACATAGCCACAAAAATGATGCATATGGACAAAATATACAGTGAAATTATGGGTTTCTATACTGAAATGCTACTACCGATGATGCACATGCTGGACAGGAATGACACAGAGAACAGAACTGTTGGTAAACAGAGGGAAAGCTATAAATATGCTTAAGACGAGACATCACACATTGTTTTAAGTGACAAACTTTGTTCTGAAAGAAAGAAAAAAAGGTCACAAATCTAGACAGACAGCACTGCTAAAAGTTATATAGCTGTATGATTCATTCCCCAAAGAAATCAATGTCAGAATGACATTTTTCTTCAGGCAGTACTGACAACTGCTCGTAATTTGGGTAAACTTTCTCTGTCCTATAAAAACAAACCATCAAACCAAAAGGTAACCACTGAAACAGCTACCACTCAACCAAAAAAAAAAAAAGTATTTTAAACAGAGCACAGCATAAAACTGCATGAGTCAATCTACCGTAAACTTTCAGCAAATAGGATGTGTCATCGAGATCAACTTCGGTGTTTCCAATGAATATAGGCTTATACAGCAGGCTTTTTAGAAACAGACTTTTCTCCAAATAGTAATTCCCTACCTTCAATAAACCTTGACTGGCTGCAACTAGTTATTTCTCCTGATACAGCCAGCCAAAATAACTGACTCATAAACAGAAGCCTATGGAGCTGGATTAATTACAGGGATTACATATAGTATTCAGAGCTTTTAAAACCAGAAGGGAACATTATGATGGTCCCAGCTGGCTTCCTACTGTTGTGGTGGGGGTGATGTGAGAGGCAGAGAAGGCCTTGACACTATGCAAGCACTGCTCAGCAGTAACCAAAACAGCTCCATGCTATCAACACGGTTTCCAGCCCAAATCTAAAACACAGCCTCACTCTGGTTACTGTGAAGAAAATCATCTGTATCCCAGTCAAAACCAGCACACTTATTGTTGTGGCTTAACCCCAGATAGCTGCCTGCTCACTCTCTTCCCCAGGACTGGGGGGAGAATCGGAAGGGTAAAAGCTGGAAAACTTGTTGGTTTCTAGTGACTAGTTACCATTGTTTTGTAACCTGCTGGATCTTCTGCAATACATATTTAGTAAAGTTTATTTCATATGTGTACCTGTTTAAAAAAAAATTGTATTTGAACTATTTATAACTTTATCTCAATTTTAGGCCCAAATGTGAGCTAGTTCTACATCCTATATCCCAAAACATTGATCTATGACATGATGTATTACAGTTAGAGAGCACCTTTCCTCCTAAATTTTACCCTTCTTGAGAGTGAAATTTTTCAGCCCAAAACAATACATATTTCTTGGTTTGCTTCCATTAGATAGCAGTCCCGAGGCCCACTGTTCTAGCTTGTTGCAGCATACAGTAATTCCACAGCTATTCAGTTTGGAGGCTGTAGTCTTGTCTTTCATGCAGGGAAGTGGCTGACATGTTGCATGACTTT
>JAWWMO010000083.1:137929227-137993450 GCA_035047845.1 Dendrocincla fuliginosa | reverse complement strand
AATTCCACAGCTATTCAGTTTGGAGGCTGTAGTCTTGTCTTTCATGCAGGGAAGTGGCTGACATGTTGCATGACTTTCTAGTGACATTGATTGCTCTCACTTGATGCTCCTTTGTGTCTCTTCTGGAAAAAATGGAGGTCAGATATTTGCAAGAAAACCTTAACATTTTGCCTGAATAAGCTTTTAGATGAAAGGCAGTTTGCTTGATAAAGCAAAGAGTCATCCCCTCTTTATGCAGGGGAAGACTATTTGATTTGCAGATTAACCAGTGTGGTGGTTAGAGAGACAGCTAAGATACATATTGGATTATTCAGTGAATCATGCTGGAGAGCAGTAAAATGGGCCACCATTTTAGTATTTAGTCAAGTACACAGAATTTTTCTAATTTGACTTGATTTTTTTTTTAAAGACAGAAACTAATAAAAAGTAAAACCAGTCCAAATGCCAGATTGCAACTGAAGAATATTTCTGAGTGTCAGAGGACTAGAAATCTGGTACTGTTTCTTCAACTGAAAGATTTTTTATAAGTTCTAGATATATTTGCTCACCTAGGGGTTTTTCAACTCTGATGGAAAATTCCTTGCTATCTCACTACAACTATTACTGTTACAGTTGGTGGCTGTTGGAGCATGTGATGTTAGCAACAATTCAAAGAATCACCTAAAAATCAGCTTTTGATATGGGTTTATAGGTATAAATTTTGCAAATTATTAGCTTCTATGCAATTTTACAAAGCTGAGCTGTGTCTTCCCTTAGGTTCCTGAGAAAATCTGCTATAATCTGTATCAGAGACTAAAAGCGCATGCTCTTGATAGTCACTTGGGAACTATTAGCATAACCTCTGTTTTTCTGTCCTTTATTTTTGTAATGCTCACTGACTGGAAAAATGAATAAACATGTAACTGTAAACGGCCCTTTGGAAAATCCAGAACTTTCAGAGAAGAGTCATGTGGATGATCACTTGTTCCCTGTCTCTCAACTTTGTGGTGGTCTGGGAGGCAAAAAAGACCTTTCTCTGGCAACCCCCAAAGATGAATAAGTTAGAAAAATAGTTGTATTTGGGTATTTTGTTTCCTGACATCAAAGCTTCTTGAGAGAGAAATGTGCTCTTATGTGACATTATTCTTTTTCTCTTCCTGTAATAGCTGTGGCAGACACCCAGCATTTGCTTTGCACATTTAAAATTCAGAATTATTCAGGAAGAAACCTGATTCATGTAAGAAACCTGCTCAGGGTTTCTCTCATCCTGTTGTCAGTGATAGCACTTTTACTGGGATAGTCTGGATCAGTGACATGCACCTCATATGTGGGTATGCACTGGAGGAAAGCAGAAATTTTCCTCCAGCCTGTGGGAGGCTGTAGCTTACATTGCTTTATTCACCAGGTTGGCAGTTGGCCTACCTGAACACCTGGGAGCCTTGACCCATTTCAGCATGAAAGGTTCTTATTACTTCATCCTGAGAAGTTTTAACATCTTCCAACAGGGCTTTGAAATATGGCTCTGTGAGGAGTGAGCACATATGTGTGTGGCAGAACAAAAAGGAGGGAGCTCTTAATGTAGAACGAAATACTTTTGTCTTGCAAAATTGTTTTTCCAAAGGTGTTCCTGCTTCTCCCTGTAAGAGCTCAGGAAAGCTGTGACAGCTTGCCTATACCGCAAGCTGATACCAGCTTAGCTCCATGACAGCCAGCACAGCAGGGGAGGTTACAGGGATGCTGGAGCTGCTCTCTGGGGAAAAGGGGACTCCTCCTTTGCTACACTCTAGGAGCCCTCTTCACCTCTGCTTCCATCAGTTCTCTCCACAGACAATAAGGTGTGTGTGGCTGGTAGATGAATGTGAGAAGGGTTGCTCAGGCATCTGGATTCTGTGTGGCTATTACAAGCAGTCAGTGTTGATGTCCCATTGATGATGAAGAGGTGGTTGCATGTGAATGGAACAGACTTTCTTAACAAAAAATAAAATTAGCGACATACACTCGAAACTCATACTTTTTTAAGGTGGAAAATCAAGTCTTCTGAAGTTGGGAAATGCCAGATATTTGTCTGTCTGGCCAACCCAATTTCAGCCTGGTGTTTGAGTGCCCTGCTAAGATCTTCAGTTGCCTTTGCCATGAACTCTCTTCCCCTGGGCCCTGATTCATATGAAGTTAGATCTGGTTACAAAATCAACACTTTGAAATTAGGCAGCGTCAAACCTGGGGGTTCCCAAGTGTCCTTCATTCTGCAATATTGCATGCCTGTCCTGCCCCATTTAGTCATGCCAAGACTGAACACAAAGTGTCACAGTGTAAAAAAACTCCCACTGAATCCAATAACCTGAAAGTATCACTGATACACATGAACTGTGGGTACCAATACAGCATTACTGCACTCAACAGATCAGCTCATCCATTTATATGTACCTGCCACATTCCAAGAATCTAAACCAAAGGTGAGTATAAACTCCAAGGCATGGGAAGGAGGAAAGCAAATAATGTGTGGGTTGTCAGCAGAAATTCATCCTTTGTACTTAGCAGTAGAGTAGAATTGTAAGAAAACTGGCAGATATTTAAAATCAATAGGAAGGTAACCCCTCCATCCCTCAAAACAAATTATGAAGACACTTTGAAAATAACTTCAGCCATAAAGAAGACTAAATATTATAAACACCATTTTTTGTTTGTTTCTTTTTGTTTGGTTGGGGTTTTTATTTTATTTTGAGGCTTGCAGCACACTACTGAGCTGAGGCTTGTTTTTTGTTTTCATAGAATCATCAAGGTTGGAAGAGACCTTTAAGATCTTCAGTTCCAGCTGTTGACCCAGCACTACCACTGTAGCCCCCAGGCCACTAAACCATATGACCCAGTGCCAGATCCAGATGCCTCTTAGACATCTCCACAGTACCATTTGTCACTGACCTGCTGCCTAACAACAGACAGCAGACATTTAGTGTTTTGCTTACTTACCAGATAGGTGTTTATGGCAAACAGACCTTTTGCTATGACTTTTTCTTCATGTGGAAGTCTACCCCTAAGATTAATTTAATAATAATATATTACAATTTTCAGCCTAATTAATTTTCCTTTTTCACAAAGAATCTTTTTCTGACATTTTGTGTATTGTGATGCCAGTGGAGGTCAACAGATGCAGTTGAACTGTTAAGGCAGAACCCTTCCACAAAATGTAGTTGAATTGTTAAGACAGAGCCCTTCCCAGATGGCTCTTGTTCATTTTAACATGCTGACTAAATATGACAAAGTTTTCTGCATCCACAGTGCTGGGTCTGAGTGGGTTGACCCCTTCTCAGTAAAAGCTTTTTGACACAAGTGCCCAAAGGCACGTGAGTTCCGGTTGTTTGTAACTATAAACTACTGGTTAAAACTGACTTGAGTTTTGAAAAGATTTTACTGTAAAATATTTCCTTGTCTGAAGCAGCATGGCACTTGACAACATTTTCAGAGTAAATGTGTCTAAGCACCATTTTGATACATTTGAGTACTAAAGAAACAGCTTATTATCTTCATGGGCAAAATTGTTAGAAGGGCTTTTTGTTTGGTTTGTGGGCTTTGTTTTTGTTTTTTTTGGGTGTTGACTTTTTTTTATCTTTGCTCACCAGGTTATCCTCAGCTGGTTTGTTTGTTGTTTCAGACAAATAAGTGCACCCCTGTGTTATTTTGGGAACACATCTACTCTGGAGACTGGGTGCAGGACACACACAAAGCATTCAGGCTATTGCATTTTTGCTGTGTGAAAGGGATGTGAGTTTATCCAGATTTTTCCCTTATCCTTCAAAGCAGCTCTTCCAGATTGTGCCTTTAGTCACTTCCGGAGGCATGTGTGGTACAAGGTGAAAATAGGTAATATGTAACAGCTACCACATGCCTAATATTTCTCTGTGACTGTTTGTAAGCCAGCATTTAAAGTGAAGTTGGCTCTGCAGTGAAATCCCCTTAGGAACTGCAGGTGGACAGCCTGTGACACCTTTATTCTACCAAACCGAGGGAAACAGAATCTTTTAATAGTCAATGAAGGATCACAGCTGGCTGATTTCACAGACTGTCAAATATGGGTTCATGTGTTCTGCCTTAGCAACCCTTCCTTGTCAGCTTTATTATCTGTTTTGCTCTTACCTTCAATTTTCTCTTAACTGGTGGGGAAAAAAAAATTAAAAATTGCCTTGTTATTAAGCTTTTCTTTCTATCTTGAAGAGCTCCTGTGAAAACTTCTCAGGTGACTTGTACTTCCCTGAATGCTTCTTATAGACTGTCCAGTGATCTAGGAGACTGACAGAAAAAAGAGCAGGTTGAGATTAACTTCACACTCTTCAGTCTCCTAAGCTTATATGTTAAACAAAAACTGTGAGTCCAAAAAAAGAATTAAAAACCAAGCTAAAACACAGCCCCACACTCTTTGCACCCGTCCAGCTTCTTCATAACCTGACCGATAGAGTAACACCCACAGGGAGCCACCTTTGTTATTTGTAGCATATTTTTTTCTTTTATAAGTTTAAATTAAAATTATTTGTCAGTAACTACTATATTGGTGATAATTCAAACCTTGCAGGTCAAACATATAAAAACGATTGTTCCAGTAAGGTCTCAATAAGTTTTATTAAAACCTGCTACAGTTGAACTTGCTGAGCATTTCAATCAGGAGCTTGGATGGAGAAAACCCTGTACTTTTCCCAGAAGACTGTCATTCCAGTATATGAAGAAGTAGATCATCTCTCTTGGGGATTAAAAAAAGAGGTAAGTTTCAGCATGACATATTATGTAACAGTTTTGCCATGTTATCTCATGATCTTATGGTAAAAGTAAGCACTTTAAAAATAGTTTGTGGAATGAGATTGAAGCCCAAGAGTTGATAGATCCAGTGTCATAAAGAGGGCTGAAAGCAGCAGGTCTGTCTGCTGTCACTTCATTTCAACTAGAAAGTAAATATTAAAACCACCTGAGGAAGTCATTAAAATGTGTGTAGTCTTTTAAAATGCCAGGGACATCCTTATTCTGATACTTCTACTGTTAAAATGGATTTCCCAAAAAAAAAATAATTTGTCAAAAGGTGATTTAATGGATGTTGTGGAATTTTTTTATATGATTGCTATTGTTTATCAGTACTTACAGCTCAATTCCAACAGCAGAGAAGAAGATAAAATTTGGTACACTTACTTGCCAAAAACCTTTTTCGTTTATTTCCACAGGCATGTGCTTTTGCTCTACAACTCACTAAATCAGTTGGATATGGCAGTTTCTTTGAATATTTGATGGGGAGTTTTAGTAAGTGCAGTAGAGAATTTAATTGAGAGAAATAAACTCTATAAATATGTTCAGAATGTCTACAGATCTTCCTTTCTTCATTGGCATTCTTTGATTTTTCCATGAATTTCTTTTGATCCCTACTTTTTGCAAAGTCTATAGTTATGACATTAAAATTCAGAAATTATTTTTTCACTATCTATTCTCTACTACATCTCTTAGTTTCATCTTGAAGTAATTTTGTGAAGCTGTTATGCCTAAATTTTGGTTGTATGTCTTACACAATTTTTGTCCCTACCATAAACAAAATCAATATTTTATTATATTCATGAGATCGATAATTAGGATTGTAACTATCCTCTTATTAAGTGAGAGTTTCAGCTCTGCCTTTAAGATACTATATATACAGTAACATTTGTGCTATTAAGTACCTCTCTGTATCAGAAAGCAATAGTTTCAGACTGTATTTTAAGTGTGCTTATGCCTGCAGGATCATGCCTACCATAGGATCATGCAGACGTAATTCTGTTAGATTTATGAAGGGCAATATTTCTGACAGTAAAGATCCCATTTTGTCAGTGTGTTAATGAGAGAAGGAACAGTTTCTATTGCTGAAATGCTGGATTAGAGTTCTAGGCTGAGCAGAATAATTGGTTATCTACAGAAACATCATTCAGTTACTCTCTGTCACACATTAATCTTCTCTCAATAACTGTAATATATATTAATTTTTCCTATTGTATTGATGTAAGATAGATATTATGAGCAGGTAGAAGGAAGATGTGTAAATCTCAGTGCATTATCAAAACTATCTCCTCCAGAATATAGGAGACAAACCTCTCTTAACATCTAGTTTTTTATAGTTAAATTGAACAAGAGCTGAGATAAAAAACACACCTAAAATTCATTACACATCTGAGGTTTCACTATTTTTTGTATTAGGATTTTAATCTTTGTCCATTCTTCTATGGGCAGATGTGACTTTTCCTTGCATGAATGCAAGGCATATTTATGGTGTCTGTTTATGTATTTACTTAGCAGATTAATTGGTTTTAACTGTTATTAATTACTCTGGTCCCTGGGTTGGCTTCTTAACAATGTAAACAAAGCTCTGGAACTCAATGGGCTTCCTCAGGTGCTTAAACCCAAGCATTTTGCATTCATTTCAGAGTCAAGTTCTCAGTCCTTTTCCTTGTATCCCGCTCTAGTATAGCAATTTTTGACGCTTGAACCCAGCTTCCTTCACCAGAGAATTTGTGCGGAGTATGTATGTGCTGTGAGAATATGTTTGTAATGGAAACTCTGACTGCTCTTTAAATTACTATGGAACCAGAAGGCTTGGCAATACTTAACAAAGGGAAGGGCATATTTTAAAATTAGACCTACCATTCTTACTTTTATAAGGACTCGAGGAAATGAAAATGAAACCTTCAACCTGGAGGCAAAGCCAGCAATGCTGACTGTATTGCAGCGGGCACAAACTTGGTCTGAGACCTTAGATATATTCAGCTTTCTGAAGATCTTACAGTCTACCTGGTATCAGACAGCCAGGGGAATCCTGGACATAAAATAAAGTGCCACAGGAAGTGGCATCATTCAGAAGATGACATTCTTCACCCTGAGTCACTCAGGCCCTGCTGGGGTGCTCCCCTGCAGGTAAATCCCAGCAGCAACACTCTGAGTACTGACCACTTCAGGCCGTGAAATACTGGATGACACTTGTCACAAGAATAGCAGTATCTATCCTTGCTTTTGGCTGTGTTACAGGCTGGGTAATTACCTTAAAGTTCTGGTTGCTTTAATTGCCTATGGTTCTTTTTTCTATACTTCCTTCCTTTTGGTCTGTGTCATGTTGCTGGCACTGTTAAAATAGCTACTGTGTTTCCAGGGGTGACTGGCTTTGCTTGATGCCCAAGGGGACCTGTCTAGATTTCACTGAGTGCTCAGTTGCTACTTCTGTCATGCCTTTTCAGCTTGTGACACCATTGAGACAAATGCTGAGCTGCCTTTCCTGTTTGGAAAGTGCCTGGCCTGCCAGGCTTCTTATTCAAATAAGAATACTGCTAGCCTGAGGAAGACTGGAAATTTGTGCTATGCCAGTAAATAAAAATAATCTTGACACAGCATCATAGGCACCCAAAAGCACAAAATACAATAGGCAGAAGACGCCATTCCCACACGGCAGACATACTGGGCTTGAGTCAGTTATATTTGATTTCTAGTGCATATTTTAACACTAAGAGGAAATTGTCAGCCACGTGTATATCTACAGCAGGAACACTTAGCACATACTCATAAAGAATGAGCAATTACTCTACTCTTGCAAGTTATTTTTAAAATAAGAAAGTTCTTTCTTGCAGTTAGGGAATAATAAACACTGCATATAATGTTAAGGACCAAAGTTTGCTAGGTAATAGAAGCACAAATAAACTTCATTCTGCTAAACTTCAGTTGAATTTTTATCTGGAATGACATAATAATAACAACAGATTTGACTTCTTTTCAGCAGAAACTACTTAATCAAATGCAAATATTAGAATAAATCTGAGGCTCAGAAACCACAGCCCAAATATCTGGTTTCATTAGATTTTTATGGTGGCTTATAACAGGAATGCTGATAGAATTTTAGCCATTGCCTTGCTATCAAATGCTGCTATAATTCCAAATTAAGATGCCTCATGTTATCTGCTAGCTCAGCTACTTGCTTTGTATTCATTACGATATGAGAAATGCTGGTCCCTCTGTCATTTTAGTAATTTTAATGTCTGCAAGTAGATGCTTTGTGTTTTTTATTCTGTTCAAAGCATACAGCAGAAAATACTCTTTTACTTATCTGTTAGAAACCGGATCTCAGTAAGTACTGTGTTTTGACTTGGTTCTGTTGATTTCAAAGAGCTGAGAGTACACAGTGACTCACAAGAGACGTCAGCACCTGGCAGAATCACGTCCTAATCAATCTGCATGGTTCTTGGTGGTTTCAGTTGGCAAAGAGTCATGCAGATATTGCCTTTTATTGTATTATACATTCCAACCCAAATGGTTTTGCAAGCCTTGAAGTTTGCTTTAAGCTCCAGATTCAAGTGTTTCTGAGGCATTAATGTAAAAATCCTTCAAGGTACCACATTTCTTGACTTTCAAAATGAAAACATGCTAACTGTGAATTTCATAAATTTGTGGTGAAGGAAAATGAAGCAGTGTTATTAAGGTTGCTGCTCAGAGCAGGTTCACAATCTCTTTGAGTCTTAATGGACCTTTTAATACACAGGCAACTGAGTTAGGGATCTATTTCTAGGCCCCAAACACAATGCATTTAATGTAAAAACTTAAAGAAACCCAGGTCATATTGCCAAAATCAGCAATTATTTCATTCAATAGTTTAGTAAGGGGCCTTAGATTTCACCAAAACTTACACTAAAGTCAACAGACTATTCAATCACTCAACAAGTATATCCTCTTGCTTTATTTCCTTGGTTATTTTTGAATATTTACAGCCTTCTGATGCATGTACCTCTGCGCTTCTATGTGTCCTTTTAATACCTTAATCTCAACTGGTTTTATACTGTCCTTTGGCAACTATAGAACAGCTGTCTGGTTGCTTGTTTTATGTGAAGATTACAAAGGAAGAAGATAAAGTAGATCTTAAGGCAAAAACTTAAGAAAAGCCTCAAGAATGTCTTAAGAAATGCCAAATTTTAAAATGAAGCCTAAGTTTCAGGTATATTTCAGATATATCTTTTCTGGGGGTGTGGCTTGCCCTCATTGCAGAGCTGATTTCAGTTGCCCTTTTATAGTTGACTTTAAACCCAAATCTATATATCTCTACATTATGTATGATGCTGCTTTTAACTTGAGATATTGATCTGCCAGAGAGGTTAATCTAAGCTTCAGCTAACACAACTCTTCAGTTATTAATAGGATACAAGCTGCTTCCTCTTCTTTGCTCTTAGTCTTTTAATGTCTGTCCAAAATTTCTCTCTTGCACCAAAAAGGCCTGGAGGTTACCTCTCAATTCACACAGCAGCATTTCAGACCCCCAGTTCAGCTATTTGAAGACCAGGGACAAGTGCTGTCCAAAGAAGGGCAATGTGTCCACAGAAGGGAAATGGAGCTGGTTAAGGGTCTGGAGCAGCAGAGGGAGTTGGGATTGTTTAGTCTGGAGAAAAGGAGGCTTGGAGGGGACATTATTGCCCTACAACTACCTGAAAGGAGGTTGTAGTGAGGTAGAGGTATTTGTTCTCTTCTCCCAGGTAATAAGTGACAGGACAAGACAAAATGACCTCAAGTTGAACAAGGTGGATTGAGATTGGATATCAGGAAAAATTTCTTCGCTGAAAGGGCGGTCAGGCATTTGAATAGGCTGCCCAAGGAAATGGTGAAATTGCCATCTCTGGAAGTGTTCAAAAGGTGTGTGGATGTGGCACTTGGGCACATGGCTTAGCACTGAACACAGTGGTGCTTGATTCATGGTTGGGATTGATGATCTTAGAGGTCTTTTCCAGGCTTAATGATTCTGTGATTCTACTGCAGCTTCAAAGGGCTTCACACCACAAGAGTGACTCCAGTCCAGAGTGTCAGTAGTTTATGTGTCACTTCACAGAGTGACCACCTCCATCAGCAGGAGGCTAAACTGAGCTTAGATAACAGAACACTGAAGTAAGTCGTTATCCCATGTTCTTCAAAGTGTTACTGAAAGTCAGTTAGACCTATGTCCTTCCATGCTTTTCTACACCTATAAAAAGCAGACCTCAGCTCATTTTCTGCATTCATTTGTGTTGGATAAAAATTCAGTATTTTTCAAAAGCAAACTTCAAGTGAAGAAGGGACACAGGAAAGTGTGTATGCCAGGGCCTCATCTGCAAGTTGCATATTAAACAGTTTCTAAATGAAAAAGTTGTTTGCTGTGCTATAAAATAAACTCATTTTCTGCAGACCTACAGCCCACCGGAATAAGGGGACAGGATGGAGTGTGCCTTTTCCAGTATTCCCCACCCACTGACCCAGAGCATAAAACCCACAGAGTTCTTGGAACTGAAAACAATTTTTAAATTCACAATAAAACTGGAAAACACAAACTGGCCTTTTTTTTTTTTTTTTTTTTTTGAGTCACATCAGTCAATGCTATTTACAAAATCGGTTTATGGAGACCACAGGTGGACACTCTGACTCATTACACATGAATACTAAATATATCCAAGACAATCTTGGAAAATCCCATAAAGAAAGAGGGAATAGCTGTCTGATTTTTATATTTATAACATTGGGGTTTGGATGCCCGTAATGGAAATTACATTGTTTTCACAAAAAGCAGGTGAGGGACAGTAAGGGACTGAATGATTGCCAGGCTGCATGTGGCAGCTCTGAGCTAGACATGGAGATAGGTTTGTCATGCTGCCGTAGGTTGCCCTTTGCCTTTGTGCCAGGCTGTGGTGAGGTTAGCAATGCATTCCACAATTGTCAGGAGTTAAGCAACTGTTATTTCCCTTCGCCAGGGTGAGAAGCACACCTGCCCAGGAAGGTAGCACAACATTCAGTACTGTCTCAGCCCTACGTCAGTGCTACATGGAGAATCTGAGTAGCACTTATGGCCTCATATCCTGCCACATATTTTAGTCTCTCTGATCTTGAAAACCAGAGAGGTCCAAGGTCTGTAATATATACAGGAAAACAGATAATGGATCTCTTTCTGTTTGTCATCACTTTTTTGATGGATGTTTCAGTGCCAAGGCTTCTCTTATTCTCACTGCTGAAGGAAAGCTATTGCTGGACTCCCTGCAGTCCCTGGCTAAGCCCTGAGAAACTTAGCAGTGTGCAACTGAAACAAGCCATAGCAATTCTACCATGAAAGCTTACTTTATATGTAAGATGAGAAACAACAGATTCTGTCAAGAGGAGCTAACTGAGAAATAAGTTAGTGATTCTAATCTATACCCCTTCCTGAATGACAAGTAAAGTAAATAAACTTGATGCTAAAACCCCCAATTTTTTTACTTATAGGTCACCCAAACCTGTAAGCTATTTCCCAAGCCAAATTCTGTCTAGGTAGTGCAGAACAGTTCCTCGCTACTCCCCTCTTTGAAACACCCCTATGACTAGAAAGAACTCCTCTGTCACTGCTGTCATGTTGGAAATTGCAGTGTGTGGATGACTGTGGACATAGACACAGTGTGAAACTACTGATGCAAAGTCAAATGAAGTAGTCACAGTTGTTCTGGTCAAAGCTGTTGTAGCAGAAGTGGCATCACTTTTTTGTGAAGGCAGTTTGTATCAAGTGGCTCGTTAGCTGAGCCAATGTAATGAGGATTTACTTGTGGACTTTCTTCCTACTAAAATGTGCTAATTTAGCTTGGCTTCCTGATCCTTTAGCAAAATAGACACAACTTCAGAAAGTCACTCTTCTGGTAACCTGAATGACTAAAGTTCCGGAGCTGGAGGTGGAAATACCCAGCTAACCTATCTGCTTGGCTCACTGCAGTCAGTCTCTAATGAGCTCTCCATTTATTCTGTGTCTCTGTAATGCTCCTTCTAGCCTGCAGCTAAAGTGTTTCTAATGGCAATTTCTGTTTCTTCACTGCTTTCAAAGGAGTTGATTCTTCAGCGTATTATGCTTGTTTCCATCCATTCAACTTTAATAGTATCTAGTTCAGTAGACTTAAACCAAAATAAAATATTTCTTGAAATGTTCAGGATGTTGTTGTTGTTGTCTGTTGAATTTAACTCATCACCAGTGCAGAAGACACAAACAGCACAGCAGAAATGGAAAAGTTTATTGCAAAACCAGAGGGATGGCAAAGTAGTATTCCTTTTTTTTTTCTTATTTTTTTTTTTCCCCCTCTGGAAGAATGAACTTCTTTGTTTCAGCCTCAGGTCCAGAAATTTTTACCGACTCGCTGTCTGCAAATCTTGGTTCTGTGTTGATCATCACAGTCATATGAAATTATTTAACAGGTATCTTTTTGCCAAGGTCACATGAAATCATTAAATAAAAACTTAAAAGTGAATATGTCAGCTCATCTCTCATTGAAACACTCTTTTGGCTTAAAAGGACCTGCTGAGTTGTAAGAATGAGCAGGACTGGGCATTTTCCCAATAATAAGATGGCAATAACAGGAAGGAATGCCTGGCTATGTTATATGGTAAGTGAACAATGCTTCCATGAATTTTATATGTTTATATTCTTAGACACTTCATGGTGACTTAGTTCCGTGGCTTGTTTGAAATTACCCAGTGCAGGAAAATCACATCGGTGGTCTGCAGCCATCACTAAGGCTTTTGGAAGTATCCCCAACAAAAGTAAAGGAAATGTAAGTCTTTTTGTGGGGAGGAGATGGAAACTTTTCGGGGATAAAGAGTAATTTTATGAGCCTAATTTGTTTCATTTAAAGCTTTGTAATAGCTCTTCACTTCAATCCAGTTCCACTCAGTGCACATTCTGGTCTCTGTTACAAAGAAGCAGCACTACCAGAAGATTTGCTCTCTTTCATGAGGTAAAAGGTCAAAAGACAAAAAAAGTTTGAGTGTTTTGATACTGAATAGTTTAAAGCTAATCCCTGCTTCAGAAGCAGAGCATTCTCACTGCTGAGCTACTAACCAGAGGTCTCCTCATTGCTGTCTCCCTGGACTCATGGATCTCAAATCAAGTTACAGAGTGCCCCAATCTCGATGAGAAGCAATAGTGTCCTGCTTACCCAGAGTGTCACTGGCCTCAGGCTCTCTCCTGTGAAGCAAGAACCATGGCCTTGGGTTCTGTCATCCTAGAAGGTCCGTGTGCCAGGTCTCCTACTTGAGCAAGTACCATAACCTTGGGGGTACTGGGTACCTCACCTCTTCCCACCTTCTTTAAATGGAGGTGGCTGTGGCTGCAGGTCTCAGTGCACTCGACCCGTGTTGTGAGCACACTCGATGAATCAAGCAATTTATGGCTGAATTTCCTTTTGTGTGAATCCCAAACAGCCCTAGGCAAGTGAATGGCTTCTGAGTGCTGAGCTCAGGCAAGGTAATGGTTCTTGTGAGCAGAAGAAATAACTGGAGGTGCCCATCAAGCCACAAGTATGGATTAAATGCAGTTTTCCTCATACATTAATTGCATTTTAGGAATCTTTTTTCATTGCAAAGGAGGTTTGTCACTGACTATGTGAATTGTATCCATTCACCTTGTTTAGCTATTAAAACACAAAACTATTTACAGGTCTTCTGAGGCCCAAATTTCATCTAAGTGAGTAAGAATGTTCTGTATTTTAATAAAAAAGGGATGAGGCCTTTCAGGAAAGAGTCAAACCTGTTCTTGTCTTAAAGGTAATTGCTCCTTGAGTGGTCTGGCTGCTCTGCGTCCTTCAAAGGAGACCACACAGTGTCAGCTAAATGATTGAAAAAATAGAATTTTTTACCAGACAGTGCAGAGTTGGACTCTCCAAAGAGTTTTAAACAAAGTTGAGACACCACAAAACTTCAATTCAGTCTGAATTATTCTTTGTCATGCTTCCACTAAGGAAAAGCACATAAAGTATTTCCTGTGCTGAACACAAAAATTCTTCCCACTTCTGCTGCAAGGGATTTGTGTTTAGTTCAAAGACTTTACTTTTCAAACCATAAAATTTTCCTGCTATGTACTGTGTATGTGTTTGCTGTGTTTGTACAAGACAGCAGCTCCTGCTGAGGCTGGAATGACACCTTCCTTTTTTTCTTGTCTCTACTTAGACCACTGGTCTCAATCCATGACCCAGGAAAAAGATATACTATCAAAAAGCAAAGAGATTGTGTATGTAACTCACGAACACTAAATTCCAGAAATTCCCTCAGCTCAAATCCAAGTTCCAGTGGTAATGACAAGAAACTAGCACAGCCAAAGCCAGCACCTAAGGACCAGGAAATGAGCTGATCAGATCTCTTGTCCCCTATTTATCCCCTAAGGCAGCTATTAAATATTGTCAGGCGGAAATTCCCAGGGACAGTGCCTGATTCACTTTTTCCCCTGTGTCTCATAAGTGGAATATAATAGCATAATACTGTTTGTTCTCACAGGACCTACCATACACTAGCTTCTTGAGTATACTGTACACTGGGTTATTTACTCAACTTATTAATTACATTGGAGAAATGCAACACCTTTAATCTAATGCAAAGCAGTGGGTTTATTTGTTTGCATGTGCTGTAGACGGCAATGATTAGCAACATATGTGTCTCAGCAGTCTCCTTTTTCTTCCTTAAATTTTAAATAAAATGCAATGGAGATTTAATACTCTGATCCATATTCTTCCTTTTACCCATGTAGCTGTCAGATCTCATTTGCAAGCCTCCCTTCATCTGTCACCATAAAGTTATGTCAGTATTCCACACCACCTGATGCATCCTCTTGCCACTTTATCCAAAGATCAGAGAAAACACAGATAAAGTACTAACCAAAGTGTGAACAATTATAACTGTTGGGCCTGGAAACAACATAGATTGCAACACATATTGTCTTTATTATAAGTTACAAGAATTGTCTCAAAGCTAAATGCCTGGGCGTGTGCTATGACCTCACACACTAGGTATAGCCTCTAAGATAAGAATATTAAAGGAGCTTGGGCAATGTGTTGTTTTCCCTGAGTGTTGGAAAGAATAATCATAAAAAAGTCTGAATTTAAACTCTCATTAGGGTTTTCCTGTAAGTGATGTATTATGGAGAACACCAGGAAAGCTGAGAATTTGCATCTGAGACAATATCTGCACTGAATAAAAACTAAACAAACAAAAACAACAAAAAAACCCAAACCAAACAAAAAAAAATGAGAAAAAAAGCAAAAAAGCAAACCTCTTAAAATAGAGTGGAATGCATTGTTTGTGTTTATTTGTCTCTTCAGTTCCATAGTTCCACAGTTCCATGGAATGCATCTCTAAATAGTTGATTCACAGTTAAGAGAGTGTTCAAATGGAACGACTGAAGGTCCATTGAGTTTCTTTACTGGAAAACTCTGTCATCAGTCAAAACTTGTCCCAAGAAAGGAAAATGCTGTTGTAATTCCATTGTGAATTCCACTGCTTAGTGAATTTAAATCCCCAGCAGTTACTGGGAAAGTTTGACCTTGGAATACTTTGTTCAATACTTTTCTAGTAGATAATGTTGCCTGAAGGTAAACATTTGTTATTATGCAGACTCGACATCTTTAATACCAAATTCACTGTGTGATATACCTGTGTTGTATGTAAGAAACCAGAAAAAAAGGGCCACAATTACCCATCCACTTCTTAGTTGTGACCGTTGGCAAGAACTTGCAATGGCTACAGCAACAGTGCCAACCATTCTTGGAAAAAACACCAGGACAGAGGGCAATTAATACAGCTTGTTTATTTTTTGGCAGCTTGCAGTACATATTGGGCCACTGAGAAAGAGCCAGAGGCTGCTTTAATCTTCAAGAATTAGCAATAACATGCTGTGTCAGAATTTTAGAGATTGGACTGAATCCATGTTAGTTTTATTGCTCCTAAAAACACTGAGACGACACGGATGCTAGTATTTTCCTGTACCCTCATAAATGCCACTCAGATTCTGACATTGAATATCTTATTTATTTTATTTCAACTAATTTAATTTTATTTCATTATTTTATATTTTATTGTTTCCCTCATGAAGCTATTCCCCCTCTGCTCAAGCCTGGCCCCTGAATTTCCTAACACTGAAGGACACATTTCCTTCTATCTTCTGCCTCTCAGTAGGACAAAAAGCCTCAAAAGATCAAGAAACAGATGGATGGATTGTTCTTGGTCTTTTTCTCGGTAATGAAGGTTTGGTTGCCAGTGGCTTTAGTTTCACTGGAAGATGCAGCTGTGATGCAGCCAAGTGGGAAGATTAAAAGACTTGGGGACAGTCAGTTCATCCAGGAAAGAAGGGGTGGAGAAGAGAGTGTTCAGGCACAGTGAGTCACTTCTGTGTTAGGAGAGCAAGTGCCTGGACTAGGCTGTGCTGGGAGGTACAGACTAACCCAGAAATGACTAAAACAAATGGCCCTTGAAACGTGATTTGGAGCAGAGCCTACAGCACACATGAGATAAATCCTAGATATGGTTGGAAGGGATGTCAGACTGCAACAAAAAGCTGGGTCTTAAAGTGCTCAGAAAGGATGAAAAGACCCACTAGAAAAATTGGCTGGGTACTAAGAATGACTACGTGACTTCTGGGAAACTGAGTATTTGATGCTGCCTGAGGGATGGGCAGAGAACATGCTTGGCTTAGATAAAAGTGGTGTGGTGTATTTAAGAGCCTCAGCCATCCTTGAACTTGCTTTCTGGTTCCCAGGAAGGAAATGGTGTAGCCAGGCAAAAGATTGTTGCTCCAGATACTTGTCTGGGTTTTTCTCAGCCTCTCACAGCCTCCCCTGATCAAAGGGTCTATTAGAAGACTCTCGCCTGCCATTGCAAAGCTGCTCAG
This sequence comes from Dendrocincla fuliginosa, assembly GCA_035047845.1. NCBI lineage: Eukaryota > Metazoa > Chordata > Aves > Passeriformes > Dendrocolaptidae > Dendrocincla > Dendrocincla fuliginosa. The sequence goes on along the minus strand of JAWWMO010000083.1, from coordinate 137,976,811 downwards.
AGGATTTAAGCACATTAATTTTATGGTGACAAGAGCCCACAAATGTATCCCCTTCCTCACCTGTTGGCATGAATACTTCTCCTGCTTTCTTGTACAGAATAGATCCTAAATGCAGCCCTGCACTTTAAGCTCCTTGAAAATCTGAGCTTTGCTACCTTCCCCATACCTAATCAATCACTTCAAACCTGATGTGCACCTACTTACTTCTTCTTAGACCTGGTAGGTAGGGACCATCAGGGAGTCAGGAAAGGAAGCTCTATGAGGAGATTCTTTTTTTTCTCTGTTTCCTTAAAAAGGCCTCTGGCCAGTTTAGGAGAAAGTGATTTTCTGTCTGTAAGCCTTCTTCCTGATGTTACTGGCAAAAACAAGGGACAGGTTTAAATAGCTCCTGGGTGGATCTTCTTTTGAAACCAACTTCCTCAGCTCAAGCTCTCTTGCAGGCTGTGTGCCCTCCTGATGTGCCCCTTATACACAACACATGTTTGCCACCAAGTCCAAGAATTTATAGAAGACTGATGGAACTGCATTTGGAGGAAAAGGCACATAGGCTGAGTGGTAGAAAACAGCAATACGTCTATATGAATGATAAATAAAGAACTCTTACCTGGTAACTCTGCCAAGAGTCTGTTAATCTGGTTTCCTGTCTGCTGGTGTAAACACCCAATAGCAAATGTCCTCTAACCACACGGCTTCATCCCTCCGCCTCTGCTAACCCTCTCTCCCAGTGTGGTGGCACTGGGTATAACAGGCCTAAAGTCTTTGGGTGTACTTGGAAAGCCTGTCCCTAAAACTCTCAGAAACATTGCCTGGTTCTTTCCTGAGGCTTCCATAACTGTTGCAGCTCTTGTGATTTCAGTGTCAGTTGTGGAACATAAGATGAAGAGTTTTTTCAGGATAGCAGCTGTTCCCTAGAAAGGACCCTGAGAAACCACTGGAGACCTTCTGCTGTCTCCAGATAAAATCAGCTATAGCTGACAAAGCTTTTTCTAACCTCTATATAACTCAAGTGACACTGAAGCCATAGCTTCTTCACATAGCCTCTTCTAGTATTTAACTCTCTTCCAAGCAGAAAGTATTTTTCCAGGGTTCACCCTACAGCTCTCTTGCTGTCTTTTGATTTGATTTCTTCCTCTTCTGTGCTCAATATGGGTATAGAATGGCCAATTTTGCTGTTACTGTTTTAGAAGTCTTATCCCTTTCTTAGGACTAAGTCATCCCAGTTCTTTCATTTTTTTCTTCTTTGCATAATGCTTCATTCCTCTCCCTTTCATTTGACCATTTGCTTTCTGTTTGGGATAGATAAATAGCTACAAAAATGCTCAAAATGGCCCTTGAGGGATTCTAAATAAAACCCTTGTAATCTCTGTTGTCATCAGCTCCTTTATCCATACTAATAAGGCAGGATGAAGTATGGGTAAAAAACAACCCCAAGGCACAGCTAATACAAAACATGTATAAAGCAGAAGGTAAGTCTCTGTTTTGTAGCTCTGGAGCTGTATTAGCTGTACAGCTATTTCAGCAAACAGATTTCCACAGAGAAATGCAGCAATTTTGAAATCCAGTAAGAGCACCTGAATCAGAAATAATTTCTTTGTCCAAACGGTTGTTCAGCATTGGAATGAACTGCCCAGGGGTGTGGTGGAGTCACCATCCCTGGAGGTGTTCAAGAAATGAGTGGATGTGGCACCCAGTGACATGGTCTAGTTGACAAGGTGGTGTTTTGTCAAAGGTTGAACTCGATGAGCTTAGAGATCTTTTCCAACCTAAATGACTTGGTGATTCAGTGGTTCTCTCTGGCACTTGACCATACTTAAGAGTGAGGAAAAATTTGGGCTCAGTGGACCATAACATGACCACAATTAAATGTCCTTCTTCATTCCTTTTATCTTGGAGCTTTTGTTCATGTACAGAGGTGAATGGCTTTATGGTATGTACCCTTCAGCTCTGTGTCCTCTAGAGCAACAGACACAAAACTTTATTGGCCTATGAAAATAATGTTCTGGAGCAATATCATTTATGATCCTTATCAACTTGAGTTATGGTAACAGCAGTCATGCCTGGCTACACGTAATGCTGGAAGCTGGAGTCTACAGTACTGTCCACAAGCCACTTCTCTAAAGCTTCAGGCTACAGAGCTTGCACATCATTTACTAGGATTGCACGGTCTTCTGAAGCTGTTTTCTGTAACATTAGGTTTAGCCACTGGCATAAATATACATATTTGGCAAGGTAGATTCTTGGTTAAGTTTCTGAAAATGTGTGATGGGAAGAATTGAATGCTTTCCAATCCCAAATATGTAAAATGTGCCATGCTTTATTTACCATATCTGTGGAGAGGAAGAAAGAACATTTACCAGCAGACTGGGTGACTCAAAATGCCAGGGTAGTTTTGATAAACATTATTTAACTTGCATAATTGTTTATATGCATCTTCAACCTAGTATAAGAAATGCAAAATGATAATATTTCAATGTAACCTTGTGTTAGGGAAACATTTACAATTTCAACCCAGACTACATGGGTAACAGAACAGCCTTGTTAGCAAGCTGTGTGTCTGAATAAGTCATAAGCCTCTTACACCAACATACGGATCAGAGAGGATGCAAATCTGTGAAGATTTCCCTTTGGATCTGTGGATTTTCTACAAGTGCATCTCTTTCTCTTTGCCACCATCAGATCTCTTAGTGGAATGGAAATTTGAGGTTTGTGATAGTCCCTAAAGCAGGCCTCATTTGATAACTTTGCCAGAGACTTATTCTGCTTGAGTCTTTTGAGAGGAATAAAAAGATATGCTTGCTTAGCCTGTCTGAATCTTCTTGTACCAAGGAGAAATTTAGCCTGTTTTGGTCTATACAACAATGTTAATTGTCATAAGCTTTTCTTGTCGTGTTTTTTTCTATTTTTCATTTTCTTTTTTTCTGATGCAATTGCTTTGGGAAGGGACAGAGGGTCATGTTCAAGAGATATTTTGAATATGATTCTATGTGTTAGCTCTTGAAGCCCAGAAAGCTGTTAGAGAAAAACCTTTATTCTGACATTTTAAAGTTGCTTAGCATGACATGCACCAGTGAGAGAAGGACCCACAGAGACAAGTAACTGGGGAAGCCTGGACCCTTACTTTCTCTAGGACACTTGAGAGAAGCAGAATCCAGTCTGTGTTTGGAATGATGTATCTGGTTGACTGTGGTAGACATGACAGGTTTTCCTCTCAGAGACCAACTGGAATCCAGAATTACTCTGCTGCCATTCACTTTATTACAGTGTTATAACCTGACCCAAAATAAAGTAATTTGAAATGTGGTGTTGAATACTCCTATTTGGTATCCAAGTAATTTTTTTTAGCCTTAGTATGGCCAGACCAATATACGCCAGTCCAATTTTGAGAAAATGGGTAAGCCATATCATTCCCAATGTGTTAAGGCTGAAGTCCCTCTTTCAGTGCAATAAATTCAGTTTACCATCCCACATGGGAACAGAAGCTTATTTTACATTATATTGTCTGAACTACACCCAAAACTATTAAAAGATATTGTGAAGACAAAGCCACTATATTTTTGTAGAAAGTCTCCATTTAAAAAAAAAATCCTTTGAGTAACAAATGTTTGGAAGGTCCATTGGTAAAATTAAGATGTCGATAAGGCTATAAAATTATGACTGAAAGACAGACAGATGTCTTTCAGTGAGAAGTGAAGGAGAAATATTCAAACACTTAAGAATGACAGAGATTTAACCTTCACAATCTACCAAAGGAGGAAAGAAATAGTTTTTCTTTCATTTTCCCACTTTCCTGGAGGATTTTATTGTAATCAAACATAAGTTATTGGCAGTAATTAGGTGAAATTCATCTTATGCAGGACACGAGACTACATGACCTAATGGTCTATTCTTGCCTATAATTTGTTTAAATATAACTAATTATTTTATGTCTTTTTCTTTTTCCAATTCAACGTTGTTTAGCAGTTAGTCAAGATGCACTTTGGTTATTCCTAGTAAGGAAGTGATAGGTAAATGTGGGTAATGTTTACTTGAAGATTTCAATGGTCTGCACATCTTGATGTGGTTTCTTTCATGGTTTTGCACATGTAGGACTCCGCAGAATGTGAGACATGATTGAGCTCGCGGTCTGAGGTTATGCAGTATTATATCCAGTTCTTACAAAAAAATACAAGGCTGCTTTGAATAGCCTGCAGGAGTACTTTTCCAGGGAGATCTCCACATGGTGTCTTCTTGTTTAATGCCATGTTTTCCATTGTGAAATTTCAGTGGTTCATGAAGACAGTAAAGGTCATTATTAACTGGGTGGAGAATGTGCTGGAGGGCACAGAAGACCAACAGCGGCTCTGATCTTGAGGTTAGTTGAGTAGCTGCCCTGAACTTTGCATGCACTGGATGTGCTGGGTATGCTGGGTACGTTCTATACTGCTCAACAGCAACCAAAGGTGTGTAGGAAGCCTGATTTGCTCTCAGTCAGTTTGTACCTATTTCTGTTCCCTTATGCATGCTCAGGAGATTACTCCCAGAATTTGGAACTGACATGCACTTAAACTAGAGGAATTCTTTCTGTACCTCCTGCTCAGTGGCAGCCAGGCCTTCTCCAGCAGGGGAAGCATGGTGTGTGGAATGGTTCTTCTGAAGAATGAATGAGCTTACAAAGCTGGGTTGAAAACAGGGATACTAAACTTGCATCTTTCATCACCCTTTCTCCTTGAGCTTCATTACTTCCATGTCTGACACTAATGGGTTGTGTTTTCAGTGCTTTTATCAGATTTATTGTGGCAGGAGTGACACCTGTTACAAGTATGCCTTTCAGTGCAATAAATAAGAGAGAATAGATCAGCATGTAGCAGCCTAAAAATATTATTTTTGCATTTTTGGTATATTATGAGATCATATTCATCCATAAAACCATGAGAGGGCAGCATTCTCTCTATCATTCATATTCTCTTTCTGCTGGAAAATAAAGAGATACTTTCTTTAACATTCATCTCATAAACCACAGAGAAGTGTTATATATAATTCAGAGCTTGGTTCAATATTCTTTGTAATCAATATGAATGTTTCCCTTGATTTAAATAGGTGTTGGACTGCGGCTTCAGTTGTTCACAATGAAATCTGGAACAACTGTCTACATAATTTAAATCAGAAGATACTGAGAATAAGCAGCCAGGAAGTTATTTTGGTGGTGGTTAGCCATTGGAGCAAAATACCAAGAATACTGGTGTATTCTCTACTTCTTTGTGTCTTTGAATTCAGACTAGGTGTCTGGAAAATGTGGGGAAAAGCTGCTGGGTTCAATACTGAGATAGCAGAGTAATGTTTTGTGAACCGCATGGCATAAAAGAGAAGCTGATGCTCAGCCTACAAGGAGAAGATAAGCCTCACATCATTTTATGCTGTTTGTAATAACCAGTGAAACTTTAAGATTTCAGGGAGGGATCTTACAATCAAAATGGATGAGGAGCAATGGTCATAAACAAAACCACAGGAATTTCCACCTCAACATGAGGAAGAACATCTTTACTTTGACTGTGGCAGAGCACAGGAACAGCCTGCCCAGGCAGGTCATGGATTCTCCCTCTCTGGAGACATTCAAAACCCACCTGGATGTGTCACCTGCTCTGGGTGACCCTGCCTTGGCAGAGGGCTTGGACTGGATGATCTCCAGAGGTCCCTTCCAACTCTAACTATTTTGAGATTCTGTGATTTCCACATGCGGGGGTAAGACTGGATGATCTTTAAAGGCCCCTTCCAACCCAAGTTATTCTGCCATTCTGTAATCTTCTCTAAGTCAGCTCAGAGCAGTTGTGTTATCAGGTTTGCTAAGCAGAATGATCCCTCTGGCTCTGGAGTCCAGTAATGTGGCCAATACAATTAATCTAGCCAATAGTTTCAGTGCAAAGTGTTACAGTTGGGATGCGGTCCTTTGAGCATCAATACAATATTGTACCAAGAAGGGTTTGGGGTTTCTAGAAGCATTAATTGTGCATTTTCTGCAAAATTAGAGCAGCTTAAGATGGAGAGCAAGGTTTTGAGAAAGGAAAGCAGAATTGTTTACTTCTAAATAATTGCTTTGGAAATAAGTTAGGTCACAAGAAACTACAGATTTTTTAGTCAGATGAATATTTAGACATCTTGCAATGTTGGTCCAATGTAGAGTGGCAAGTGCTAGTTAGCATTCTTGCTTGCAGTTTCAGCAGAGAGTAGTATTAATGAACATGGAAACCAAGCTATTCTTTCTATACTGCTTTACATGCTGACCCATCTCCAACCCCGATGGGTTTATGATGAAATTGTATTTTCTTATTTGTTTACTTCATCTCCTGCTGGTGAGGGAAATTCCTGTGTGTCTCTTACTCACTGTATTTCAGTCATTTCAACACCCTTAAAATGATGCACAAAGTTTTCACTGTGAATACCCTTAGGAGGTACCACAAACTGTGGTTTTACAGAAAAGTCATTGGGTCAAATGCAACGGTAGGCAAATGTACATGATTCACAAAGATTGCCCCAAGCAATCATCCAGTACGTGAGAAAGCAAAGGAACTTCACATAGGTGGGCAATAAAAGAAACAAACATGTTATTTGATCTATATCTACTTTCATATAGATGTTATTTGATCTATATCTACTTGCATTTTCTTTCATTGATATGCACTACTTAAAAAGTTTTCCCATTTTTTCAAAGGGAAAGTAGTTGTGTCTATCTGTGATTTTTAAATAGGACTATAATAAAGAAAAATATTGAATCTCTAGTTATGTTTTCAAGACTACTAAAGGGTGTTAGCATTTGTTAACTTGAAATATTTTCACCTAGTTTCTATAAAAAAATAAATGTGAACTATTATCAAATTTCTCATAACTTGCCATATAAAAATGAATTCAATAACAAGTGAGCTTTGCCAAGATGACTGTATATTTCTTCAGAGAAATAATGTAGCTATTCAGATTAGCCTACGTTTTTGAGGAGAACAGCAGCATACACCTGAATTTTGATTTCACGTTTAAAATAGTGCCTGGCACTCTGCTCTTCATTGGGGTGCTGCCACTGCCTCATGCTTGACCATATTTAAATCTTATTTATTGGGAAAACTTTCAAGAGGTCACAGCCCCTCTGTGAGTAATATAAAATATGGAAATATGAAATGCAAAGAGTCAAAGCCCCAAAAGAAATGTCACAACATGCAAGGAAAGGGAATATGGTAGTAGCAGCAGGAAACATCATAGCTTTATGCCTCCTCCTTTTTTGATAGAAGATGGAGTAGGGTTGTGGAGAAAGGGATGAAATGAGGGAAAGCAGTAAGGCTGCTTGAAGAGAAATGGAGATAAGAGGAGTAAAACAGCTCTTCACTGTGGGGCAATGAGATTCTGTTAAAGAGATCCTTGATCTGGGTACTGCTCTCTCCCCGTCATGGTGAATCAGCTCCTACAACCACGTGGCAGGGAGAAGGGAGACAGAGAGATAACCATCACTGTCTGACTTTTGCTGTTGCCAGGCTGATGAATCTACTTTGCCCTTCTCATCTGCATGTCTGGATTTAATTTGCTTTTCTCTTTTCTGCACAGTGTTGTTGTGGAAGATCATGGTTTTTCACTAATTTTAACAGTCAGCTGATGTATCCAACGGGGAGCTTACTTTGCTAAATAAGCTAGAAAGCAAAGCACCAAGAAGCATATTGCAGTGAAATAAAATACGGACTCTAATTGATGCAACAGTTTTGAATAAACCTTTCCATTGTCACAGTCAGCACACTAAATGCCAAGGCCTGTCAACAACTAACTTCTTAGTTACCTACCCAAGGTAATCATATAGCTCTTCTTACTTCAGAATCCAACTGCATCCCAGTTTGAGGTATTAATCTGTTACCAATATCAATTTTTGGGGTTTTACCCAAAACACAAGGCAAAAAATAAATGACAGGCTTCATTTTGCAAGACCGTCAGATCCCATCACTTCTTGCAGAGCCAAAATAACTTGTAGACCAGTGTAGATGTTTTGTTGGGAGTGCATGGGTAAGGTAATGCCCCAGCAGAGAAGTGAAGTCAGGTCTTTCAAGAGCCTTGTGCTGGGCCACCCTGTTGTTTTGTGGAGAAATGGCCTAGTGGAAGTAAACATTTGCAAACAGCCCATTCGGGGTTTATAAATAGTAAATTTGCTATCTCTAGTTATGGAATTGTGATGCTTTTCATCTCTTTGCTACTTCAAAGTCTGCATGTGAGCAGGAACAGCAGCCAATTGTCCTCAGACTCGCTCGAGTCTATATGGAAGAGAGTCATCCAATGTGCACTTATGTTGAAATTTTAGGTCTGTCCTTCTGGGTGGTTACCTCAGTGTGTTTCCACTCTGAACATGTAAAGTCATTTTATAGGCAGAACGGGAGGAAATATGAACGCCCAATTTATGAGAAATGTGAAGCAGAGGCAGAAGAAAAGGAAATGTCACTGATTGCAGTCTTCTGCTATTGCAGGCCAGACATCACATGGTCCCTTTCACAAAATTAATGGTTTAGTGAAAAAAGAATGTTCTATTACCAATCTGGCCCCAAACTCTGTCCTGTGCACCTCTCTGGTTTCAGGCGGCATCTCTGAGTTATATGTCAGAGTGTAATTAGGCCTCTGAAATTAGAAAATAAAGGTCTTTTGTAGCATTTTGTGCCAAAAAGGTTTAAATAATTTAAGTGTTTAGGCTTCCAGAGCTACCATATTTTTCAGGTAAAAAGGTGATTCTTTCCTTTCCATTTTGTTCTGGTTTTCACAAGTATCCCTTTTCTTTTCTCCTCTTGCACTAAATTTGTCCCGGTAAATTTCTCTGTAAAATCTATTTAGTTCAAGATTCTGCTGTTGTGAAGAAATTGCATTTTGTTTAACAAGAGGTATTCAGGCAGGTCCTATAAAAAAAGTATTATTGTCCTGAAAAATCTCCCCTAAAAACATTTTTGAATTTATTCCTTATTGTCTGTAGAGGGTTTTTTTCCCTAGCATCTATATAGCAAGGATATAATTTTGTGTTAAATTCTAACAGCTCGAAAAGTGTATGAAAAAATAATTTTCTATTAAATGCTGAGGACTTTCCTCCATGAGGATATAAGCAAGCTCTACAGGAACTGGTAGTTATGCTGCAGAAGGATTTTTCAGGCTTAGAGAGCTTGGGGGAGGGTGTTTGAGAGCATTAGTATTCACTCCACGTTCTTCCTTGCTGTTCCACAGGCACTGTTTTGTGCCTCCATAAACTGCTCTGGATGCAGATCAAAATTATTTAAAAGAATTCACAGGGAAAAAAAATAGAGCAGCATTTTCTATGTATTTCCACATTTCCTTCATTTTCATTTACATTTACTGCTAGTCTTTTTTTAGCAATATGAAAAAAAGGTGGCAGAAGCAGGGAAAGGAAAGGCTTTGTCTGATAAGAAAGGTTTTTACATTTTAGAGAGAAGTTCTAACCACAAATCAGAACACTGTTAGTTTTCCTTGTGCAGTCAGCATCGACAATTTGAAGCAGCAGCTCTGAATCCTTTCAACTGAAAGGGCACTTTAAAATTATTATTCCTCTTCTTTCTTGTTTGCAATATCTATTTTTACATAGCAAAAAGTATGTGCACCTCTTCTGTGTTAATTCTTTTTCAAAGGGTGAATATTTATTTCCTCTCTTTTCATTTTCCACTTCTCAAGACTCTCAAGTCCTAAGCCAGGCCAAGAGCAGAACTAGCCAAGGAACCATTCTTCTGTCTCCTGGAGCTGAACTCGCAGCTGCAGGAACACTTACCGAACAATTTCAGGAGGGATCAGGTCAGCATGATCACCTGCAATACATGGCTCTATCAAGGAAGTTCTGCTTTACTCCCGCTAAAAAAAATCAGCTTCTTACTAATAGCTTGGGAGGAGCCTTTAAATTCTGCTTCGCTGAAACAAGCCTGATTCATGGCCCATCACCACTGACTGTAGGCTCCTTCTGTAATATTTGTCCTAGGAGTGATATTTTGAATCCTGATTGAAAAGGAGTATGGTAATGTGCAAATCTGTACTGCCTACTCTGAGAGCATGCTAGAAAAATCCTTGTGTCTGTAGAAATATAGAAGTGTATGGGGATCTCCACGACCAAAAAGCTCCAAACAAACAACAACAAAAAAAAGCAGAAGCTAGAAATTGATAGAAGTCGAAGTTAAGCTTCAAAAGCAAAACCTCCCAAACACTGGAGCAGATAAGCTTAGAAGAAAGCTGATATAGAACTTTATATATATGTTTTTAGAGGGGTGAATAAAGGCAGATTCAGGGAAGAGGTGTATCTTGCACACACACAGACACTCAGAGAAGTCAAATATCCAATGTTTAAAATTCATATTGCATAAAATACCGAAAACATACAATGTTAACTGAGGAGAAGTATGGTAGATGCAAAATCTTTAAATCAACAGCATTCCCTTGTGGACAATAGTCACTGACTGGGCAATCGCTTTAAAAGTCCTGATCCCTACGGGGTGAAGAGCTGGAATCTGTGCTGTTGCTCTCAGGGTGTCACCCTGCTGTGTGTATGCTGATGAAGAATAAATATGCATGAAGTCGACAGTTTGGCTTTCACCAAAGCTTAATTTAGCTCACTTCTCAGTGCTGAATAAGAGAAATTAATAACAATAATTAATAGTTCTTTTAACACAGTGAGTAAAGTGCAACATGTGATAAAAATGCTAAATCTGGGCAAAGTCCAGAGCGGGGAGACAAGGACTGTACAATGCATTCCACACTGTCAAGGAGGTACAACATACTTTGCAGGGCACTGATGGACTAAACAAAAGAAAATATCTGGTCAGAGGAAACAAAGGAATGCGCTGTAGCATCCAGGGAGGATGTAGCACAGTCCACACCAGCTGGAATGCATCTCCTGAGGAGGCTGAAATTCCTTCCACCTTCTTCCCCCTCCTGTTTTTGGTTTTCAACCTTCTCTGCCAAGAAAAGGACAAAAGCTCTATTATGTCTGAAGTCTGGCCACAAGCAAAAGTGCCTAAAAGGTGCTTCAGAGCATTTAGTACATGGGCATGTGCTATTTCTGCAGGGACATGGCAAGCTTTCTCACTGACGTTTGCCATCATCCACAAATTGCATATTCCTTCTGTATAACTTCATGAAGGTCCCTCCTTTTTTTCTTGGCTTGCACCACTGCACTCACTTTCTTTGAAGCCTGAAGCTGCAGAGATGACATTGTACAAAGAATTTCAAATAAATTCTGATAGCCATTTTGGGAAGAAAACATCGGGTGTTCATTATTGATTTTGTTAGTTTATTATGATTTTTTCTCTGTGTAGTTGTAAATGGGGGGTTTTGTGGGTGGTGCTGCACAAAGTCTGAGAAAGGCAGCACATTTCCTCAAGAAATTTTTCAATATTTTTAAAAGTACAGCACATAGAATGCAGAGAAGTGCTTTCAAATTTTACATGTATAGTGTCGGAGAAGGTTTAGATTGGATATCAAGGAAAAGTTTTTCACCCAGCGGGTGGCTGGGCACTGGAATAGGTTCCAGGGAAGTAGTCACAGCACCAAACCTGTCTGAGTTCAAGAAGTGTTTGGACAGTGCTCTGAGGCACATGGTGTGATTCTTGGGTTGTCCTGTGTAGGGCCAAGAGTTGGACTTAATGGTCCTAATGGGCCCCTTCCAACCCAGCATGTTCTATGATCCTATATATTACATACACTTATGACCTGCCCATCAGACACTCATTGCTCCCAGAGTGGGTGGATAGACTAGTAAATAAAGAGCCTTCAAACTTCGTTCAAGAAGTGACCTATGAACAGAGGACAGTACTGATGAAGACATAGAGATGGTGGAAATGGACATGGTGGGGCTGTCCTCCATGGTGTGGGGAAGGAAACTGAAGCCACATGAAAAGTAACATGCAGATAATTAGTAAGGGAGAGGACCATATCCCTCTCAAAGGTGTGGTCAAGATGCTTTTACTCAGCTCAGTGGGGAAAGGAAAGGACGCTGGAGAAATTCAAAGGAGCATGGTACTGATATGACAGAGGACAAGGTCAGAAACTTTGTATAAATAAGTAGAACAGCTATGTATCTGAACTTACTGTAGTTGTTAGCTACATAACCATAGAACATCATAACTTAATATTTGCAGCTGAAAGATACTGCTTTTAGACCAAATATTCTTATATTGGTTGATTTCCTTAAAAGACTGTACTCTCTCATAGTGGTTCTTTTGCCCAACCTCAGCAAACTCTACACTTGAGGTTGAAGTCTCTTATCTCACCTGTGTTTCAGGCCCTTCAGCACTGAAAGCCCCTGCTGTACTGTAGATGTTTACTGCCACAAGAAGCAGCCAAAGTTCTGTGCCAAAGAGCAGCCAGCTTCTCAGAGATGTCAACTGCCTTTTAATACTTGCCTGGTTGAAAGGGGAGAGTCTGGCAATCCACAGGTGGTGAAACCATTTGGATGTAAATTATATGGGCTGTCCATCAAGCTGCACAGGCCAATAGCTGATTCACAGTTCAATGAACACAGTGTCTGAGAGATTTGAATTCAGAGCAAGTAGCAAAAAACCTCAGATGGCCATGCAAAATTCATTGAGGGCTGAGCATGGCATCACTTCTGGCCTGACAACCTCACATATACAGGAAAGCAGAAGGAGGGAAAATTGGTGCCATGTTAATGCTGCCCAAATATACACCATGAAGTCAGACCGAAAGCAGTGAAATTGCCGCCACTCCTCATGAGCTAACAGGACCATTTTCCTTAACCAGTGACCTTCAATTACAGAGTAGCAAGCAAATTAGTAGAGACAAAAAAGAATAACCTGTTAGCCAGAAAATCCTACTGGCTAAAGCTTCTCTTGTTTCAGTTCCAGTTTCCGTAGCTTTCGGTAAAATATGTGGTGTCTCTTTCTCTTTTGGAGTACTGGTGTTAACGGGAAGTGTTGATTCTGGGAACAATGAATTCCTTCTTATCAAATTGCTTGGTTTAAACTGAGTTTTTTAGAAGAACTTAAAGGTTTCTGAGTTCTTGAAGAATCTGAATCATTACAAGAAGCCTCGTGATGTCACAGAGATCAAGTTAGGAAGAAATTCTAGGCCAAAAATGGTCAGGGCAGGAATGGCTAAATGAAACTGCTGTTTCTCAGTTCCAAGCTCTCCAGCATTCCCTATGTTCATGGTTGTTCGCTTGTAGGTTGGAGTGACTGTGAAGCAGGCTGGGGTATAAATTTACAGTGCATGTAGGTGGCTTCCATACAGATGGAGGAGGGGCTTACACTGAACTACATCCATCAGAAAGTTAGGAGTCTGATCCTAACTGCTTCAGGTTGCTTATGCAACCTGAAAGAAATCACAAATCCAGCTGAGTTACATGGTGTGAATCCACTCTGAAAGGCGACTAGAGAAGATAATATTACCTGCAAGCTAAGGGTGTCCACACGGAGAACCAGCACTCTTCAGATTCACAAGTTGACGTAATTCCCGAAGTAGGCAAGCCTGAACAGCAAAGAATACATGGCCTTCTCAGCTTTGAAGTTGGAGGAGATGTCTGTATTTATTTGTTTTTATGGCTGATAGTTCTATGCACCTTTCATGACTTAATTCCCCAGTTTCTCCATTGAAACCTTTGAATCCTATAAGCCAAATCAAGTTCTGTTTAGATAGGACAAGCTCCATATTTTCTTCTCTGGGCACAGTTTGACAAGTGAGGTTTTCCTTTTAGTATATTGGCACCTTGTATCTGTCTCAGATTTACAAAATAAACCAAGGTCTCAATTAAAAAAAAAAAAAAAACAAAAACAAAAAAAGAAGGAGGCAAACTCACAAGATAAAACAAGCCACACAATTAAAACAAAGATAACCACTTAAGGATAGGTTTTCTTTTGAAAACATTATTTGCTAAATACCTTTTTTCATCCTTCAGTATATGTTGGCATGAAATTTTTCCCTCAGGGTTTCTGAGTTATATGAGACAAAAAGATGGGGAAATATCTGCAGAGGGTTTCCTCCTACTTTGGCCAAATCTGAAACCTGCTTTCCTGCTACCTGCACCACCACACTGCCTGCAGATGAACAGTTACCTTTAAGCCTCCATTTTCATATTTTTCTCAGGATAGTTCAGATCATCAGCTCTTACAATTTAAAGAAAGAGATTAATTTCTAAGGGGCAGCTGTAACAGCATGGTAGAATGCCAGATTGTTTCCTTCTTGCAGCTACTAATATGTTTGCTTTCAGAAGTAATTGATCTTTTTGAGATCCCTCTTTCCTTTAGTTTGACAGAAATCTCTTAATGACAAGGCTCTGAGTGTTGTCTAAATGTAACGTGTGGTGAACTTTAAGTCCCAAGCCTGAAGCCACAGTCTTCCCACTGTTTGTTGCTTGGACTCAATAAACATCACACTGATATATTGAGATGACTCAGCTATGCAGTGTTCACCTGCCAGCACCAAGTCATTGGTCTGGACTTGTGAATTTTTCCAGATAGCAGACAGGCTGGAAGAGCAAAGCCATTTATATACCTGGTGATTATAATGATGCATGGGAACAAAAATAGATTTACAACAATAATAACATCCAGGACAGCAATACAAATAGTGAGGATAAAAACCAGGGAAAGATAAATACCTGTCTGGAAATATGACTAGTACTGAATCAATAAGCTGATGTCCTACCAAAAGCACGTCACTGCAGATTGAAAGCAATGTAGTGTTGGCAACTTTCAGTCTGCCTAGTGAAGGTTCCCCATTTTCTCCAGTCTTATGTACTGTTGCAAATTGCAGCAAACCATTTCTATTAGCTAGAGGGCTGCTTCTGTATCTCTTTTAACTAATGATTGCTAAAACAAGCTAGTCATGTTCCTGTAACACGAAATGGAGTACTTAATGCCTATACTCAAGACTTTAGGTTTGTTACTAAAAGAAGAAATCCTGATTATTTTTTTTTTTAGTTTATTTTCCTATTACATTTTGTAAACTATGCTATGAATAATTAATTAGAGGGACTTAACTTTTAAAAAATAATTTCAGGCTGTGTCCCTTCTCTGTTATGATATGTAGTCACAAACGTGGTTATTTTAAACACTGCTGAGAACAGCTTGGTTGTAGCATGGACAAGTGTTATTACAGGGTTTACTGCCTTGTCCTATGATTCCATGCTCTGCAAAGAACATCTCAACTAATTCCCAAAGGCAAAGTGGCAACGTTGTAAAACACTTGTGAAAACATTCAAACTGCAGTTTAAACCTTGTTAAAGTGCAGTTCTTCCTTGGAAAGTGACACTGAAAATGGCAGTGTGGGATCCTGTATTTCTTGTCTATGTGTGAATTCAAGATCAAACATGCTAAGTACAACTATGTAGTTCCCTCCTAACATCCACAGCCAGCTCTGTGGACTACAATGAGATTAGATGGTTGAAACTTTCATGGTCATGTATCATTAAGATGATGGTCCCCTTAGCAACTGTCCAAACCAGCTGTCCTCATTGAAATAGATACACCTTGGCCCCCTTCCATTTAGCTGAATGAGCAAGAGGAAGACGTTTACTTCTCATTGTCCTGTGTCATTTTTTTCACTGCTTGTGAAAGTAAGGGGTGTTTTCAGGCAAGTTGGCAAATCTAACACTGAACAAAAATATACACAAAACAGTTGTGTTGAAGAAGATGCCACTTCTTAATGATAGCCACATTTTCAGCTAAAGAACTGTAAAGACTTTTTAATATATTTACTGATCTGGATCATGACATAAAATATTTTGATCTCTAAAAATTCTCATATGGCCCATATTGTCTATACACATTAACCTGCTTGAATACATGCTTATGAGCTATCATTTTATTTCTCCAGAGAGCCAGCTGCTGTGCGTGTGTGGTTGGCACCAGCTATGAGAAGACACAGCCCCAGACAAGGCCCATGGGAATTCATTTATCAGTTTTATTTAACTACAGGGAGCTTGTTATGAGTTTGGTGCTTTTCTTTCTGCTGTATCTGAGAGGGAAGCAATTGGACCCACCTACCTCCCATGGACCTCTGGCTTGACACTGAAGCATGCTGTTTCCAATCAGAAGAGGCACATTGCCATGTCCAGCTCTTGGCCTCAGAGTGGATATAGCTAGCTTGGCTTAAAAAGGTTTCGTTGGTGGACTTGCTATAGCACTATGGTTGACACTTGAAGTTGGTTCCTATATAGAGAAATACCATAGTGACCCTGACATAGACAAAGATGTTCATGTCAGGAACAGTCCTTACCCCTACCCCACAATGAAAATGCAGAAACATAGAGGAAGGTCTTGTTTACTGGCACTGCTGTCCTTCTGTCTGGACAGTATGTTCATAAATATACTTAAGAATAAATACTAAAGTGCTAAACTGTTCTGAAAAGTTTGCGGGAACAGTTACATTATCCATTCCAGGTACAGTACCAATCAAGTGGTGACTACTACCCAACAGATGCCAGCAATACTCCCTCATGTGGTGGGGTTTCTGTGCCAGTTTTCACCTCTTACAAAGCGCTTACCACTAATTCAAGTGTCCTGAATTTTTATAATTCTAACAAGTGTGACCAGCATCTGTTTCTGTCTTAGGTTATGCTTGATAGGTGTTCAAATGGCTAAGATGTGTAAGGAGGAATGCATGAGGCTGTGCCTGAAGATGGTTTCCCGACTTAACAAGGCTGAATTTTTATGAAATAATATGCAGGCTTTTTCCACCTCACTCTTTTGCCAATCCCACACAGCCTTGTGACTCAAAGGGGCAAAACTGCACAGCCCAGAGCCAACCCGGGCCCCAGGTTTCAAATGCTCGAGAGCTGGAATATCCAGAGCTGAGGTTTTGGTCTGGCCTTCGAAAAGCGAGAGAGAACCATCTGTGAAACCTGGAGGCATCTGGGTTTGGCTTCTACCCTGGGATCCCACAGCCTCCCATAATCTTTTATGTATATCTGCAACTTGGGAGGAAAAACCCTTTCTCTGCACCTTTGCTCTGCTCCACACTTGGCACTCACAGGTTCCCCAGGGGGCCCTGGAAGCGATTCCGTGAGGCACGAACAGGACGGTTTGATCCTTATGGCTTTAGGAAAACGTCCTTTTCTAACTAAATTTGGTGGGGACGAACAGTCCCTTCAGCGGGGCTTCTCCAGCGGGCAGGGGCATGCTGGAGACGCCGACTGTCTGGAAAACCTCAGGAAGAGCCGGGTGCCGCCGTTCCCACGGGGCGCTGGGCGCTGGTGCCTCGGCGGGGCCATTCCTCGCGTTCCTGCCCCAGCAGGGAAGGGAGGCGAGCGGGGATCCTCCCTCTGCTCCGCTTCCCCTGCCCTTTGCCTCCCTCCAGCCCGCCGCTGGGAGCCCCAGCGCAGCCGAGGGGAGGGCGCGCCGTGCGCCCCTCCGGCCGCGCCGCTCGGGGGACCGCCGGGCACAGACGCACAGGCAGACGCAGCCCAATTAAACCCTCCCCCGGCCAGCCCCTGACACTCCCTCCTGCATTTTCCAGCCTGTGGTTACGGCGCTCAAAGGGTTCCATTAAGTCACCGTTCTACAGGTTCCTTAAAAAAAAAAAGGGGGGGGGGGGCGGTGGGGGGGGGTGTGCGAGAGAAAAGTTTGGTCACGGCAGGGAATGTGTGATCAAAGCTGAGCCCAAGCTTCCTGTTACACCGGGACTATATATATATCGTGTCTTTAATGTTGGGAATGTAAGCAGCTGCCGGAGCCTGGCGCTGACTCTCTGTCTCATTCCCAGCGCACTGAGGTTTCTTCCACCGACCACAATGAACAAGTTCCTGTGCTGCACGCTTGTGGTAAGTCCCTTCGGAGGGGCAGATAGGCTCTAGGATGCATTACAGCTTCAGGCATCAGGCTGTACAGACACAAGGCTTTTCTCCTGAGGTTTCTGTTTGGGGGTTGGTTTTTTGCGGGCTTTGTTCGTTTGTTTTGGGGTTCTTTGGCCATCTCTCAGTGTTCTTGGTAAACCCTTTTCATTTCATCACTCCGAACTTCCCTGGTGAGTTTGGAGCGTGATGGAGGTGTCCAGCTCCAGGGAGACAAGCAGGGATTTTCATCCCGTTATCAAGGTAGTGGCATGAATTGCTTTTCTTTTGCCTGTTTTCCTGTCTTCCTCCTTCCTTCTGTAAGGCTTCATCATACTGGGCTGATGCCCACTATATCTAGAAATTAATTTGGAAACTGTAGGCTGGGATGTTTGTTTCTGATGGACAGGAGCTTCATCCCTGCCTGCCTCTGATCTCCGCTGCAGTGGCACTGTCGGTATCTCATATACTGGGCTGGCTTTGTTACCCGGAAAAACCACTGTGAACTCCAGTAAAAAAAAAAAATAAAATAAAAGCACAAGTGTGTGGTGCTTGTTTTGGTTTAGAAAATTCAGGTTCATGTGCAAGAAAGTGATGAACTAGAAGCTGTGTCAGTAGCTATTACAGAAAAAGTTGTGTTATTAAATCTGGTATAAGCCTCTGCTTTAATAAGATTTTATTTACTTGGAGATTTAGTAAGATGCTCCCAGATGCAAATTTAGAGATGTTAGCAGTGTAGTAAATCTTTCAAAATGTTATTTAATCTGTTTAGTCATATGGAATTTTATATGAGTTTAGATTAATTAAACCCTGCATACAATCAGATCCTGTGTAACATTTCTTTGAAGGCTCTTCATCTTTTACATAAGAAAACATTCAAATAAAAATATAAAAATAATAATCAGAGCAGTCTGTTACTCATGCTAGCAGAGTAACTTGCTCCTGGGTTGTTTTGGTGCGTACAACGGTATTAATGTTGTGGCAGAGCATTAGAACTGAGATCCATTTATTCTGAAAGCTTTTTATAAATGCAACGAGATTTCCAGGATCTGATGAGTAATGCATGTTTATTACTCTCTGTACAACTTTCTGAAAGAGCTTTTTGAGAAACAAACCCAAAGTCATTAACAGTGCAGGGGAAGCAAAATTTGTCAGGTTTGTGGTCAGCAGATAGAAATGCAGGACAACTTTTTCATCTCATGTATGATGTTGTGCCGGCTTTGCCAGTATGAAAGCATGGGTAGTTAATCTGGGAATTTCAGCAATGCCTCATTATCAGCTTGGCTTCTTATCTATGGCTGTCATAAAATATTCATATCAGGATTTTGATTTTGATTAAATGCTTGTGCCTGTTTGTGTTCTCCCATAAAGTAATAGCATTTGGTGAAGTTCAGCATAATCCTCTGGTAGATGAATCTCGGAGCTGAAGTGCATCAATGACAGGAGTATATCATAGAGCTTCATCATTCAACTGTATTTTATTATAATTATTTTAAAACCATTTATTTAAAGTTATTGTTAAGTGTAGGTAAAATCAGTGAAGTACTAGAGCTAGTGCTAGAGCTGTGCTAGAGTTCAGAAAAGTCATTTTAGTACCTGTTTTATAAGAACCCTTGTAGGATGCACAACAGCAGTTTGAAGTTGTGAAAGTTTGGCTCACACATCTTAAAAGTAATTTGGAGACACCACAGCCAAAAGGACTTTTTTGGCCATGATGTACTTTCAGCCTTGGTGTCTTTACTAAGTTTTCAGAAGGGGGACCTGCTGTAGTGTGTTCATGTTCGTGTTGTTTGCTGGAATGCCAAAGTTGCTTACAAACAGACAAGTGTTATGAAATCATCCTGAATGGAAAGAAATTCTCCAGAGCTGAATCTCATTACTTGTCACGTAACTATCTTGACCCTTACACTCAACCTTTCTCTATTTTGGATCTCTGGACGCAAGTGACAGGCTTTTTCTGGCCTGCCTGTTAGGTTGCTGTGTGTAGGCAGCAGTGGCTTTGCAGCCCGCGAGGGTAGGAGTTATCTTTCTGTCTGACTTTCTTTCTGTCTGTCTGCATGTGTGTTGGTTAAAAATAAAACACTAAGGTTACCAGAAGATTTTTTAAAATATATTGTCACATTTAAGCTACACCCACTGTTCAGATCTCATGGAAAAATTAATTTTGTTCCTTCTGTAAAAACACCTGTTTGCACATAGTACTGGACATACTGTCTATCTAGCTAGCTCTTTGGCATTCTGTTGGTGTAAAGGCAGACTGTAGTCACAGGGGGAACATCCCACGTTTGGGTTAGCTCTAAATCTTGCTGTCACTCTGGTGAATAACATTACAAAGTATGAGTTATGGAGAGGACACATCTTTGGGAGAGTATCTGGTTGGCTTTTCCTGCTTTCTCCCTCTACAACCTTCAAGGAAAATGTGACTCATATGAATGAAGACTTTCAATTTAGCGCTTCTTTGATAAGATATGAAACTGCTCTTCATCTGAATGTCATTTTCCTACCACTGAAAATAAAACAATCGTTTAGACCCTTAAATTGTTTTGTGAATAACAGCTAATGGTAATGGTACCTCAAAAAGTCTCTACAAGACTTGACTTTTTGACATACTGCTTTACTGACAGAGTAATGAAGACAGTGGTTCATAGCCTCTATTTTGAATACAGGTCACTGAGGACAGTCACCAGTTATTATTCTTTGTATAAAAGAACAGCCTTCACTTTACAGAGCATCTTCTAAGCAAATGTAGGTACTGTTATGCCCAAAGTGAGTGGATTGCATTGAAGCAGTTGGCAGAATGGTGGAACTCAAATCAGTCAAAATCACTTCATGTTACCTTCCACTGCCTACCTGGCACTCTCCTGCAGCCTGGCGAAAGGTGCTTTGTCTGGGCATAGCTCTAAGTGAGCCTGGAGGAACCCATGGGTCAGCAGTGCTGCAGAGGCACAAAGAGGTTAAATCTGGTGATTGTGTGGGCCTGCAGAACAGCTAAGTGAGGAAGATGAGAGCTGGTTCTGTCCCAGGTGGATAGGAGCAGTTTCTCCCAGGATGACAAGTATTTTACAATGGTTGTTTACAATAGGTGGATGTGGACCTGATCCAGCATGGCATTGTCATGTACTGAATTCAGAGATACAAACTATTGATGAGGAGGACCTTTGTAACATCATTCAGTGCTATATTTTGCTAGAGGGATTTCTCTGGGCCTGTGCATGATTTCGGCGAGGCATTCTGCCCAAGGGCTGAGGGTATGTGGAGGCTTTCTGCCTTAGCTTTGTCCACATACTTTATGTAGAAGGCAAAGTAGCAGAGTTGTGAGGTTTTACTTTGAACCCAATGCAAACACTGGGGGCAATCTGACAGATGTCTTGAATGACTATTTATCACACAAGAAAATATGCTTCAGAATAGTTGTGGAATGCAAAACAGAAACAGATTTATCTTTCTCAGCAAATTAAACATTCCCCTTTGGTCTACAACCCCAAACCACAAAGCCAAGCTATATAATAATATTTTCATATGCTGAAAAGCCACTTTTTTCTGTCTCAAAGCAGTGATTTAAAGAGATGATGCTTGAAGGATTTTTATTTCATGTGCTTTGTCTTCCAGTTCATTTTGATTCAACTAGAGAAAGCAAGCGGCTCTTTGCCTTACATTTAAAGATGAAAGAAAGGGACGTGTACTTTTTTCATGCCCAAGATCTGAAGTGAAATTTTACAATCACATTATTTCTCTTTCAAAAGAATCTTCTAAGGACTCAAATAAATGGACTGCACAGGCCTTTTATGTTAACACTGTGTATGCTGACATAAAGATGACATGGAGAAATATAGCTTTAGGCCTAATGTGTTGAGTGACACAGTGAGAGAATTGCTCTTCAACCCTGGGCAACTCATTTTGAATAAGTGCTTAGTATTTACTTGAATGACACTGACTTATGCTGGATTTGTATTTACAGTTCATCCCAATTCCCTACGTAGACACAGCCATCCTGACAGGTGCCCAGGATTTTCCCCAGGGAGATGCGGGGAGACTGAGTTTTTCATTCCTTTCAGAACTGAGCCCATGACACTAGAACTTAACTTCACCCAATAGGTTGCTAGATGTAATTAATGACACTAGGTTTTGGGTTGGGTTTGGTTTGCTGTAACTATTTTATTACTGATAGCATTTCATACTCATAGAACAAAAAACCCCAACCTTTGGGATTTTTTTTTTAAATTGAGCTTTGCATTTCATTACCACTAGGAAAACTGCAATTGAGTGCACTCTGAATCAGACTAACAGTTAATTTGTTGAGTTGAACAAGACAGCAAGTTGAGCATTATTGTCTTCCATCAGTGTTTGGATAGAAAGGATTTACTTAGGGTTTAAAATTGAAAAAAACTGCCTAGATCTTTTCAGTTCACTCACCAGCTCTTCCAGGAAACCAAATGTCATATTTACTTTCAGAAATGCATTGAGAGTTATATTTAAACTACTTGGGTTTCTTGCACCTGCTTCTTGATGAAGAACTGTCCCCAATCTTCTTCTGATGAGAGAATGCCCTTTTCATTTGCTAGTATTATCCTTTAAGGGAGAAAGTCCTCTTTCTTTGTGTTCACTATGTCTACCAAATCTGTACATACAGTCATGACTTGCCAAGCTATTGAACAAATCAAAATCCTCTTCAAGATGAAGTTCTCAATTTCCTTCTAGCTTTCTCTGTACTGCTTCCTGTCTGAATTAACCTTTCCTAAACAAGGATGAATAGAATTTTGCACAATTTTCTCAATGACAAATCCATGAATTTGACCAAGTGTAGCAATGATGTACTCCAGCTTTAGTTTCTCAAGGGCTAAAGGGTGAACATATTCATTGCCCTTATTTTTGATTCTAGTCACCGAAGCCCGACTTCTAATTTCTTTCTTTTTTTGAATTGAAACATCACCTTTTCCAGCAAGAGCAAAACAGGCCAGTGCCAGCGTGATTATAGAAGAATCTTGTTTTCTGTGAAGTTTTGGGGAAGACCAGTGTTCAGAACTTGTAAGTTCTGATCATGGCATGTGCTCAGGCAGTGCTTTTTCTTACAGCAGAGGCTCAGGCACTTAGTATGTAGAACACCTTTAAATATGGACATTCAGATCAGTCAGAGATTTTGTGTTGCTAGGAATCTGCTACCAAGTTGGTCATAGCATAGTTTAGGAAAGGAAATGCCAGGAACAATATAAAATGCATTTAATTACCATTTTAATTGGGTTTAGGAACATGCTTTTGGAAGTCCTCTCTTGATCAACCTTATTTACTGTGTTTTAGTTTGCACATCATAGTAATGGAGTGCACAAGGTGGATTTTCAAAAACAAACTGGACTGACGAAAGTAAATCCAGAGAGGGACTCCAGAGATGGACCAGATGCACTGTAGCCACTAATGCATGCTCGTCCATGAGGACAGACCAAAGTTAGTTCAAAATATCTCCTCTGATTCATGTGCAATGTGGATGTCAGGTGCTCGGCACCATCTGTTTTGCTCTGGAAATCTGCTGTAAGAGGTGATCCAACTTCCTAATGTAAGCACAAACGCAGTGTGTGTTAGGACATGAGAAAGGACAATTGAGTGACATTCCCCTCTAGCTGATTCTGTGAACTGAGGGACAAGGAGAGTCTTTTCACTCTGCTTATGCCAAATTGCTGCAGCAAAACTAGTAAAAATTATTTTTAATTACCTTCCACCATTATTCCTGAATTTTTGCAAAGCATCTGAAAAATAGTTTGCCTTTACTTTGGCGCTTGATGTAGGTTCAGAGATACATATCAAGGCTGCATATCAATATTCAGAACACTCAAGTATGCTAGGTGTTTTCAGCCTGCATAGAAGACAATTTTGCAGATCTTTTTAAGCATTATTAAGTAATCTACAGCAGTCTTATCAAGTGTGGTATTGGGGATTGGGATCTGGAATTGTACTTAGCAGCATCCTAATGGCTGTACTGGGTCAAAAAAAAAAAGAGAAAAGAACCCCACCCCAAACCAACCAATATGCTGGCTACGGGTTGATACCTGATGCCCAGAGGAGATAGAAGAAAAGCACAGAATTTTTTCCAAACCAGTCCTCCAGACTCAAGCAGTTTGTGGTTTGGGATTTCTTGATCGAAAGGTGATGTTTTTGTTTAATAGCCCTTTATTATTTTCATCCATTACTATGTCAAGTAACATCTTGAACTCAACTGTTTACAATGTCCTATGGCAGTGAGTTGCACAGCTCACTGTGCTAAAAGGATCATAGTAGTGAAACAGTAATAGTAATGGTAATCTAGCTCTATGTTGAAAACTATGGATAAAATGCTCTGGTAAAATACTGAGGTATTGGTAGCATATATATCTTAAGTTTGACTGAAGAATCTTCTTGTTGTAATTGTTTGCTAAATAAAATAGTTGGATCCTGCGTACATCTGGCTGAGCCACTAATGGATTACTGCAGCTACGTAGTGCATGTTTTTGGGGAAAAAAGGGAAGGCAGGTGTGATGTGCTTTTATTTTAAAAGCAAAAAGAAAAATCAAATGGAAAGACTGATCATTCTTTTAGTGATGCTGATTTATTAATCATATTACTATGGGGTTTATGCTCATTTAGATAAATAATATTCTGGTCGCTATTATTAGTCCATAGTTATTGGGTCTTCCAAGGTAAAACTTTGCAGGTCTAACGCAAGTATTGTTCAAGTATTGTTTTGCTCAATTTTTTAAGTCAGTTCCCCTCAAATTGTGTTGCATTGTTTGCAGTTTTTACTGGCTTGCTTCACATAGCTGTAGGTTCTTCAGGAAGCGTCTCCATTTTCCCCTACAAACCCCCAGGCTCTCATACCCTGACTAGTGAATTTTAATTCATTTTAATGCTTAATTATCCCCTGCATCAAAATTCCTCACTTGACTCATACATGATTTCCAATGTAAATAGTTGAGTAAGGGAAATAAAAGAAACCTTGTTGTTCTTGTTCCTACACATTGAAGAGTAGAGTTGAATAGTCATGAACTGATTCACCTACGTGTTCGTCACCTGAAAATGTGTCACCAAGGGCAGAGGCGCAAGCCAGAGGAGCAGACTCTACTGCAGTGACAGCTTTGGATTTGTTGTGAGCTGTGCATTACAGCGCAGGATAACTGGTGTTTCTGCTCGAGGATGTGCTACCCGTGTGTCTGGTTGCTGTCCCTAATAATTTCCGCAATGTCAGATTTTCGTCTGCATTGGGTTTCTACAGACACCTGCATGAAATGTGGGTTGATGTTTGTAGCATCTGTGCTGCATGTTACAGTCTGCTATGTTCTGTGAAGGGAAGGCATGTGTCCATGCAGGTTTTGGACTTTGGAATGCTGTATTATGTATTACTGAATTAAAAAAATACAGCAGAGCACCTTACTGTTCACATCAAGAGTTAATGAGATTACCAAGACTTCCTTATTACTAGAGTTGTAGCTGTAGATTTACCAAAGGTGGGGGCGTTTTTCAATAGAAAAGCCATTCAGTATTAAAAAAATGTTCTCCACTCTCTTTGTTAAATAGATCACATGAAACAGACAGAGTCATTTAAGGAAAACGGAACTGTTCATCAAACTTCAAAGACTAACAGGAGATTTCCCACAATGAAAGCCATCGTACATTGAGACCACAAGAAAAAGTGGGGTCTCCACCTGCAGAAATCACAGATCAGATAAATTACTGGGCTTAGTCAAGAGGCTGTAGGGAATATCCATACTATTCGTATTTGATTCCTCAGACTGTCCAAGTACAACTGTATAAAAAAGGTGTATAAAAAGTGGATTCATAGACAGGCAACAGGAGAATGCATTTAAGAATATTTTCTTAAGCACTAAGAGTTCCTAATTCAGGTACCTAATAACACGTGGTGATCACTGTGACTTGTGTTAGTGCAAATGAATGTTTAAATTGTCCTTTCCAACCTTAATAAGACTATCACTTTACAAGTGCCATGAGATGACAGAAGTGAGGCCCTTAGATGAAAATTCTCTAGGAAATAGGCAGTCTTGGGGGGATGGGGAAAAAAAAAAAAAGAAAAAGAAAGAGTTAGTTCCACTAATTCCACTTACACTTTGGGGACATCTGCATTGGAAAAGAGAAAATACATTTTTGAATATGAATTGGCAACTCTGTATTAGCTGGCTGGGATTAAAATAGCCATAAAGACGAGTCAGTTGCATCTTTAATTTGATTGGATACATAGAAAAATATATTAATTCATAGCCATCTTCATCTTTGTAAAATCTACAAGTTTTAGAAGAGAAGTGACACATGCAGCCATGCATGCAGTGCTGCGGCAGCTGGCTTCTCAGTGGGGCTCAGGGTGGTTCCAAAGAATTGTTTTTGTGGTAAACTGGTTATATCCCAGAACCAAATTTTCAATTTTAAGGCAAATATGAAGTGATATGGAGGTTGTCTCTGCAGCAGAGCAGAGCTGTCTCCGACCTCTAGGTCCCAGATCACACCAGCAAAGCAGACTGTTGTAGAAAACAGAAGGACTGTAGCTGTCATGACATGTGCTGATACTGAACCAGCTTCTCTCAACAGCTGTAAGCCTGTCATTTTAGATAGGAAATGAAAGCATTAGCCTGGACTCTTGTAGCTCATGCAATTAAGACTTTAATGTAACCTTCATAAACTACAGCATTCTTTGTCTAAAGCTGCATCTTCACTCTTGATGTAGCTGCCACATTCTATACCCAGAACTGCTGTATTTCTGTGCAGGATTAAATGGAAGGCATTAAAAAGTAATTAGTATTGTTCTAGCCATTGGATGATGCAGTACACTGGTCAGATTTATATGCTCATACATTTGCATCTGAACTACTCAATACTTAAGAACACACTTAAGAATTTAAGATACTTAAGGCTTGCATTATCCCCACCTTGGCTGTGCATTGGTCAGATTCTCTGGTGCCAGGCACTGAAAGGTCATTGCCCAGTGATACTAAAAGTGTATAAATGGGAGAAGAATAGGATCTACATCTCTGGAAGAATAAGTACGTACTTGGGTTGGGAAGATTTGCTAGATAAGAACCTAAAATTTTCCCATTCTATGGTAGACATGGAAGAGTTCAGCAGGTGGCTAATATCTTGTGAATTCTAACAAGCATTTGTTGTAAGATAGTAGCATGGCTAGACTCATGAACTCATTGAAGTGTAGGTTTCTTCGTGATCACGGTGCTCTCCAGAACTAAAGGAAGTGATGTTTTTATCTTCCTGCTGCTAGCTCCTGGACATTTCTGTTAAATGGACCTTCCAGGATGACTCTCCCCGCAAGTACAGTCATTACGACCCGGGGACATCCCGCCAGGTGCTGTGTGACCAGTGTCCCCCCGGGAGCTACGTGCAGCAGCACTGCACCGCCACCAGCCCCACGCGGTGTGCGCCGTGCCCAGACCAGTACTACTCGGAGGAGTGGAACAGCCACGATGAGTGCCACTACTGCAGCACCGTCTGCAAGGAGCTGCAGTACGTCAAGCAGGAGTGCACCAGCACGCAGAACCGCGTCTGCGAGTGCGTCCAAGGCAGGTACCTGGACCTCGAGTTTTGTTCAAAGCACACGGAGTGCCCTCCCGGGTTCGGCGTTGCACGGCCAGGTATGTACTGCTTGTCAATACACACAGACTTAATTAGAGCTCTACCGCACGTCGACGACTCGTGGCAGTGACAGGATTAGGAAAGAGGCTCGTCCAGATGAAATTACAGGACAGTAAATTGTAAAGCCAATTGAACCTGTTCTAGTCTGCATCATTTGGACCATAGCCAAAGGAACGTTTCTCAGTGGAATACCCTGCTCCTGCTGTAATATATAATTTAATGGCAGTAACAAATGTAGCAAATTGCACTCTAATGAGAAACATGATGGATTGCCTCTTTTAAAGGAACATTATCTGGAACGGAGTATTTGTGTGTGTGATAAATAATAATGTTTTTCATTTGAAATCTGCTGTTTCAAGCAACTGTATATCTTGACAAACACCAGGAGCACTAAATGTTTGACACCACTTGTATAATTATAACAATATTAATATAGCTCTAGTATCACTGCAATATGTGTTAATAATTAATTATCAACATCCTAAGTGGAACTCTTAGGGAAACTGTTGTTATTACCAAACAAACAGCCATTTTTTTGTCAGGGAGGCTGGCATTGTGCTGTATGTCTGATGGGGATACAGAGAGAAGTGGCACTTTTCAGTGGAGTGTATTCTTCATTTAAGACAACAGAAATTGTTAAACCAATAACATATTCTTCCCTCAAAACAAAATACATCATTTATTGTTTGGCAAATGCCATGACCCAGTTTAGCTCCAGTACTTAACACAGCCTGAAAAAACAGTAAACTGTCATTGTACCAGAGCTCAATAACTGTCCGGGGAAGAGCACTGAGGAAGGAAGGGAATGCAGAAAATCAAAGCATCTCAGGCACAAACCTGCAGGCAACTAGTCTCCAAACTACAGAATGATTTCCCTAGGAATTACATACATGGAGTGAGAAACACTAGGGCTGCCCCGCACAGTTTAGAACTGTGCTGAATGACAGGCTGGGAGTAATTTTTTGGGTTATGAACATCACACTGGAGAGCAACTTTGATGTAAGGAGAAATGTCACTGCTGTAGCTGCTTACCAGTCTGAGTAATTGGTTGATGAAGCATTACCTTGATGCCCTTGCCACTGCTAAGCATTTCCACTGGCAGCTACTGCATTTCCATATTGTAAACCTTCATTAACCTAAACTATTATACCCAGGGGCTTGGGTTAATGACGTTCCACTGTAACCTCGGCAGCAAGTCAAAAGGGGCCAGAAACAAATTTCTCAGTGTGGGAGATGAACAAAGTATAAATTGTCTGAGCAACCAGCCTGCTCTGTCCCTGAAAGCATGGCCAAACCGTGGCAGACAAATTTGAATCCCTCAGTTCAAAATGAAACACTTTGAAAGAAGATAAAAGGTTGAATCGTGTAGTTTATTGGAAAGCTGGTTTCCAAAAGACCATCAGAATGAACCAGCTAAGCCCAGACAGACCTCAAAAAAGGAATGAAAACTTGTAAAAATAATTGCATCCCCCTGTGTCAACAGTCACTTTTTGAGGTGAGGCAAAAATTTAAGAATTTAATACGCATCTACCATACTGTTACTGCTTTCTGCTATATGATAGCCTTGAACTTTGTAACGATGTAAATCCAGGTGAAATAAAACCTAACTCTAGAAAAATACGCTTCCACACCCACACAGGGAGATGGTGTGGTCCAGTGCCTCATGTAAAGCTTAAGGCATTAGAAATCTGTTTTCCCACTCCGGCTGCTCACGATTACCCTGGGAGATCACTTTACTTTGGTAGTCCCCTTTTCCGAGTGCAGATTAAGGTTTTGTTCCTTCCAGGCACAGGCGGCCCTGTACGTGGCAGGGTTTATAGCAGCCATGTACTGGAGCAGCAGCGATACTGCGGGGAGACAGCGCTGCCTCCCCAGGGGCGGCTGACGTTTTCCTGGGAAGAATGGGGGATTCCAGGCGAATTGGAGGGAGCGGCGGGAGGGCGGACAGACACAGAGGCAGTTTGTGCCCTGAATAAGAGCGGCCAGATAAACAGTGAAGAAGAAGCTGGCAAAGCTGAAGGGTGACTTTATGCTTAACCCTGAGAACGCTGATGGATTACCCGGTTTATTCCGCTCTAGTGCCACAAAGGTTATGCAGGAAGCTCTGAGCAGGACGACGCCCCGATTGCAGAACACTCGTTTTTCTCCCCTTCCTTGCTGGCAGAACATAAGAGCAGCCTGTCTGCAGCAGGGAAAGTTGGTAAAATTCAGATGTCCCAAGCCAGTTGATTGCTGCCTGCGCAGGTTCAGGTGTTGGCTGGGGCTTTGTCCAGCCCGGAGCCGCAGACAGCGCACTCTGTGCAAGGGCAGGCGCTGTGGCTGCAGGCGCGGTGCTGGCTGCAGAAGGCAGAGCATTTGGCGGGGCTGGCAACATCCACAGTCTCTGGCAACTATAAACTCCTTTGAAGTGCTAAGTCTGATGTATGCAAGCACTGTTCTTTATTTCACAGCTGGTGGAGAACTGGAGATTCATAATCTTTTTCCCTAAGGATTTCCCAAAATAAATAAAGATTACTTAAAAGCTATCATTACAATAAACATCCATATGTAAATACTTAAAGAATACACTAGATGGAGGTATTTTCTTATTCAAATATAGTTTACAATTATTTCAGATAAATTTTAAGCATGTGCTTAAGTTCATGTTCAGTAATGCACTATTAGATACTAGACTTCAGGCACTTGTTAAATGTTGGCTGAATAAGGGTGAATTAAGAGTGAATATACAAAAATTATTGGTGCTGTTACTTTCCTGCTGCTGGTGACAAGACTGCATTGGTTCAGATTTCATGCATTAATTTTCTTCCTCTTTGCCAATGTGCTAGAACCACATATTGTCATTCTGTTGTGTATCATATATTTGTTTCTGAAGTAAAACTATGCCTTATAAATCACCAAAACATGTATGTCTATTAAATACTTTTGTTATACTTGACACTATACCTTCTTCACGTTTAATAATGTTCTATTCAAGCCCAGGAAAGAAGTCTAAACTGTTGTCTTTAGTCAGCATTTGGTGGGGTTGTGTTTTTAGCTAGAACTGAAGTAACCTATTCAAGGAAGGTTCAAGGCAGTTATTGCAAAGTAAAATTCAGAACAAATTTTTGTTGCACTTACTTACTTTACAGAGTATTTGTACAGTTGAAGGATGAAGATCAGACATTGTGTAATGTCTGACTAGACTCAAGTAATTGAGGTTTGAAAGATATTACTTTACTAAATTACTGATTTAATCAGTAATTACTGATTTTAAACTTGGCAACAACTGTATTTAAGAGGGTATTTACTCTATTACACCATCAGGAACATCATTCTCTTAAAGAATCTTCTGTCATGTTTTTTGTTTGTTTGTTTTCAAAACGATTCCTTAAAATATCAGAAATATGAAAAGCAGAAGCAGGACCATTTAGAGAGGGATATTTTCCTTTATTTTTGTGTTCTTGTTTTGTTGGTTTTTTTCCCTGCAGTTGAGGTTATATGTAATCAGATTCATTGTTTTCCTGTTTCTGCAGGTACCCCTGAGAGTGACACTGTATGTGAGAGATGTCCAGAAGGATTTTTCTCAAATGAAACATCATCCAAAGCAGCCTGTCTTAAGCACACAAATTGTAGTGCCCTGGGTTTCAAAATAGCCTTGAAGGGAAATGAGGTTCGTGACAACATCTGTCAGGAAAATACAGATACAACACCTCAAAAATGTGGAATAGGTGTGTATTACATTAAGAAAGAGTGCTGTGAAAATATACCTTTAATTATCATTAAAATCAATTTATCAGCATTTGTGATAGATAGATAGATCTAACTTGTTAGCTGTTTACCTGTTATGGTAATGGCCATAGTAGAGTTTTAATTATTGTAGCTTAGACCAACTAGAACTCAAGCACAGAGAGCAATCTCTTTATAGGGACCACTTCTCAGCCTGTTCTTTAAATGCTTTTTCTTATTTGCTTGCCATTCTTGCTGCTTGCCTATTTTTTTTTTTTTCCTGAGACAGGCAGGGTAACAGATTGGAACAACTGACATATTCTTCTTCTCTTTCTCATTTCAGATGTAACCCTGTGTGAGGAGGCTATGTTCAGGTTTGCTGTTCCTACTCATCTCACACCTAACTGTCTGAACATACTAGCAGAGAGTTTGCCTGGGACGAAGGTTAGCACAGAAAATATCGAAAGGATTAAACAAAGACACAGCCCTCAAGAGCAGACCTTCCAGCTTTTGAAATTATGGAAGCAGCAAAACAAAGAACAGGATATGGTCAAGAAGATTATTCAAGGTATCTTACTGTGCTAGCATGTGTGTTAAAAGCGATGTTTTAAATGGCATTTTTAAAATTGCTTGGGATCACATCCTTCAAGGTGATGTGTTATGCTTTGGAGGAGGGCCTGCAGGGCTTGACTGAGATTTATGGATGCAGTAAGCACAGTGAAGCTGAGGGGAATCAGGAAGAGAATTCAGCTTCTCCTGATGAGTCGAGGACTGAATTCTTCCCAGACTTGTAGCCCTCCTGGGAGGTGTGTTGTGCCATGGCCAAGATCCCCTTTTGAGACTGCATAACACATGAAGAATTTTAATCAAGGGAGGCAAATGTTTCCCACTGTTGTATCTGGGCAGTGACTGTCGAGGTAAGAGAGGGCTGGATGCCTGCGACTTAAAGTGCAACTAGTTTCCTAAAAAGTGGAGGTTGATGTTTTGGACTAGGACATCTATTCACAGGGTGGGGGCACATGGGAGCGGGGAATACACAGACAGGCTTTCCCTTCTTTTTCCCTTCTGGTACCCATTTGTCATGCTGATTCCCTGCTTTATTTGTGCTGAATCTACCAAGACAAGATTCAGAGGTGAAATAGTGCTGCAATATTAATACCAAGGTTTTTTAAACAGTCAGGTCAACTCTTTTCATGTAAGCCATCATCAACAGCCACCACATCCAAATGACATTTTATCCATTTGGAATAGATTTGAAATGCTGCAGAAATGGGGGTTTCACCCCTCTGCTCTTTAGTATGTATGCTCATGTCAGACTGTGAAGTGTCTAGAGTACTTCACAAACCCAAATTACTATTTTAGCAAAAATTGCTGAGACACTTTTGAAGAGAATGAGCTAAATGTTCATTCACTAGAACCAAATATTAAGAGTTCTATCATATACAAACAACATTTTAGAGGACAAGTGACACCATTGTATAGGAATAAATACTTGCTATGAAGTTTGTTTGTAATTTGGGGTTGTTTGCATTTGCAAAGTTAATTAAATTCTTGAATGTTTTTCATAATTGGAGCCTAAAATAGCAAAGTTGAGAGAATTATTTGAAATAAAGGAAAAAATTATTTCCATTCACCTTGGAAATTTTGAAGGTTTTTTGCAGGCTATGGTAATGTAATGTATTGTACTTACCTCTCTTTTCTTTTTGCTTCCTATAGATATCGGTCTTTGTGAAAACAGCGTCTTAAAGCATGTTGGCCACCTGAATCTCACCTTTGAGCATCTCAACATGCTGATGGCAAGTTTACCAGGCAAGAAAGTAGGAAAAGAAGATGTTGAACGCACAATGAAATTATGTCAACCCACAGAGCAAGTCCTGAAGCTTCTCAATCTGTGGAGAATAAAGAATGGTGACCAAGACACCATTAAAGGTTTAATGTATGGACTGAAGCACTTGAAAACTTACCACTTCCCGAAACGAGCCATCCAAAGTCTGAAGAAGGTGATTAAGTTTCTTCACAGATTTACAATGTATAGATTATACCAGAAACTGTTTTTAGAAATTGTAGGGAACCAACTTAAATCTGTGAAAGAAAGATGTGTTTAACTCAAGATATTTTTCATTCTTCACTCGCTATTTTTCCCTAATTACTGCCAGCAGTAATTAAACTGGAACATTGTTTCACCACATTATGTTTTACTATTTATAGAAATGCCAGACTGGAATAGTTCTAAGTCTTCTGCAGTGGTTTTGGAGGTTTTTTTTATCTTTAATAAAAATCTCTTTTGTAAAAGCCATTAACCTGTTGATAACACTAAGAGCCTGATTCTGCATTTTCCCATGTTCTGAGCTGAAAAGTCCCACTATAGTCACTAGATAAGAAAGGAATGCTGGACCAGGCTCTACTATTTGCTATTTATATTCTTTGAGGAATAAAAATTTTTGTTGTACATATTTATTAAGTTAAATGGAAATTGTATGAGACTGAATTTTAGGAAGAGAAATGAAAAGCACACTGTATATTTTCTAGTTAAATAAAAATGATTCCATATATTTTTCTGGTAAAATTTTGTAGCATGCCTGAAGAGTTATTAATTTCCTTACATTTTGTATTTAAAAGAAATATTATTGTTTAGTTTTATTTGTATAAGTTGTGGTATCTTTTGGTAAGGATGTTTTAATTTATCCAATGATTTTTAACTCAAATACAGTGAAAATATAGTACGAGTGACCTGAATATTTAAATATTCTATGAGGAAGTGAATGTACCATATTTAAGAAGCTGGATTTTTATATAGAATTTCATAATCTTATTTTATAAAACAATTAAATTTTTCAGTTTACTTTTTGACTGGTGTCTTACTCTTGACTCTGAAGTAGGAACTAATGAAAAAGACAGACTATGTGGATTTTGCACTTTATCTTGGGCTTGGCTCTCTGTTACTCTCTGTCTGGTCTAGTAGTTAATATGTGAACTAAGTAAATATTGACCAGCACTGGATTTTCATGGTCACTGCAAAGGTGTAAATGAAGGTAAAAAGTATTAAAGGTTCCAATTCAGGAGACCCAGGTGGTTGCGATAGGACTGGTTACAACTCCACAGACACATTTGGCCCAGCAATGCTCTTGACCTGGTGTCATTCTTGGAGAGCTCACAACCTTTGCCCTAACCACAGCTTGTAATTTCATGGAGGAAAGATGATGCATGGCCCTGAGAGGCTTGGAAAGCCTCACATATTGCCACTATGTTTAAAGGAAGGGAGCACAGAGAGGTCACATAAGATAAATAGTCATTTACCATTTCCCTCAGCAGCAGAATGAGGCACCTACAAAGCCTTGGGCCCCATAAAAATGGAACAGAGATTGTATGAATGTTATCAAAAGCTCACATTATTTTAGGGACCAGTGGTCATTCCCAATGCAAGCCAAAGGCTTCTGTGGCTGCAGAGAGACTGTACTCTTGGGTTTTTTTCCCTAAACCATGTGAACAGAGCTTGAATATTCAACACATATTTTTTTATTGTGTAAAGCAAGGAAAAGCCATCAGCATTTAGCCTTGTATGACAAATATTCCTCTATTACAGATGAGAGGATCTTAAATGAGAATGAGATTCCTGGTTAATATGATAGGTGCTCATCAGAAGTGCTCTCCTTACAAATGGGACATACCACTTTAAAATACTTGGGTTTCTCTTTTCACTGAATTCTCACATCATTTTTTGCATCAAAAAGAATAAACTTCCTTTGAAATGTCACATGCTATCAGCATCTCCTTTACCTGTGTAGCTGAGAAATGGTGCTGAACACACAAAAATTTCTCAGTTTTGTCTTGATTAATTTGAAATAATTTACACACTTTTGCAACAGAAAATGGTTTTACATGTGAGTTTATAACAACAGAGTCAAATTTGCAAAGTAGATTCTGGATGTTTCCAAGACTCTCCCAGGTATGAAGATTTGAGGTGGTCTAGGTGTTAAAATGAGAATAATGATCTTATGGGCAGCAAAACATTGATGATCTCTCACACTTTGTAAACAATATCATGTTAATCCTTTCTACACAGAAAACAATTTCACAGTTAATAGTGTAGTTATAGTATCAAGTGGTAACATGGTTAAAAAATATATCACAGAGCTATTGTCTAGAGAAAGGCACAGTTGCTTCCTAGTACATGGTCCTGTTTTTAATTTATACATTTATACTTCCATATTACAAGTAGTTATATGTAACTCTTATTGTAAGAAATATAATATTTGTGGTCCCTCAGGAATGACAGTAGCGAAGAAGGTGTTTGAAGCCAGAGTTTATATAGTTTGTGCTATAACTACCCTGTGAACATTCTATACTTCATTACAGTAGAGTATGGCCTGGACTGGATTTCCTGGGAAACTTTAGCATTAAACTATTACCTGTGCCTTTTAAAATTGGATTTTTTTTCACCCTAAACATAAAGTTACCCCTGTGTAATAAATTATGCTTGTTAAAGTTGTTTCAGTTAATCAGCTGCCTGTGCTCAGACAGATATTTGTGCCCCATTTATCGATTCAGCTTCGCTCAGCTGGAATGACTCAAACACTTCACATCCTGAACAGGCGGCACTTAAACTGTATACCCTTCACCAAAGAACTTCCAGCCCAAAATAGCCAAGACAAACAAAAGCGAGACCCAGGATAATGAGGGAGAGGGTGAGGCAAACAGAAAGTGGGAGGACTGCTTGGAAAAAATGTGGGTTTGGGGGTGGTAGCTTGTTTTTCAGGGAAGACTGCAGGAGGAAGAAGGAGGTGTGTAGTGGGCAGAGGTGGGAGAGGGTCCCTGTGTCTGTGACATAGAGGAAATGCTGCTCTGGGGAGGCACAGGTGAGGGGAAGGAGGGATGTGTGAGGGCTGGGGGCAGTCAAGCAGAGCAGGGCCTTGGGGGTGACTTGAAGGGGGATTCTGTGCTCAAGGTGCCCTGACATGCCAGGGTACCATTGCCTGCTCTCCTCCCAGCCTGGCTGGTGACCAGACACAGAGGAAGGCAAATGTTTTGCCAGCTCCTGGCAAGAGATGAGGCCGCCCTTGCTTTGGACTGGAAGGAGGAGAAGAACAGGAAAGCAAGAGGAGTGTGCTGCCCCTGCTGCCCCAGCCAGGGGCAGGGTCTATCCTGTCAGCTTCTCCTCCACTGAGAAAGGAAAAGCAGTTTCAGGAATATTTGAGGGAGACAGTGAGATAGGCTTGGCGTCAGGTTCTTCAGCTGTTATCTGTCCAGTCGTGCTCTCGAAGAGTGGAAACAGTTATCAAAAAATACCATGGATTTAAAGAAAAACCTTACGATTCCAAAGTCTTCTACAACCTTTCTTTTTGTTTTGGTTTTTTTTTTTTTTTTTTTTTTTTTTAGATAAACTTGTCCTCCATCAAGGCAGTCTCTTGTGTTCCAGAAAATACACTGTATTTTGGAGTATGGGGGAAATGAAACAACAAACTAGACACTAAGTTCTGTAAGAATCTTTTTCCTATGTTGTGAACACAATAGACTCCTGATCCCTGACTATGACCCCTGAATGCTCTCATAGTAAAATCAATAGCATAGTCTGCTATAGACTGAACATTTTAAAAACAAAGCCAGGTATTAGATACCTTTAAAAAAGTTCAGAGAGCTGAATAACAAAGTTTCAAAGTATTGGTTCGGAAAGTGCACATAACTGTAACCAAACACCACACACACACTTGCACCCACTCGTGCTCACACACCATACACCATGAACACAACTTGTACTGGGGCTTCAGCAGCTGTGCTGGTGATTTCAGTTCAACCAAGCCCTTTGTCACCCTCAGATACCCATCCTGCCCATCCTGGTATGGGTCAACATTGGCATGTCCAAAGCAAAGGTGTCTGATTTGCTTGTGAATCACCTTCAAAGTGCCCAAGTTTTCAGCCTCAAAGTAATTCAAAATTGTGGCTTAGAAATAAGCAAATATTTATAGGAAAAAAACCCTAATTTTTGCAGACTATAGAAATTATTAAATTTTGAATAAATGTCAAATATAGCAAATGTCCACTCTCCAAAATATTTCTATGTTGAAATAATATGGAGAAGCAAAATTGGACAAAAATAGCAAAAAAAAAAATTTTACATTTTTCTTACTTTGCCTTAATCAGACAGAAGAACCAATATTGGCAATAAGCTCAGTAGTGAGGAGAGATAAAAATAGGTACAAAGCTAAGAGACCAAGAGACCAAGTAAAGCAGGTGAACACAATGTGAACGTAGTTTATTCCACTCATCATCATCCTCATCCCTTGTATTTATGGCAAGTTTGCGTAGGATTCCTGTTTGTCTTTTCGCATTTAAAAAAAGTTCTTTCATACTACCAGGCTATTTTTTTTTAAATCATCCTGACCTTGAGTACCTAGGAGGTTATTTAAAAGGAACCACATGATGAAAGATTGTGGCTTTGGCAATATTTCTTATATGAAGAGAGGACAGGGTGTGGTTCAATAATGGTGAAGACAGAACCTCCTGGAGAATATTTTTCTCCTTTATTTCTTTATCTAAGATGGAAAGTCTTCATCCTCTTTTAAATAAATAAACAAACTTTCTGGCAAGTAGGACACATGTCATTCTGGATATGCAGATCTTTGTCAGCACACACAAGACTTCTGTGTATTGACAGCATCAGTGGTTTGGTATTTGTGTTTTGCTTCAGCTTTGCCTATGGCACTTCAGGTGAGTGAAATGGTACATCCTAAAGGATGATTAATACCACATAATGCAATGGAAACTCAGTGTTAGTAAGAGATGTATCAGGTCTTTGCATTTTTTGAAGGAGAGAGACTGACACATTAAAGACGAAGGCACGTAAACACCAGCAGGCTTGCAGGAGCCTCTTTCTCTTGGCTGGAGTTAGGGAAAATTAACATAGGCCCACATTTTTGGGAAGGGTGTCCACACTTAGGACATGTGTCAATGCTTGAAGTGTGTTTTTTGGGCTGCAACAAAACAAACTTAGAGTAGATGGCAGGCCAGCAAAGCTGTTGGGAAACTGGGCTATTCCTGTCTCCGGGAGCTAGAGAGAAGCAGCTTGGTTTGACACCGCGTGGGTTGGGAGCCAGCACAGGGATACTAGGAATGGGTAGTTGCTGCTGGTGAGATGTGAGAAGTCTACGAAAACTGGCATGCTGAAACCTCAAAAAGACAGAGGAATGATGCAGGAAAATTTTGCACTTGCTGCCTCAAAACCAGACTTTGTCTCTTGAAGCAATCACAAAACCCAAGTACGCAGAAAAGAAGAGATTTCTTTGGCAGTTATGGCGTAAGGCCCCATAGCAGTATTTGAGTGATTTTATGTTGACAGAGGATGCTCACAAACAAGTGATGGCAACACCAGAGCAGTTCAAAGCCCAGCTGCAGAAGTGGTGACCCAGTGATGCTCCCAGGCTTTCTCTGTACCCTTCATGGACTTGAACACTTTAAACTCAGCACAAGGATGTTCGACCCCATCAAAGAAGTTGCTGCAAAGGTCTGTGTGCTGAAACTGGGTCCCTGACTCCACACCTCATCACTAGCTTAATGAAACACAGTCTCACAGCTTCAACCTCCCTTGTGGTGCAATACAACCGAGTGATTCCTTTGGGTGTGGACAGTTGCTTCACTTTCCTTCCACACCTGGGGCTGTCAGTTCCCGCCTCTCCTTGTCTAACAGCACACACAGGAAGGAAGGAGACAGCAGGGGTGAACTTCTGCCCCAGCCTCAGTGGATCCTGTCAGCCGCTTCTGGGAAGGGGCTCTGACAACCTGGAAACAGGGCAGAACACACCAACCTCCAGCCTGAAATGGGGCCATGCCAGAGGCTGAGTGTGTATTTAACAGTCATAGAAAAATAGGCAGGCAGGGATTGGATTTGCATTAAACAGGCATAGTAAAAAATGCCTGCTCAGAGAGAAAGTGATGACCAGGATCCACAATGGAAGGAGTATCAAAACCCCTTTGTACAGCACTATGAATTCAAACTCCAAGATAGCTACTATCAATTTAGTGTTCTCCTCAGTTAAAGTAATTGCAGAGTGTTTCTACATGCACAAAGAAATGAATTTCAGAAATAGCAGTGCTGGGTGAGACACACAGGGCTGACTGTTCATGTCCCATTGTCCTCGCTCCCTTAAAACCAGTCTCATCACACAGTAGCCCTATTATAGCTGTTCCTGCTTTCATGCTGTTCACAGTCTATTGGTGCAATTCCTTCCTCTGCTCTGGCAGAATAAATGGCTCTGTTCTTACGCTGCATTTTACACCTCTCCCATCCAGCCATGCCATCATCTTCTTGTCACCATGCAGAAAATCTGCAAGGCACACACTGAAGCTGCAAGGAGCAGCATTAACCACAGAGCCACCACACCCTAAATAACTGACCCTACAAGAAATATTTTATCACTGCAAATGCTCCCTCAGCAATGACTGGGATGGCAGAGCACCATGTTATTGCTCTGTGCTGTGCTGTATTTACAAGCTGCTTTGGAAGTGCAGAAATTGCACCTATTCCCACACAAATCTCCCTCCTCCCTCTGACACCACTGTGAGAGGGTGGTGCAACATCCCGCAGTGCAATCCTGAAGGGTATAGGACAAACTCAAACACCCACAGAATACAGAATAAAAGGACTCTGACAAACAAAAGGCCTGGGTTATATGAAGGGTAATGACTAGGAAAACCCTTAAGCTGGGAAAATACAGTCCTGTGAAGAATCATCATTGCTCCCATGGTGCAGGTATTATAAGACACAAGCTCCAGTTTTGCTGGAGCAACAATAAATCTGACACATGCACAAAAAAGCATCAGTCCTGTTGCCTGCTTAGCCTTGCTTAAGGCTAAAATACCTACAGGTCCCTTCAGCACAGGAAATGTTTAATCAGCAGTTTCCTGGGTTTGCACTCATGCCCCAGAGTTACCATTCACACAGAAAGTTTAACTGTAGAAATAAATGTGCACTTCCAGACGCGGCTGATTAAACAGTAAATTGAAATAATTACAATAATACAAATAAAAAAAGGTACAGTTCTTTAACAGCCACTTCTATTCCTCTTCTGTAGGAGAACGCTGGGTTTCAAATTCACCCCTGGAGACATTCACTCTTTCTCCAGAAAGTTCATCCAGTAAATGTTCAATTCTGCAATGCCTGGAGGGAACTTCTTGCTAATATTGGAGGGAAGATTGTAGTAATTTCCCCACCTCCTGGGCTGTTTACTACCTTCTTGGTAAGGTATCCTTTGGAAAGATAATGGGTCTTTGGCCCTCATCTACATAACGCTCAACGGTGGGGGTTTTTATGTTCCAAATGTAAGGTGTTTTCCAAAAAAATTCCCATTGAGACATAACAAGCTGGCAGTGTTTCCTTGAAAAATCCCAAGTACTGAATCTTGTGGGAAAGGATGCTGACTCACTGATATTGATGGCTCAATACTGAGCTCTGGTACAAAGAAGTAGAACAATTACATTATTCAGGCAGGAAGAAGAAAGCTATAGAAATGGGAAAGCAAGAGGGAGAAAAAGACAATTTTATGTTTCCTTATGATTGAAGTCATATTGTAAGAAGAGTGAGGTTAGACTCATTTGTCATACATGGGTTTAGCTGATCTGCATGAATTTGTTTTATTCAGGTTCACTGTGTTGTGCCTAAGGAATACAAATTCAAAATTGATTTTTAAATTCTAGCATATCTAACTCTGTTCTTATCCCAAATCATGAGGAAAGTCTTTCTCTCCTTTTTCTCCACCAGACTTCGAAAACTTGTAGCCCTCCTTTCTCTGAGTAAAATTAATAAAAACCCACTTC
Source organism: Dendrocincla fuliginosa (assembly GCA_035047845.1). Taxonomy (NCBI): domain Eukaryota; kingdom Metazoa; phylum Chordata; class Aves; order Passeriformes; family Dendrocolaptidae; genus Dendrocincla; species Dendrocincla fuliginosa. The sequence continues at coordinate 137,935,920 of JAWWMO010000083.1, read as the reverse complement.
CCTAAATGGACATTTTAGAACTGTCCTTTGTAGCATGGCATCTGATTTATGGTATGGTTTTATTTACATGTGGTTTATGATGACTCCAGGCACACAGCTTACTACCAAGAGCACAAGGCAATCTTCAGCTCCATGTCAGGCATGAAAAGATGTATCTTACTTTTTACATTTCTTTTTAATTATGATTTAAGGTTTATGCCTGGTATTGTTTGTGTGCCCAAGGCTTACTTGTTTCTGTGGGATTTGTAAATGCTTTAAAGAAAAGAGCTAGTGAAAAATTAAGTTGCCAGAGGCAAGTTAAATAGAGCCAGTCTGCACCACTGCCAGCATAGTCATTGCCAGCACAGATCGTCACTGCTGCAAAAGGAAATATTTTCAGCTACAGTGTGCAAAGAATTATAAGGAAAAAATGCTATTTTGGTGTTTACTCAGAGGAGGAAAATCTTCTTGCTTCTGTAAAGATGGGCTGAGGAGAAATGGATACAATTTAGGTTTAGCTCAGCTATACCATGTGGGATTACCCGAGCAATAACCACGGCCACTGGGAGTCAGCCCAGCACCCGACATCCTGCCTCCCAGACATTTTAATCCCCCACTGCAAGGCTGAGCACCAACCAGAGAAATTCTTGTGGAAGCTCAGATTTCAGATCCACTGGCTTTTCACTTCTACCTCCCAAGCAAACATTTGCTGGTTGTGTTGGAGGGGAATTTTGAGCCTGCAGAGACAGACACCTGATTGCCCAAAGACTTTCTGGGTTATGGTAATGTGTCTGGTTTCAGTCTGGTCTCTCAGCAAATTTTCTGTGAACCCTATTTCAGTTCCTCTTTTCTTGCGAATTTCTCTGTGAACAGAAATTGAATCTTCCAGTGGATGCCTGATTCTGCTCTCACTCAGGTTGGTGTTGCACAGCTGTATATCTTGATTTGGAGCTTTATTTTATTTACTGAAAGCATAAGCGAGTGGCCAGGCTCTGCAACCTACCCCAGATCACCCCCTGTCTTCCCGCTGCTACAGCTCCACCAGTCGAAAGGGGCCACAGACAATATGAAAGAGTAACAAATGAGCTATCTAATTCCTGGAGATGCATTTCCAGCTAGAGGAGAAAACAGGAGTTACCACTACGGAACAGCATCTGGGAACTCCAATTACCATGGCTCACTTGCTTCTGGAAGCAGCAGAAAGCTCAAGGAAATGGTTCCTGCCTGCTTGCTGATGGCAAGAACAAAGGAAAAAAAGTAGTTTCAGTTTAAGTCCATGGGTCGCTTCACCACTGTTACCCCGAGTCAACAGTTTGGTTTCTTTTTAAGTACTTGTTTCAATATCAGTATCCTAGAAGTGGAGAGGCAAAGTATTTCATATTGTCTCTGTCATCGGCAGTGAACACTTCACATTTTCCTTCTCAGTCCAATGCCTTTGTTCTCAGAAAGGTTTGTTAGAATATTGCAAGAGAGTGAGTTTTGGCTTGGATAGTCAGTAATTGCATCTGTCCAGCACGATGCTCCGTTCCTCTCCCACGGCCACGGAGCCACCTCGCTCACAGAGCTGGCTGCAGCCTGGGCAGGAAGAGCCCAGAGGGGTTTAAGCATTTCACCTGATGTGACACTTCCCCTTACTCTGCCAGGAAGGGCTGAAGGAAGCCCAGCTGTGAAAGTCAAAAGGCTTAGATCATTCACATGGGAAAATTTGAAAGCACCCTTGAAATCAAAGCAAGGGGTTAAACTAAGCTTTTCCTTCTGAAAAGACTCCTTTGTTCAAGCAGGCAATCCTGTCTACTCCTTTCCAAATCAAAAGAAAGCAAATGTAATATGTTTAACTTAAAGCATTTTAAATTGAAATAAAAGAGAAAAAAAAACACATTTTTTTTCATAATCCTGTTTTCATTTTCTAAGTGTAAAAGAGCTGAGTTGAGCTAACGTGGATGTCAATCCCACTTGACTGAAGTAAGTGGAATGGCTCTAGCTCACACAAAAGCTGTATATGCCTGTAAGGTCAGGGGAAAAATGTATTTAAAACTTTAGAAATAATTACATTGTATGTTTATGGCTATATAACAAGTAGTTAGATCTGATTGCTTAGAAGATGGGGGAAAAATACAGTGTTATCTTACACAGTGTAGATACAGCATGGATATATTTTCTGAGATTAAATGGATGCAGAAAAGGTTTCCTTTAGTAGGTATTGTCACAAACAGTTTGTGGGGCAGAGACAGAGCTACTTACTTGCTCTGTGTCAAAAAGACCAAAAGTGCTGGCCTAAAATTGCCTACTATGAAGAAGGATTAGGGAAAATGGGGACTGAAAATATCTCTAGGTTCCTGACTGTAGCAGCTCTCTTCTGTCAGCTGACTCCATCTTCTGCCTTAGAGGATTGTGAGGAATAAAATGAACTCATTTTCCCTTTGGCTTAGATCCCATTTTTTTTTTTTTAAAAAAGACCTGATTTTGTTACATTGTGGTACATTCAATTTATTTAGGTCCCCTGTCCCACTTTCTGCCCTGGCACATCCCTGTCTTTCTCTGCCTTGCAGGCTGTTCTTTGTGGGATAGTTGTGTATAGCCTCTTAATAAAGTCAGATTAGTGAATCAAACCCACTAACCATCATATCCAAAACAAATAAGTCCCAAAGTTGCAAAGTAAGAAGGATTTTGCCTGCACTCCTGTAGCTCTTCAGAAGACAAGCCAAACTTTTAAGAGAGTTGGCAGAAGGTAATAATGGAGCTTTTCTTACCAAGCGAGAGCAACAACCGGGTGTTGATTGCCTTCAAAACTCCTTGAATACAGACATGTTTATATGGATTTTTTTTCCTTGGGTTGCCCATTACTTTTTTTCACATGAAAAATTACCTGATTCATGGTCAAAAACAGTGAAAGTGATTTTTATTTGCCATTGTGCAAGATTTTCTCTTTCTCAGAAGTGCAGCTCTTTTTTATGACACAAATGAACAATTGTGACTTCTGTGAAAATTCTGGAAAGAGCATGCATGAAGGAAATCGCTTATTTAGCCCTTTCTGGAAGAAAGGCCCCTCATTTTTTAATAACTGCTGATGTTCCTGCTTTAGCAGCCTATGTGCCTTCATAAGGCCCTGAATCAAAAAGGGCCTTTACACTTGGGGAGTGTAACTTGTCCTTCTTCCTGTTGCCTTGGAATAGATGGTGAGGAATGATGTAGTGATTAAATGCTTCAGAAGAGCGGACACACTGAAGAGATTTGAGCCAGTCCTGTATCCTGGATCTGAGACACCTTTTGATTTTGGCACAAGTGTGATTAGGGTCCAGGCTTTCAGCTCTGCCCCAGTGTCTATGACCAAGCACACCAAACCCTCTCCCTCCTTTTTTCTTACGCCCATGCACTCCTCAGTGAGGGCAAAGAACAAATTGTGTATATGCAGTCTGAAGCCTCACTGCCTTCACAGACAAGGAGAAGCAGTTCATCCAGCTGTCCATGTTGAGCAGCAGTTCCATGGCTAAAAAACTTCCCATTACAAAATGGCTGAGAAGAAAAAGGGGTCTGAGGTAGGTGGGGGACAGTAGCACTGCAAAAAGAGGAGCAGGCAATGGTCAAGGAGTAAAGGAGCAGTTTGGAGTAGGATGCTGTGTCCTAGCTCTCACAAGGCACATCTCATGCTTGTTACCCTCTTGGTTATAAAACGCCTGGTCCAAAGGGGGCTCTTGGCAAACTGACTGCTTAGGGGTGAAGACCATAGCTGCACCTGAGAAGAAAAACCTGGAAGAAAGTCGACGTCAAACACACTGACAGACTGCACCAGAATCCAAGCAGGAGGGAGAAACAGCAAAGTTCATCTTCTTTCCCCAAAACTGTGGAAGCCAAATGTGCATTGACTTTATACCTACTCATTTATCGTATGACTTCTGGTTTTCTGAAGGCTTAGCATCCACTCAGGAAATCAGAAAAGCTGTTTATTGCCCTAAAGTGTGCCAAAAATCAGGAATCACATTCCATTAATAGCTGAGGTTACTCAAAGCCTTCACAATAGCAAAATACGAGACAGACTGTCCCAATGGGCAATAGACACAAATTGAAACACAGGAGATCCCTTATTAACATCAGTGATTTTTTTCACGTTCCCCGATGAACATGAAAAACACCCAAACAACCAACTTTTATTACCATGAGAGTGTTTGAACCCAGGAACAGGTTAGTCATGGAGATTGTGTATCATCCATCCTTGCAAATATTGAAACATTTCTGGACACAGTCCGGGGTAAGCGGTTCTAGGTGGCCCTATTTGAGCAGGGGCGTTAGACCAAGTGAGCTCCAGATGCTGCTTCCATTCTCAATCATCCGGTGGTTCTGGGATTCTGTAAATGCCACAGTGTATCTTCTGCTATGAAACCTGTTGGACCTTGGCCAGAAGGAGCAGAAGCCATACCTGATGTAGGGCTGTGCCAGCAGGGCCCATGTCACCTGGGACTGTCTCCAGAGCCTCCAGGCACGTTTCAGAGTCACTGTCCTGCTGGTGAACCAATAGCACAACAGGGTGTCAAAGGCATCTGGATTGTTTTCCTCTGCCTCTCTGGGACTGCTTTTTCCCTTATTCAGGAAAGACACTTGCCTCTGCTTTTAACATCTGTACTTGTGGAAAAATTCATCTGTTTATTCTAACAAAGCAGACTTGAAAATACATGGTGTGCATGTATGCTTAGGTCAGAAGTGTACTTGCCTCAGCTGATAATTATTCTGTATTTTTAGCATCAGGGTGGTCAAATCTTTCTATTTTCTCCTTAGGACAAAAAAAAATAAAAAAAAATTCCTTCCTGTTACACACCCAGTACTCACAAGGATTGTTATTCTGATGGCACTGTCTATGTCGTTAACACAAAGCGAAAGCTGCTTTAAAGCAGACGGATAAATACAGCCTGGCTTTATTTTAAGTTTTTCATTTCTTTACTAATGTGACATTTCAGCTTGGTTGGAGTAATTGCTAAATTTTGTAGTCCATAATTCTTCAGTTCAAACACTGCGATTCTAATGTAGATCTAATGTGTTCAGCTCGACATTCAGAAATACACACTTAGGTATATTCAGAACTGCACTATTGTTTATCTTGATTTTGTTATTAAATAATCCTCAAATTTTCAGTTTTTGTGAGCACAACTTCCAAGAAAAATCCTTCATTTACTTATATATAACAAGCTTAAGTAAATGTCTTTAAACTTTTCATATTTTCTTTTTCTGATTAAGATAAAGTAATGACAAAAATGAATTAAGAATTAAATGATTTCTCACAAAAGCCTTTTTTTCCAGACAGTAGAAGCTTCCAGAGATTTAAGATGAAGGGATTCTACATCATTAGGCAGCTAAGACTTGTCAATCTGTTTACATGGAGAACAAATGAAATGCAAGAATTAACATGGTTTCAGAATTCAAGTGAAACAGATCTATAAGATGCTACAGAAAGCAATGCTGTGAAGCTTCTGTTGGAATTTTTATTTATTACGATATGATAAATCCATTCACTTCACCCTGAGCCTCAAGGTCTCCAGTCTGGTGGGAGGGATTTATTCCTCTTAGCCACCTGTGGCAAATGTGACCTTGACTGGACTGAGGCACTCCACGATGGTTGTGAGACGGTGCTAAATGACCACCCTGCCCATGCCAGATTTTTGGTTGGCACAGGCAGACCAGGAGTCTGGAGTTCTGTACTATTTTGCCTGCAGATTTAGATATTGGAAGAGAATTACATCACTTCCCCCTTTCCCCTCTGTGTACTAGTCTGTGCTCTATTTCTCGCCAGCTCTCTTTGTGAGCTGTATTCATTAACAGCCCTAGATGGTTTTTGAAAACATGATGGTTTAACATTCCTTTAAAAAAAACACCAATTCCCATCAGATGCAATTTTACAGTCTTATTACTTCTACAAACGTTGAATTCCCCTCATTATTCCTATTGACCTTGGCTTTACTTAAATCCCGTGGTTGTGCATTGGTGCTTCTGCATAATACGAGACCATTTCCCTTTGGTAAGACTTACACTACAGTGCTTTAAAAATGATTAAGTATCTCCTTGTCCTTGCAAGAAAGAAAATAAGGTGTCCTTTACCTGACTGTCTGTTCCTATTTGTTTCCAAATTAAACAGTCCTGTGATTATTTGCTCTTTACTGTAGTGCTTTGCATAGTCCATGAAGTTCATTTGCAGATTAGAGCAGTGGAGTCAGGCAAGAGAAGAGCAAAATAGACTGGGGAGACCTGAGTATGGAGGAGAAGAACTATGATTGGCCATTGAAATTTTTTCTCAGTATGTTCTTTTGACATAAAATTTGTTTCCAGGTGTCAGTGCACACAGGCAGCTTCTGGTACGGGGGACAAGGAAGCAGAGCAAAGAAAATTGGATCAGAATTCGGAAAATCTGGAGAAAGACCTGCTGCCTGTCTGGTGCAGAAGGATCTAAGGATCTGGTTACCAAACATTTGCAGATGGACTCTAGACAAATAAAGGCAGGAACAGGCCAATGCTGTATGTGATTGTGTTCATCAGAAGTGAGCACTGAGTTCACAGAGAAGCGTGATGTATCACCTTGTCTTACTGGTTGACCACAACACTCTCGGCTGTGCAAGTTAGGAATGCTGGGTCTGCATTTCACTTTTTTCTCAGGTTTTTTGGATTGGGCTGGGGTTTTATTCTTCTCATTTTCTTGAAGTGCTGGGCACTACTGGACTGTCCACTCAGGCA
>JAWWMO010000083.1:137910802-137929127 GCA_035047845.1 Dendrocincla fuliginosa | reverse complement strand
TTTTTTGGATTGGGCTGGGGTTTTATTCTTCTCATTTTCTTGAAGTGCTGGGCACTACTGGACTGTCCACTCAGGCAAACTGCACTTATTCAACGTCTCTGCAAGTACACGACCGAAATGGAATTTTCCATCTTGTTTGAAAGTACGTATTTGTCAAGACCAGCCCATTTCAGTGAAAGCACATCTTCCAGCTTCCTTGGGAAGAATTTTGCAGTGTCTGCCTGGAATTCCTAGTGAAAACAGGCTACTCAGTCTCAACAACAGCCTGTTTGTCAAGGCACATACTTGGGGTGTGAGAGATCTGAAGTCAAGTTCTTGGCTCCAAGAACGAACCACTGGTGTTTAAAACAAAACAGCTCTGAAAGGAGAGACTGAAGGAGCATGAACTGAAGAAAGACAATAATATGGTGTGAAGACACTTATAATGGGGAAGAACAAGCTTCAAGTCCATAGGCTGAATATGAACTCAAGTTGGTCACATTTCATGTGTGCTTTCTAAGCTCCAGGGTGTTGAATTACGGTAATCCGTTTTGGTAAAGAACATTGAAAAAAATGTCAACATCCCCTATAATTTGGGTTAACTGACCTCCATGGTCATGACTATCATGCAAAATAATGTCTCAGCTGTGCAAAGCAACAATATTAACACATCTCTGTGCCACCTGTATAACCTTCCCCAATATTCCTTGATTGTGCCCCACCGTGCACTATCACTTCAGAATTTTGTGTCTTTTCTGTGCAAGAATAGAATCCAAGTGAGACTACAGTTAAAATTATTCTTGCTTGAGAAGCCAAGACTTCAGAAACAGCATACATTGAGAGCCAGGAGATGCATTTATGATAAAAAAGCTTTTATGTCAGCCTTGATATTAATAACATCATCTTTTTAGTTAGCAGAGTCTTAGACTGTGTTTCAGAAAGAACTGGCTTAAACTTAATTGAACTTAGAGCCATAGCCCCCAATTAATAATGATGTTCATTTAGTTTTTCTTGAGATTCCCTAGAGAAATTGTGCCCACCTCAGTCTGAATTGGTTGTGTCTGCATGTTTCTCATCTCTTTCCAGAAGAGAATTCAGTCGGCTCTTTCAGCAACCAAACCATGTAGGGCCAGGATGCTGCCTTTCATATTTTTACTATTGGACTCAGCTCCCAGTAAGAAACTGATTACTGTTGTCAAAGCACCACATGCCTGCAAATAGACATCAACTTGTTGCAGAGTCATTTATTCCAACTGCAAACCAGAAGTCTAATAAATCTACTCCACATGCAAATGATAATCCATCTGCTTGCCATCACAAAATTTCCCTTTAACGCGAAGGGCTACACAATCTATTGACTTCAGCATAATTTCCACTGCATTATCTCCTTATAATATCCATACCTGAATGCCTGGAGAAGGAAGTGAGCCCTGCAACCAACCATTAAGCTAGAGATCAAGATTTGTTTTCCCAGAAGATTCAAAACAATGACTTGGAGTCTTTTGCAATTTCTCACTTTCACTCATTTGTCTCATTCTCCCTTTGCCACTTCTGTTTATCTCATCCACTTTGTCTGTCTCTTTGAAAGAACAGAATTGCTACAACAAGAAGGAAACATATAAAACTGTTTTCTGAGATGTTGACAGCATTGTGACTCCTGTGCACCTGGAAAAATCAAGCTATCTGCATATTTCTTTTTTGTCCTCTTGATAGTCAAAAGTGGTGAGCACATTCTATACAGATTACGTCAATTGCTACTTCATGAAGATTTGATGACAAAGTCATGTTTTGAGCCACCCTGCAAAAAAAATCCCCAAAACAAAACAAAACAAAACAAAACAACAACAAAAAAACCCCAACCAACCAAACAAAAAAACCCACCAAACTCCCTTCTGCCAGGAAGAAAGTATATCTTTATCTCTCAATCTCATATAATACCCAAAACTTATCTTTGAAAAGATACACAGAAAATGAACCTTTCTGGGAAGAACAGTTGGATCACACTGGAATCAAGAGATGATTCTGGCACCAGACACATTTCTTCCACTCTGTGGCTCCCATCAGCAATCTGATCTGAACTGTATTTCAAAAATATAATGGAGATTAATGCTGGTTTTCTTACTGGCACATCATACCTATTACTGAGTATCATATTGCAAGACAGAATCATATTACTCAAAGCTGCATCCCCCAAACATGGCTAAATGTCCTCTTTCAGTGTATGTCCTGAAATACAAATGGGCTTAATTATGTTTTCCCTGTAGATCACTAGTAGTGCTACTGAAATCATTGCGGTAAGACTCTAAAGGAGGAGGAGATGCTGTGTAAATAATCCATGTGACCTGTCTCATCCTTTCTTCAGAAAGCCATCCCTTGTAAATTAAAACCCCTGTTATAACATAATCTTATACACATTGCCCTGCAGTATGCCTAGACTTAACCATGGTGGGAGAGGATACAGCAGACTTTTAAGCTTAGTGAACCTAACATGAGACTGACACCAAGTACAGTTACTCGTCTTGTCCATTAACTGAGGAATATGCAGTCATGTTTGTGTTGCACAGTAACTCCAAGTAGAACTGATGGAGTAAAATATCCCAGAAAGACAAGTTATCTTCATGGTGTTCCATGTTCCAGGTGCAAATGTAGCATGCGTTCCAGCTCCACACTTCCTCTCTGCACAAGAGAAGCTGAAGTGATTGAATGCTTTTCACGACTTTCATACGTTCAGTCTGTTGGCAATAACCACGGACAGGTGCAACTATCAAGGGGTTTCTGTTAAAATTAACAAAGACTCCAAGACTCCACCCAGACACCTGGGAAAATTAGATATTTTCCCCAGCACCATAATAGGCTATACTTCCCCTCTCACAAACTCTTAAGCCTGCCTATAAACAAAAGGAATGCTGATGAGGAGAAAAGCGAGCCCGAAATAAATTCAGGAAAGTAAAGCGGTGATAAACAAATCTTCTACCAATATATTGTATATTCCCATCCTCTGGTAACTGTGGCAGTTGGCTTTCCTCCCATTCCCATGGGCTTGTGTTTATTCCCATTAGATAAATGCCCTCTCACAGATGCTGTTTCTTGCCTTTCCACATCCTACTGAGTTCTTCATCAGATCTCGAAAGTTTTTATTGTCTATGGAAATGGTGTCTAAACTATGACCAGTCATTCACACCCTCTTTTGTCAAGCAATTGCTGTCCAGGTATGCCTGTGGCTACCTAGGTTGGCCCTGAAGAATCTCATAATCCAGGTGGTAATTCATTCTATAATGCTAGACTGTAGATGATACCTAGGCTGCTGTCTCTATTTGCAATGCATGGATCTGACTGAGCCAAATTAAACTTATAGACACATGAAGGAAGTTCATAATTTCTGCCCTCTTTCCCACCATACTTGTATCATCAGGTTCCTAACTCAATTGGGGAAAATGACGAGTACCCACAGTTAAAATATTTGTTTAGACAGAAGGAAATGTCACATGTCAAATATAGGAGGATTCACTATTCAGAGCACCAAAAAATGACAGTAGAGATCCTTCTTCTGTGAGCTCAAAATAAGTCACTAAAGATAATTATTCCTTGCCAGATAATGTACATTTCCAGTCAGCATTAGAAACAGAGGTGGCTCCACATGAGACCCAAGAAACCAGGCCACTCCTTGGAGACATTTTCTCTGCCAGTGGCTGCTGTATTTCCCCTCCACTCCCACGTCCCTTTGACACAAATTCAGCATCAAAAGACCAGAGGAAAAGCAGAAGTAATGAAAATGTCCAGAACAATGAAGAGCACACACCCAAACATCAAAGCCCATACCCCGCCCTTCTGGGCTGTGCTCGGCCCTCCTGCTGTTGCCACTGTTGGTGTCCCAGCCACAGCTCTGAGGCTCCACTTAGGCAGGTGTTGGAGCATGTCCTGGCCCTGTACAGATGTGGTCTCTGGCTGTGGCAGCCTCCAAGCCATGCCCCAACCTCAGCAGGGTGGGTGCCAGCTGCTCCTGGCTTCCCCCATTCTGAGGACACACCAAGGACTGGTAACAAACCTGTACTGGTGGCCAAGCCCTATGGATTTCCCAGGCAGCCTGAGAGTGCCCTGTATTGCCAGTGCCTTGGCCAAACCAAGGAAAGCCCTTTGCCTTCCCCTGCACATCTCCATTCACCCCATCCCACCCACACACCTCTGTGCCTTCTCCCCTGGCCTGTAACCCCAGCATGCACCTACACAGTCAGCCCCAAGGGCCAATGAACCCCCACACCTCATCCCTCTCACCTTTTTCACTCCTTCCTCCTCACACATTACTTGACAAGTCCCCAGATCCAGCAATCAGCATAAGCTAATCTGAGTTTGTGATAATAGTGGTGAATCATGCAAACTAGCACAAGTTTACCCCCAAATTCTGTCTTTCCATGACATTTCTTAACTCCCAGCTGCCTCCTCTCTTCTGCTGTCCCTTCCATTGCACCAGAGAGACAGCTGCCCTTTGCACCATCACTGCAGACCCTGTCCACCCCTGCAGCCTCCCCTGAGACCAGCAGGAGGATGGGCAGTAAAGCACCACCCAAGCAAACAGCCTTTTCTAAATTCATTTCCAATTCAGCCAAAAGAGCCCTGAGGAGCACAGCGCTTGGTGGAGCTGCCATAGGACAGGGCTGATGTTTGGGCTTCTTGTGTCTGTGCTCCCCAGGGTGCAGAAGGTCTTTGTCCCACCATGGCCATCTCAGGCATGTGCACGGCTCTGTGAACGTGTGATAGGGGAGAGGGCAGACACAGCCCAAATAGACATTTGGGCTGGGCAGTCAAAATCACCCCTTTCTGTAGAGCAGTGACTCAGGAATGCATTGGTCACTGTGTGTGGGAGCTCACCTCTGCAAACTCTGCAGGCTGAGGTTCAAATGTTGCCCCTACCCACAGTAGTGTTGTATCTCTTTTCTGCAAGAGGCTGATTGATTGCTATTTGGGGCGAAATTTAATCCTTGTGTTGCAACAATGGACCATAATGACCTGAAGGTGTTTTGGTTTTTGCTGTAGCAAGAAAAATGGACAGAGAATAGTGATTTTTCCTTGAGGTTCTCAAAGGAAAAATCAAATTTTATTAAAGATACCATAGAGAATGATTGCTTCATTCACATTTTATTGCTCCACTCTGCAACAATAAAATATATGAAACGTCCAACCATATATCTAGTCATACAAAGGTAATCAAAAGCACATTACAAATTATATATGATTCAACACAGTGCAGTATAATTTCTAATACAATTTTAATAATTCAAAAAAAAAAATGGAATTCCACTGCATGTAAAATTCTCCTGACCTGTATGTAGCAACCATTGGATTAATTTTCATCCAGCATTGTTTCTATGAAGCTGAAACAAAACAATATTATTAGTTCTGGGAGGAAGTAGGACTTAGAATATGTGTCTGTATGTCTACATTTATTGTGCAAACTGAGTACAATAACCTAAAGAAAAATAAATTTAGAATAAAAATCATATTAAAAGAATAAGGAAGTCTGACTGTAAATCAGAGTTAGTAATTTTTGTAAATTTATATGTCAGTTATAGCCGTGGAAAATTAAAATCTAAAAGTGGTGGAAAGTGTTCATTTTTTGCCATCTGGCAAGTCTGGGGTCCAAAGACAATCCTAGTCTTTATTAAAATCAGTGGTCTGGCTGGATCATCTTCCAGGTACAACAGAACAGCCTGGGTAAAATCCAGCAGAAATGAATTAAACTAGTTACTGATCCATAAATAAATATTAATCCACAAGTTATTGTAGAAATGCCTTAGAAATTAGAATCTCTGGAATGCTTCATGTTTACTTTGAATCAAGCAGTAAATTGAGACAACCTCTTTACTTGACAAGTCTATGGTACTCATTTCCCATGCTGGCAAAAAAATCATGAACAGGCACAATTTCATGGCTACGAACCCATGAGTGCATTTCAGCAACATCATATAAGGCCTGTTGGTTGCAAAGGCCTGTAGAGAACTGGCTTTAAAATTTAGGAAAGGCACGTGACACTGTTCAGTGGTTTGATAAGATTGGCAGACAGCACGAGCACATGTTTGAGAGGCTTTGTGTTTAATGCCCAGCTCTATGAAAACAGAAATTTTGCTGATGATACCAAACTAAGAAGTGCTGTTGACTCTCTTGAGGGACAAGATGCCTTGCAGAGGGATCTAGATAGACTGGAGCTTCGGGCTGTGGTTAATGGGATAAAATTTAACAAATCAAAATACGGAACTCTGCACTTAGGATAGAGCAATACCAGGCATAGCATAAATTGGGAGAGGGGTGACTTCCTGAGAAAGGGAAGTAGAGAGGGAGGTCATGATCTTTGCTCCCCAGTGTCCAGTGACAGGACATTTGGAAATAGTTTAAAGCAGGGCCAGGGGAGGTTTAGAGTTAACACTATTAAACTTTTCTTTACCAAGAACTGGTTAAACACTGAAACAGTTTCCTAGAGGTGGCAAATGCCCCAAGCCTGTCAGTGTTAAAGAGGCATTTGGACAATGCCTTAACAACAGGCTTTAACTTGGTTAGTGTTGAATTGCTCAGGCAGTTGAACTAGATGAGCGCGGTAGGTCTCTTTTAACTGTACTCTTGTATTGTATTGTTTTGTACTGTATTGTATTGTATTGTATTCTATTCTATTCTATTCTATTCTATTCTACACAGTCTGGTGAACCGGTGTGATGGATGCTCGGGGAACCTGCTGCGTGCTCTATCAGCAGCATGCAGATCCACAGCTGGGACATTTTTTGGATGCAGTGATTAACTATTTAAACATGAAGGCACAGTAAATTTTTTTCACTGTCTCACTGCCAACCCAACTTCAGCCACCTATCCCTTCTTTCACTGTGCCATGGCTTGGATGAGTGCTGGTGCAAACTGTGAGAGAGTCTGTCATGGCATACATCTGAAATCCACATCCTTAGTGTAAATGGAAGAACATGAAAGACAAACACTTTAAAACTGGAGAGGGAGGAAAAATAATAGAAGGCAAGAGTTCTGGGGAAAGTTAGAGTGTAGCTGCTCTTTGTTGAAAGATGGATCAATAGTCCCTGTAGCCTCTAAAAACCTCTCAACGTGTTTCTTCAGGCTACAGCTGCATCCAGCAAAGTCGGCAGTGCCTTCATGAGTGACGCAGCTGGACCAAGGCCCGTGTGCCGGGGCGTGTGGGTGCCAAGCTGGGATGAGCTGGTAGGGGAAGGTGGGGTGACATTTGTGGCTGGCTGGCACGAAGGCGCCATTTCTTTCCTTGCGCCGGGGTCCATGCCAATCACTCTGCAAGGCTACCTGGAAAATTATGTTTTGAAGCAAGAAAAGAGCCTGCTTAATCCTGGTTAATGCAAAGCCTGTTAAAAATGATGTGCACAATTTTAAGAGTTTGTTTCAAGCTGGCTAAACCATGAAAAGGGGATATTTTTTATTATAATTTCTCTTGAAGCAAATTAATTTCCATTCCTGCTGAAGTGAACCTTCAGAGGGAGAAAGAATCACAAGAGCTAATGGGGAAGGCGTTGCCTATATAACACTACCAAAAATATTCAGTTACTCTTTCCCCACAAAGCCACTGAGTAATTTAAAAAAATAAAACATCAGAAAACAGGGCAGCTTGCTTCTCTGTAATTTAGAAGCATAAAAGGGAACTGATGCTGTAATTACAGGCTGAAAAACCAAAAGCCTCATTTTTTAAAGTTGTTTCGGTGGACTTTTTTATTGAATTCGTATTAGCTCCTCCAAAGCAGGGACAAAACCTCCAGTCAAGGGCTTTGTTCAAATTTGAATCGACCAAGGAAAGGTGCTGGAGGGGGCCCTGGCAGACCAGAAGTTATTAGTGTGCCACAAGGCAGAGATCCAAGCCAAGTCTAGGATTTGCTGCAGGCAGAGGTAAGAGAACAGGAGGAGATTTGCCGTGTCTATGGTATTTTTCATCATACCAGAAAAGTATCCTCACTTCACAAATCAGACACTCGAGGCACAGAAAAAAGATCACTAAAACCACTGCTGAAGAGACAAAAGTAAAGCTATGTTAACATGCCTTCTGTATTTTTCTTAAACCTTCTAATCCTTTGGGTTCTGATGTGGTTAGTGTAGATATAGTTGGTGTATATACATGTATTATAGTTAGATATGTGTATGCATACATACTATAGTTAACTATTCCCAAGATTAGTCAATTTAAGCTTAAATATTGTAGGACCATCCCAGTCATGGGACTGATCAGTTGCTTTGTTTTCAAACAAATAAAATGAAACCCAGAGAGGAAGATGCATTTGCAGTCAGCCTTTCCAGGGAAGTGAAGAGAGACAACATAACTTCAAGAATATTGTGGCTTTTCCAAGTTCTTTGTTCCAAGGTAAGAGAAAGCCACTTCCAGTGCCTCTGTGTCCTTTTCCAGTAATTCAAGCTGTTGGTGTTGGTTATTGTCTGTTGGAATGTCAAAAGAGATGGTCTCCTCCCTCGCCTCAGGAACACTCTGTTGCTTGCATACGTCAGAAAAAATTTGTAGGCAAGGCTTCTGACTTTCTCATTTCCTTTCCTGTTTTGTTTTGCAGGGATTTTAAGCTCTTGGCTTCCAACCTCTCTTTTTATAGGCCTTTTGCCTTTGTTTATTGCCATTTCGATTTTATTTATTTTTGTTAAGATGCTTCAGGCACGGATGCCTATAAATTAAAATGCATTATTATTATAATAAAGTTGCGTCAGTGCTGAAAGCCAGACTGGCCAACATAGACCTCTAAATAGAGGGCTAAGTGAGAAGTTGGATGGTATTGACCTCTACTGCATGCAACACAGCAGAAAGTATCTAATCTGGGAGGTGGAAAATATGGAGAGTAGATGCACAAAGGGGTGCTCATATAAGCATCTAGTGGCCTGAAAAGTTCATCTTTGAAAACTAGGATGACCATGAAAAATGTTAAAACTTTCAGAGGGAACCGAGATGAATTACATGCTTATAAAATTGTGGTTGTTCTAAACTGTTGGGATTAAATGCTAAAACTGGCATCATACTTCGACTTCCATTTCAAATGGGCCAACCAACTTGAGAGAGCAGTGACTGTGCACCACCACAATTACAGGGAGAGGTTGCTTATTGCAGCAGCCACCTATGAAATGAAGAGTTCAATGATCAAATAAACCAGCCTGCTCTTTGTTTCAAGCTTTTCTTTGAATATTCAAAGTTTTCACTTCAGTGCTTTGAATTTAAAAAAAAAAATAGAAAAAAAAAAAAGAAATAGATACCCTGAGTGTTACTGCTTGTCATTTTGCTCCTGTGGTTAACCCAGCTCACAAACATTCAAAGACTTAGCAGTTCTCTTTGTAAGTGTGAAAACTCTAGGTAAGATCCATCCTGCACAACCAGGAACCCTTCAAATTGTGTTATAACTTTAGTACTTAAAAAGCAATTCTTAAGTGCCTAAGTTGTCCATGAAGTAAAGGAGATGCCTCAGAAGGCTTTCAAAACAAAATTCTTCTGTCTAATGCACATGTGAGGATCTCCATCCCAGGGGAACTTAGGTTTGGTATGCAGTGCATGGGTATGAACACAAGTTGTACCTTGCCCTTTGTTTCCAGGACTGCAAAGGAATAAAATCCAAAGCTGTGGTCAAATGCCATCTGCAAAGGACTCAAAAGACAACAAATATATCCCCCAAGCTCACAGCAAATTCAGTGAAAGTATACCTGCTAGAGCCTTAATTCTACAACCCATCATCTCTTATGTTAATGTCTTTTTAATTTGTAGTGTATTAGTCTTATTCTTGTTCCTCTACTTTAAAAATCTATGAACTACCAGTAATTTATGTCTTCTGATTGCACTAGGCCTGAAATGTTTTCTTACCATTTCTTGGCTGGTTTGATTTCTTAGCCTTTTCCAAATGAAAAATTATGAGTCCTGGTTTTTGTTTGGCTTGGTTTTGTTTGCAAAATATCTGATCATCTAACAAATAGAAAACCTAACAAAAACATTCCCTTGGAACAAAGTTCTAAAAATCATGTCTGATTTGCCACAGGTTTTCCCCTTGATATAAATAACATTGCTTTTAGCCAGTAGGAATCAACATAGCAGACATTAGAGGCTGATCTAAAACTGTATGATAATAATATCTGAACTCCTGCTTTCATTACTTTAATGGAAAGTCCGACTTTAAATTTTGCTAACCAGGAAACAGGCACCACTACATACTTCTTTAAAAGTCACAGTAGCTAAATTTCTACATGAAGCCCCCTTTCTGGTTTTCCCTGTGAAAAGCCCTTATGTACACATGGATGCCTTGCATGCTATCCAGAGACAATGATAGTAAATACCCCTTTTTGCTGAGACAGGAAAAGCTGGACCGTCAGCAGTCCCTTATTTCACATTTTAAACATAAAAGCAACAGTATGATATTATTGAAACAGATATTAAAACCAACTGAAAAATAGCAGTATCTTCTTCATGGCTAATTTTTTCTGCTGCTCATTCTGTTAAAGTGCAGCTCTCAGCAGTTTCCCTGTAGTTTTCTGTCAGAACACGGCCATAGGCCCAGCTCAGAGGGTCTGTCCTTCTGCCTACTATAAACTTTGATGCAAGACTGGTCAGTGTGCTATCTCACTCCCTCCCTCATTGCCAAGGGATCTGAAATGTGCAGTAGATTTTGCACCTGAACAACTCCTGCCCTCTGGACCACTGCTTCTGAGCGGGTCCCACTGAAGCATCGCTAGAAGCTGGGAGACAGAGCTCTCTGGTCCTACTAAGATCTGGTTAAACTCACATAAAGTTCAACGGGGTCCAACTTTTTATAAATATTTTGGGGCAAAATAATTTGGGCCACATTAACTGAATCATCTGCCGTGGTATTTTCCTCTTCTACTCAACTACAATCCAGTTATTCATACGTGTTAATTAATAAACCTTCAAGAGCCAAAGCATTAGTACATCATTTATTCCTTGCTGCCAGGAAAATTATACAAGAGACTTTGTATTCATTGCGCTCTTGCCAGTAAAACTGTACTCAAGAAACGGAAAATCTGGGAAAGACAGACTGCCCATTCTGTAAAAGCATAGAAGGCATACACCAGACTTTGCTTATCATCTCCTTCAACAAAAAACACACAGCCTTTATGGTCAAATGTGAGACTTCAACAAACAAATCTCAGAGAAACTGCCAACTCATTTGGGGAGGAAAAAAAAAAGTCCTTCCCAGAGCACTTTTCTTTCTTATCTGATATTGGAGCTTTATAACTGCTCTGTTCCTTTAGCCACAAGCCTTGTTAATGAGTACCACTCAGCAATGGCTACATAACAGCTTCCAGATAATGTCTCCAGCTGTGATTTAACAAGGGCACATACGTCCCTCCTGCAAAGATAAACAAAGTGGAACTTTCCCAGCGGTATCTGTTCCAGTCTGGTGGAGAGGACATAACTCAGTGCCTATGACACTGCTCCTCTGCTACAACCACTTCCCTGGAGCAGCAGCTGGGCTGGGTACCCAGGGTGGTCAGAAAGCTTGCCTTCATACACAGACCATGGAGCTAACATTTAGGTCAGCTCCTTTAACTGTTCTCTTCTAACTTGCCTGTATTCTTATATCAGTCTAAATGACCTCTTTGTTTTCTGCATGTCTCTTCTGCCCATGTGTCACCGCAAAATTAATCAAAATGGAAAACTTGCGTAAACATTTATTAAAATGTTCATTCTCATTCAGCAAAGCTATCTATTTATCAAAGTAATCTGTTTTCTCATGTGGAATGATCTTATCCATCCACATGAGGAGCCCTTAGAGATAAGGAAACATAATTAATGTAGAGGTTTATGAATTCATTATATAAAATTCTTGCCTGTCATTGAAGAAGAATAGCCCATCCCCATCCCAAGATGTGTATTTCTGTCTCCCTTGTCTCCAGATAAGCCACAAAGGTAGCATTTGATTTGAGAAGGTTTTACTCTTACGCCCAAGTGATGACTTGAATATATAAATATAAGGGTCATTCCTCAAGAAAACAGTTTCTCCTACAAGATTGTGTAGTATTTGGAAAGCACCCAAGGAAGATCTTCATAAAACGTCTGGTTTTCTGGTGGTTTTGTCCTCAAACAAAACAGATGTGCTCAGGTTTTGCTGCCCTCTTCCAGTGCAGGCACAAGTACTGTGGTAGAGAAAAAAAAAATCTGGTAACCAAGCCTTTGATACAGAAAAACCACATGGAGTTGAGTCATAAACTGTGGACAGGAGACAACTAATTATGGGTTGTGTTAGGCATGGGGAACAGGTTAACTGCTACATAATTACAATTGAGATCGCTGTGGACACAGTCAAGGAAACCCAGTTAATAGAAAGAAGTAAATGAAAATGTATTGGTACATAAAAATGAAAACAAGTCCTGTGTGTTTTCTTTAGCTTCTTCAGCGATTTCAGATGTTCTCGATGCTTTTCTGCTGTTTAAACCTTATACTTACGAAGTTTAAAAAGAGGTTTAAATTTCACATTCTGCTACTTTTCAAGAGAATGGCAGAGAAGGATTTAGCAAAGATTTCTTTAATAAGTGCCCTGCACTGCCAGTGGAGTGAAACTCCAGAGTCAGGCGACACAATACAAACTGGAAATCTGTGAAATGGAAACTCCTGTGAAATAGATCATTGAGCGGTGAAAAGGAGATGGGTGGTCATACCAAGAGGGTTGGTAGTGGAAAGGCTACGGGGAAAGGAGTGGCACTGGGAGCGGGATGCTCTGGAGGATGCTGTGGGCAGCAGAGCCCTGCACTTGCCTTGGGCACCCTGTCACCCCAGTGGCCCTGCCAGAGCTCGGGCAGAGCCCTCTGCTTGAAGGCCACCACTTGTGGAGGAAAACCTTCTTCTGACAGCAACAAGAGAGAGGGAAAAGTGAGGTGAGCATCCAGACAGGCTGCATCCCTGAGGCTTCCCTGAAGGCCTGACTCAGACCAGTTTGAAGGCTTCCCCATTTCCTCCTAGCTTGGTGGAAACTTTTATCCTGGTTCCTTGAACTCACCCTCCAAAAGTACACACCATTTCTGAGTACACACCTATATATAGCCTCTGTCAGAGGCTGTTTCCCGTTGACACTGGCTAAATGTGGTCTTGAAGTCTGAGGTTGGGGTGATGGTTCTCTACCTGAGTGAGTAGGCAGGCAGCCAAATGGACACCCAGTTTGCTTGACCTTTCTGTGGTGTCACGACTTGCACAGTGAAGTTGCAGGCAAACACTGTGGCTCTCCGGGTTTCTCCGTTTCCCACAAGGATTACACTTCTGGTGCTGTTGTGGGGATGCCGTGGGTAAGCCCGGGTGGTGCAGGGCATGCCAGCAGCCAGCAGCACAGGGTATCCCTCTGCCACACCAGGCATTTCCTTCCAGCTCTGCGGCTGAGGATGCACTCTTGTGCAAGAGACCCAGGTGTGATCCTGATCTTTCAGGCACATGGCCATTCATTCTGGTTTTTGATCTTGAGCTGTAAAGGCACAGGTTTCCTCTTCAGATAATCAAGGAGGATGTCACAATGTCCTTGACATTTTCCATAAAAATTTCTGGCAGTTTCTGGGTCCTATACATTTATAGATGAAGGTGTTTCTGTTTAAAGCACATTGACAGCAATGTATTTGCACAAGTTAATCATGTGGGAAATGTCCACTACATATAAATCAATATAGCACCTCACAAGCCTTCATAGTTTTTATTACTGAAAACAACTTAGTCATCTGCACACTTTAATTAGCTGACTGCCTGCTTCCTCTTGCAGGTCATCAGTGCTTGAGATACCCCCTGTCCCAGAAACAACCACTGGCTTTACACCACGATTCATTTATTTTCTGAGCTAAGGAACAGACTTCCACTGTGTAACCATTTCCAAGTCTTTGCCAAGACTTTGCTTCTTGCCCTATGGTTACTTATACTCCAACCACTTGTAGTGTGGATATTTGGAGTGTCTATTAAAAAATTATGAAACATGTTTATTGAACACACATATAAATTGCATTTTCCAGATTACCTTCTCTGCAACTTACCTTCAGGCTGTACTGTTCCAGTCACTGACAAATTGCTGTTCCGCATTCACCAAACCTATGATTTAGAAAGACAGAAGCACTTCTGATTCCTCTCCACATGAAGAAACGTCCCATCTCAAGACCCCAACAGTGAGTTATGAGCGTGTAGAGTTTTGCAGCCACTGCATATTGGAAGCAACAACTAATTACAAAACTGCAAAGTGAAACATAATTACTAAGGAAGAGTATTTAAATGTCACCATAGTTTATTTTGACAGATGAGCCTGTCTTGAAAATGAGGGATTTCCCAAGAAGAAATAAAGATTCTCAGGTTATTTTTTGATCTAAAGGCAATTTCCATACTTTTCATTTTATCACCTCCTTTGAAGGGAATCATGACTCAGAGAGGCACAGGGTTACAGTTGGAATGAACATTAAAGGCTCTTGTCACTGCAGCAAGACTCTGGAAATCCATGAATTTTTTTTCCTGTTTCTCCTGGCAGCAGTGTGATAGGATTTAGAGCAAATTTGGGCCCTGATGGATGACAATTGCGCTCCGAGAGAAAAAACAGAAATAATTTCAGAAAGCCTTTATATATCATCAAGCAAGGACCACATACATCAGGGTTCAGGGGTCCATTTCCAAGTAATCTGAGTAGGGGGAAAGAAAAAAGAAAACAGGGAAGCCAGCATCGTGGGGTACCTAGGAGATGTTAGATCACACAGGCTACTTCCTGTACATGAAAGTGAAAGCAACAACTTGGCTTTCCTGATGCCTGTAGTCATTTCTGCAGCTGAAGTACTTACTTTTGTGTGTATCTATCTGATGTTGGCTGGGTAAGGTATTTAAGTTTTTGTGAAAGGCAGGTGACTGCTCCCAGCTGTGTGCTGTTCTCCTAACTTCATTGCTTTTCTGGGAAAAGATCTCGAAATGACGCTCAACTGTAAACATACCATTTTTATTTAATTAGTTTAAAGTCCCACGGTAATTTGTAGGCCAATCCATGTCTTGATTGAACTAGTACATGCTGTAACACTGTAGTAACTAACTTAAATATCCATCCTTAAACATCCACCAAAATTGAACTGAGTATTTGTCACTCCCAGATTTATGCCACAGACCAGCTGTCCCATGAAAGTTCAGAGAATTTAAACTGGAAGTTCAATATATGCTTCACAAATCCTCTCATACATGCTGCTCAAGTTTAGTAAGAATACCCCTGGCACTGTCTAAGCATTGTCCTTCCCCTTTCCCACTTTCTATTTTTGTTTAACTTTCAAGTTTTTCTCCTTTTACAGTCTTATTTTGGTTGCAGGCACCCATTTTCTTCATGTTCAATTTAGGTATGGGCCACTTTCTTAGAACCAAAATGAAGGCATGAGTAAGGGAAATGGTATGTAGAATGTGAGCACTGGTGAGGAGTAGATGCCCTCCATTACTACAAGTGAAGCCTTTATTATCACCATGACAAGCCAGTTCAGAGCTGTCATTAAGGCACCTTTATTTTGGCATAGGAGGAAATAATCAGTTGGTTCTTAAATTGTTTCAAATTTATAGACTCACACTAGGGAGTAAAAAATTGCCTTGTCACTTGGGCCAGACACACGGAAGGACATTTGGGCATTATAGGTCTCTCAAAGAGAGTTTAACCACTAGACCTCCTATAAAACATCTGGAAATTTGCAGGGCAGATTTCAGCAGAGATTTTGACCTCAATGCCAATGTGACCTTTTTACTTGCATGAAGCAACATCACATCATATTCACCACTGTTGCCCAGATGAGTTTATCACCAGGGCTCCAAAGCCACAGTGGTGGAGAAGCAGCCACCCATATTTCATACTCCTGGACGGAGAGGAGGTAGCTTGGCATGTACAAAATGTATCACTAGTTCTGCATCCCGTTACCATCTTCCTGTGGTGGTCTCTTTTCTCCATGAGATATTTTAATTTTTATTCCCATTAACCATATAATCAGGTCCAACACATACCTGATGGCCATGTCTATGAAGTACAACAGTGGCAAAAGTTGAAATTATATCAATGAAATTGAACTGTGCAATTTCTAAGAAAGGTAAAAACTGGGTGCACGCAAGTGCCTAGGAACTGAACAGCTTTTTCATCCCATTGTGCAGAGATATGAATTGTGTTGAAATTTGAAAACAAGGTGTAAGCATGCAATTAAAAAAAAAAAAAAAGGAAAAAAGAGAATTTAATTCCTCTTCCAAGCATATTTGCTTATTTACTAAAACAAATGGGTAAAACTATCATCAGGAAAACACTGCTACATGACCATTGCCTGAAGTGTATTCTTACCACTGGATCATAATTCCCTTTCTTTCCATTCTTTAAAAGTTCATTCAGTTCTAACTTCTACAGTACTGTTTATCTAGAGTACCTAATTATATAGTGCAACCTGCATCTGGAGTGCTGGTTCAAGGTTATTATAGTTCTCCACAGACATAACAAAAATATTATTTTAAACTTATCCCTTGAGGAAAAATGGCTGCATTTTACCACTGATAGAATCATACAAATGCAAAATAAAATTACTATAACTTTATAAATGTAACAGTGTTGTCAATTCAGATTAATATACTCCATGACACTTGCTGTCACAGAAATATCTCCTTTTTGTTTCTGCTGCAGACATAAGATCTGTCAGACTTAAACTAAATAAATTAGATGTATAAAATGACAAATTACAGTGATAGGCCAATAAGAAAGGTGAATTTTATGAATGCTTGTCAGTACATGTTCCTTGTTGGGTAGGTTTGATAAAATTAATAGACTATGAATAATGGAGCAGGAATAATCATTTAATAGTGTCTCCATACTAAGTATGTGGGAAAAAAAAGCTTCTACTTAATCTATATCATAGTGATCATATGCAGAGCACCATTACTTTCACTACAAAGAAGAAAACTTTCTTTGGCAGCAGTAGAAGGAAAGTGGGTAGATAAAACAAACTCTTTAATTCATATGTCCTTACTCATAGGTTTCCCGTCAAGCATGGTTTCTTCTTTATTTAGAATCAATACTAAGTAAGGAAAGGATAAATATATAAATCACAAAACTCTGTGGGTGTATTGGTAGCCAAAGTAAATTGTCTGAGGTTTGGAGAGACCATGGGCTTGTTCTGCATTTGCTCTAAAATTCAGAAGTGATGAAGAAATATTTTGTTTCAATCCCTAGAATGAGGGCCATGAGCCGTGCTGGGAGCACTGGCCATGTTTACAGGATGCAGCATTCCTGAAAGATCCCTTGTGGATCTCTCCTGCAGTGTAAAGGGTGAGTGCAAGGTAAGAACACTGTAGGACCTTCTCCTAAGGGATTTATGGGATGGAAGCCTCATCTGGCTAACAACTCAGGTAACTATTCAAGTGCAAACATAAAAATAGCCCCTTTAAAGTCAGCAATTACTTTAAGATAAGGAATGTGATTAATTATTTTACTGATAGTGGAATAAATTAAATGTACTCATACCACCAAAAAAATTATTTCACTGTTACCAGACAAGTCACTTGCATTTTGTCTGTGTCAGCACCCTTACATGAAATGGATGCAGTAAAATGCCTGGGTGATGACGTGATAGAGCTGTGGAAACTCACATTTTTGGTATATCCTAAGAACTCCAGAAAAAGGTAAGTCAGAAGTTCAGAAACACTGATTTTTTTTTAATAATGCTTCTGGTTAGTTGCTCAGGTAAGGCAGTCCTCAGATAATGAAGTCAGCTGGGAGAAATCACCAGTTTCTTAAGTGTATGATTTAATGTTACTGGAAACCTCTGAGGCTTTATATGTGTGCAAATATTTTTTTATTCCTCTTAATGATCAGAAAGAGCCTTCACTTTTATCTGGGTAAAAATAGTATCAATATTAAAATAAGTTTGGGAACATGGGAATTGCTACTTCTAGGTATTTGAAGTAAAGTAAGCTTGAAAATAGGAAAATATGAAATGCATTTGTCTAGCATAGGTACTCCTATGCAGCAGGCTTCACTAAAGCTTTGAAATTCTTAAATCTGTGACCATTTATGCCCTTCCTTTAAAATCAGGCATGTTCACACCATCTAGGCAGATAAGCCTGGTCAAGTCATTGTAGAAAACTCCTTCACTCTTCACAAAAGGTTTTAACCTGCAAGGGATTAAACATCCCTTCAAAACATCTGAGTGTAGCCACCTAGCTGGGTCTGACTGTTGCTTAGTTAAAATTGTCAGAAAAAGATCAATATCCGAAAGAATTATTGTTTGCATTGTGTTACTGTACAGTTTGATTAAACCCCCCTTCCTTCTTTCCTTCCTTCCTTCCTTCCTTCCTTCCTTCCTTCCTTCCTTCCTTCCTTCCTTCCTTCCTTCCTTC
>JAWWMO010000083.1:137884263-137910690 GCA_035047845.1 Dendrocincla fuliginosa | reverse complement strand
CTCTGCCCATTCTGAAAAAGGGAAGAAAATGATTTGAGCACTCAGGATGGGCATGAGGCTTCATTGGCTCGGCTCCAAAGGGAATGAAATTACTTTGAGGAATTTTCAAATTTTGCATAAAATTAGCAGGATGCCAACCCACACATTCAGATGTGGGACAGATGAAAATTACTGTCACAGGAGATGTGGAAAATCAAATGACAAGACAACATGCTCCTCATTCTTGTGTCCAACAATGACAAAAATCTGGAAGGAAGTGGTAACATAAGGGGGACTATCTGGGCTTACAGGCTGCCAGCACTGATGCATTGTTTTTATTGCATGTCTATTCATAACTAAAAAATGTAGCAAAACATGTCATAAGGCTGGTCCTTATGTACAAAAGGTTCAAGTAAATGTACTTCTGGAGTCACTGGGTGTCAGGGGGACTAACACTGAGTTTGCAGAATAATTTCTTTAGGAGAAAGACTGCTGGTATAGGAATGGAGATGACATGAAAGAAGTGTTGCAAAAGCTGGGACAGCAGTGTGAGTGGCACAGATCTTAGGTGACCAATGTTCAAGCACTTGATTGCAAGGTAGTGGGAGAAGGCTGCAGAAAATCTGGCAAGATTCCTCATGGAATGAACCCAAGAAAAAATTCATCATTCCAAAGGGGAAAGTCTGGAAGACAGGGACAATATTTCCAATCTTGTTTTCACTATTTATTTCAACCTTCAGAAATACACTAGGAAAGGTATTTGCTTTCTACATTACAGCCCACGGTATCCTGAATAGGGCAGATAAAAAGAACAATGATGTTTTAGGTAGGAAATAATACTGACAGAGGCCTCTTGATTGACATTTAAGACTTCAGCTGTACAGGACTTAAAAGCCCCACAGGAGCAAAAAAGAAAGAGGAAAGCATAAAGAGTTGCAGCAGAAAGATTGGCAGCCAAAAGGAAGTTGGGGCCACAGGTCTCTTCAAGCCTGGGACAGAGTAAGCAGGTTTCTTGGAGCTGAGGAAGTGCCTTATTAGAAATGCCAGGAAAAGAAGGAAATTTTACAGCCCAGCCACAGAGTATGGCTAATGGAGACAGGCCAGATTGGAGCAGGTAGGATGCAGGAGCTAGGGATGAATCTGCCAGTGCGAGTGGATACATGAAAGAAAACATTTCAGACTGCTAGTCAAAAGAAAGTGGGAGAATTTCACTCCCGCGAAATAAATCATAGGAGACCTTGTGGTGAGATCATTATTTATGTAGAGGGTGGGGTAGGACCTCAACCAAGCAGGGTGCTTTCAGCCTGGGGCTCCATCCACAGAAAGATTGTGACAAAGCCAAGTGAGGAAAGCAAACAGCAGCTGAGATGAGGACAGACGGGTCCAAATTTTATAAAATTGCTTAAATCCAGAGACATCCCACATTTTTCCAGACTTTCAACAATGCTACTACAGAGATGATTATGAGAACTGGCAAATTGCTGCTACGACACGCTACTTTTGCTGAGCCCAAGTTAAAGGAAGATATTAATTTAAATTTTTTAAAATCCTTTCTTCCACTCGCAGTACAGAAATCAGGGAGAGCTGAAGCAATCAATCCAGTGCAGTAAAATACCAAAAGCTCCTCTTAGACTGAGAGAAAGCTCTATAATTCATACACCAAATTAGCCAACAGTATTTTTTTCATCACAAGGAAAATAATTTTTTATATGAGATTTTCATGAGAGATTTTATATGAGATAGGTGCTCACATGACAACAAAATACTCCCAAGTGCACTGGGAAGGAGAAACAGTCATTGTCTCAGATCCCAGAGCTCTTCCAGGTCTCCCTGCCAAGCCAGCAGAGTGCAATAGGTGTGATGCTCCTTCGGGAGCTGCACTTCGGTGTCTATCTGGCTGGTTTTAGAGTGCATTCCCTATTTTTCTTTTCACACCTATGGTGAAAAGCTCCTGAATTCACCATCACTGAATTCCTCAGAGCTGAAAAAAAGAGAGGAAAGGAATGAAACACCTGTTTTTTGTTTGCCTTGTTTTTCTATTTCCAGTAATTATGGCACATCAAAGTGAGAAGCATTGGTTCCAAAGAAGAAGTAATATACATGACGAGTTTTGTTCTACTTCAAGCTAGGGGACAATTGGCTTACTGTGGAAAATTTGTCCCAGTCCTTTGTTGTTTCTTGAGTTCCACTAGTGAAAAAAAGAAAAAAAAAAGGAATTTGTTTTTTTCAGATTCAAATGCTTGAGAAGTTTTCACTCGGAAAACACAACACAAACCATAAAGCACGTGGGTGCTCTGGCAACCTGTTTGGGTTTTAATGAGCATCATGTATATTTTTACTGGGCAGAAAGAAGTTCCTGTGTCTTTTTCCAATATACCATTGCTTTAGTGGGAGTCAAATGTGAAGTGAAACCATAGTGTTAACCAAGAGGATGCCAAGATGATAGTGTTCTTCAGTTGTTCCCAGCACTAATACCCACTTGAAAGCAGTAAGGAGACCTTATTTCCTTTTGGGGGGTTTATTTTAGCATTTGAAATATGGCAGATAGCATAATTGGATTTTAAATATCTGATCCAAATTTATTTCAGGGGACTGAGTCAAAACAAATACAAATTCAAGTTTGTCTAGTGCATTTAAAAACTGGCAGCACACGCATTTCAGGACCTCACCAATTACAGCACTTCACTCATTTCTGAAATAGTTGGCTGTGTATTATTTCTATCTAAAACCTGGTCCCACACTTTCAGGCTTAGTTGCGGGTTCATAAGTGTTTGTTCTATTATTCAATCATATTATAAAATGAACCACATTTTCCAATAGCTACTTCATGTTCCCTATTTCATTTTTAATTGCGGCGTTTCTTCAAACATCAGTTATCCCACAGGATTTCGGTTTTGGACCACTTTTGCAAGCCACTAAAAGTGATGAATTCTTGAAGTTTGCAATCTGAGCTCTGTTTAAGCCCACATACCAAAATCTTATCCAAAACCATGTCAAAGAAGCCAAAACCAACACCACACCACTTCCTAGGTCTAAGTTGCATAACAAATGGTACCCTCCCATTAAAAAAACATAGGCCCCCTGGTCTTCTGCATTTTTCATGA
The DNA here is from genome assembly GCA_035047845.1 of Dendrocincla fuliginosa. Taxonomy (NCBI): domain Eukaryota; kingdom Metazoa; phylum Chordata; class Aves; order Passeriformes; family Dendrocolaptidae; genus Dendrocincla; species Dendrocincla fuliginosa. The sequence continues at coordinate 137,907,607 of JAWWMO010000083.1, read as the reverse complement.
ACAGAGAGTTATCTCAATATCCATGATGCATTAGTATTGTCTTGCACCATGTAAACATGAGCTTTCTGTAAATTGTATCTGCTTTTTACTCTTACATTTTTCCTCCAGTTTTCTGTGATGTGATGACACTGTTTGTCTCTCAAATACATAGAAGAAGATTTTATGATGATTGACAGGCTGCTTTTTGTCAGCTAAACCACCTTTTAATCATTATTTTAATTTTTGAATGCCCAAAACTGTCCAGATGCTTCTGGTGCTTATTATCCCCTACCCATTTGCACTCTTGAGGACCCTTCTTTGCCCTATGTTGCAACCACTAGGACATCCCATGCTCTCTCAAATAAGTATATGGGTCTTTCAATGTGGCCCTAAGGAATTCAGAGAAAAATCTCAGGCCAGTAATTCAGCTTTCTGGGGAAAAAAAGATAAATCATTATTACAAAGTCCACATGTGAAGAGAACAATCAATCATCATCTTCTGGTGGAATGACAAAAAAAATGCTGGTGAGGATGAGGTTGTTGCCATATGGTGGCTGGTATCCAAGCAATCACCACCTCTCAGACAAGTCAAAAAGGAAAGGCACCTTCAGCTACATCTCCTATCACCATTCTGTTTGTAAATTCTTGTTGCACCACAAAACTCCCCAAATTTTAATTTTTCTTCTACTATACGTTGCAAAGCACTTTGAATGAAATGAGTTCTTTTACCTAAGTTGTCCTGAAAGGTTTTTGCTCTGGGACCAAAGTAATGAGTTTGTCACCAGGTTGTGTTAGAAAATTGTCTCTAGCTTAAGATGTAAACCAGTCTCGCTGCTGGAGAGGCAGCAGACAGGGGGTCTATCAGGCACATCATCGCTAGTCACCCCACTCTGCTCGGCACTGGGGTGGCTGCACCTGGAATACTGTGGGCAGTTTTGGGCAACACAATATAAGAAAGATATTAAGCTATTAGAGAGTGTCCAAAGGAGGGCAATGAAGATGGTGAAGGGCCTTGAGGGGAAGCTGGATGAGGAGCCACTGAGGGCACTTGGGCAGTTCAGCCTGGAGAAGAGGAGACTGAGGGGAGAACTCACTGCAGTTACAACTTCCTCATGTGGGGAAGAGGAAGAGCAGTCACTGATCTCTTCTCTGGGGTGACCAGTGACAGGGCCCAAGGGAACGGCCTGGAGTTGTGTCAGAGGAGGTTTAGATTGGATATTTGAAAGAGGTTCTTCCTCCAGAGGGTGTTTGGGCACTGGAACAGGCTCCCCAGGGCAGTGGTCATAGCACCAAGCCTGGCAGAGTTCAAGAAGCATTTGGACAGTGCTCTCAGGCACATGATGTGATTCTGGGGGTCTTCTGTGCAGGGCCAGGAGTTGGATTGTTGATTCTAATGGACCCCTTCAATTCAGCATATTCTACGAATCTGTGCTTATTCACTTTTTAATTATTTACAGTCCAAAGTTCATTTTGAGTTCTATGTATAAATATATAGAGAGTTGAGAGTGTGGGAAATGAAAGCAGGAAAGTAAATTCCAAATAGAGTCATTCTGCATGCAGCTACCCAGAATTAAACTGAGATTGCAGTCTGTATCTGTAATTTTGATGCTTCCTAACATCTGATAGCCTATCTTGCAGACAGTTTTCTTTATGTGAAGGTAGAGGGGAGTGTTGTCTGCAATTTTTAATTCTTTTTTTCTTTGAAAAGACAACAAAATCCTTTCTGCAATTCCTCTATGTGGAATTATATTGACAGCATGGAGGCGTCACTGGCAGGGCTGGAATTTCTATAGAGAGAAAGACCAGACTCTCATCTTCTGGATGGGCCAGCTTTCTAAGGGAGCATGAGACACAGTCTGAAAGTGAACTTCACAGATACTTTTTAGATAGAGACAGAGCAAATCTCATCAACTGGGTATAAATTCAAGTCCTCATGGTCACAGATCATGTGTGCCAAATTACAAGGGTTTCCTTTCATATTTTTAGGTTCTCCCTTGACACATTCATGACCTTTTTTTGCTTTATTCCCTCTAATCCTTTCCTATCGCAAAGCTTCTCTTTCCTGTCTCTCTGCATAGGAAGTCCCATACTCAAACATTATTCACCATAACACAAAACTTTCTGTTCCCATCCACAGTCTCCTCTGTTTCTGCTTTTTCTGCAATTTTTGTGATTCTTCTTTTCCTCCATTTACTTGATCCTGGCTCCACACCCAGCCTCTCCAAACCAGTTCTGTATCTAGTGAGTCTGCTTGCCATCTTCTTTCCTACTTTGGGTCCTTGTTTCAGTCTTTCCTTTTTCCAAACAGTTCTCACTAACTGCCATTCCTAATTCTCTCCTCTGGCTGCTCAGTCATGTCTCCCTCATTCTCTCTTCACCCAGGCTGGCTTCTCAACTAATCTGCTCTCTTCTCTAATTGCCCCTTCATCCCAGCAGTGTCTAAAGGTGACCTATGTCCTTGTACTCATCCTTCCTCCTGGCTTTTCAGCTGTCCAGCAGGAGTTTCTTCATCCCTGCCTTTGTTCTGTTTTGAATTGCCATTCTTACAGTTTTTTCATATAGCCCCTGTTCTTCCTGACTGATTTTATATTATGGTTTCCTTGGCCAACCAGTTTCTCCTTTTATTTAATTTTTGACAAAACCCACCAGAGCTCCCATGCTTTTCCAGCTTAGGCTCTTGGTCTTCTTTGGATGTATATCTGAGATCTTGGTCTTTTCTTACCTGGACTCAAGTGAGATTGTTTCTTGATCTCTGTTGACCTGGCAGTGTGTGGGCACAGGAGGCACCAGTCACGAGCCATCTTGCTACAAGGAAATTCTGGGTTGGTATGAATGCAGAAGGTGTAAGTTATTCTGTCGAGATAATGCAGTTGGCCTGCAAAAGGTTGCACATGCTTAGGACAGACAGGAATTTTGAGGAATTTATCTGCCAAACTCTACCGTATTACTAATGAACAGGGTTTAAAACCCAGCCAAATATGGGCAAATGCCTATGTGTCTGGCACCAGGATGCCTCCAGCCTGCCAGCCTTCAAGTCAAAGCACGGAGTAGCTAGCATTTCCAAAAAAAGAATTCTCACAACCAATTCATTAACATTGGCAAAACAATGTCTTTTTTTCATAATCTTTTTTCTGGGAAATAGCATGACCATTTTTGCTGAAACTTTCCAAAAAAAATCTAAGCAGAGGCAGACACCCAGCATAAAAATTTGCAAAGTTATAAATAACCAGAATAGGAATTTATAATTAGAAGCATCAAATAAATTTATACTATTGAGTAGAATAGTATTGATAACAACCATTTTTATTACTCTAGCTCAAAAAAATGCTGCTGAGGCATCACATCTTCACTGTGTTAAATGCTTGCAAACACGGAACAAGGATATGTCTGCAATATTGTTGTCCCAAAGAGCCTATAAGTCAAAGTTTAGGCAACAGAACACAGATAGATTCAGACACATGGGAAGTGCAAGGAAACAATAAGAAAATACTATTCAGTGTGACTGAATAGTATCCCATGGTACCACCTATCTACAAATTGCCCCACTTTTCATAGGTGTTTGGGAAAATGAGAGCTTTTAAGCAAAGGGAGGCTTGATCAGAGGACAATGAGGTAGTTTTGCAGATACTTAGAGAGGCATAATTCAGGATAGGAAAAAACATGGAAGAATTTAAATGAAAATAATCAATCATGCTGTGGATTTCCAGGCAGATGACATCCACCAGTGAGAAAGGGACTTTCACTAGAGTGGCAGTGGACTGGAAAGCAAGTCAGAGTCAAGGATGGCACCCAAGGAGTCACCCTAATTATTGGAATTGTCGTGGGTTTCCACCCCTGTGAGTACAGGGGACGGTGCTAGTTAAGGACCATCATTTCCCTTTCCTTCCACCTTCTTGCGAGGGAATTGTCCGTTTCACTCTTGAGTGCATTGGAAGGATGATTGTTTTGTGAAGAGCCTATTTCTTTGTCCCCCAGGAGAGTCTGGTTGGAGGTAGAAAAAAGCCCATCTATAGCTCCAACTAAAGTGGGAGTTTGTAGGTGTGGGATAGAAGTGACCATATCAGCTTGACTTCGAAGCCTGAAACCCTCCAGCACCCTTAGCGATGCTGCTCAGCAGTGCTGGTGCTGGGCGCGGGGGCTCTGGGTGTGCAGCCCGGCCGGCCGGGGGGTCGGGACCCGCTGAGAGGGGTCACGGCTCTCAACTCCGCCGGGAGCACCCCCGGCACCGGGCTGGCAGCGGCGTGGGACAGAGATGCGACGGCAACCCTGGGGTTGGGACCGCGCCGGGATCCTGGGGTTGGGACCGCGCCGGGATCCTGGGGATAGGACCGCGGCTGGAATACTGGGGATGGGACCGCGATGGGATCCTGAGGATGGGACAGCACCGGGGCGGGATCCTGGGGATGGAACCACGACGGTATCCTGGGGATGGGACCGCGATAGGATCCTGGGGATGGGACGGCGATGGGATCCTGGGGATGGAACCGCACAGGGATCCTGGGGATGGGACCGCACAGGGATCCTGGGGATGGGACCGCGATGGGATCCTGGGGATGGGACCGCGGCGGGACCCTGGGGATGGGACCGCACAGGGATCCTGGGGATGGGACCGCGGCGGGACCCTGGGGATGGGACCGCGATGGGATCCTGGGGATGGGACCGCACAGGGATCCTGGGGATGGGACCGCGATGGGACCCTGGGGATGGGACCGCGATGGGATCCTGGGGATGGGACCGCGATGGGATCCTGGGGATGGGACCGCGGCCGGTGCGGGAGCGCGCGGAGCGAGCGCCATCTGCTGGGCGGGGAGCGGCGTGCGGGGGGACAGCCATGCTACCGCCACCGCGACGAGTCCCCGACACCTCCTGCCACCTCCTGCCCCTGCCCTGTAACATGTGCCCGACACCTCCTGCCACCGCCCCATAAAATATGTCTGTCACTGCCCATCACTGCCCCATAATACGTGCCCACCACTGCCCACCACTGCCTATAACATCTGCCTGCCACTGCTTGTCACTCCTTGCCATTGTCCCATAACATGTGCCCAACACCATCTGCCACCACCCTGTAACCTGTGCCTGCCACCACCCACCACCATCTGCCACGGCCTGCCATTGGCCTGTGCATCCCATAGTGTGGGTGGGCAGCAGATTTACCCCCACCCACCTGTGACCCTGGCTGCCTGTGACCAGGACAGTCTGTGGGAAACAGAACAGCAAGCACCTCTCCCTTCTCACAAAGTGTGGGAATGGTACATTGTCCAGAGGGGTAATGGTGGTGGAGATCTTACTCTGTGCATGATGATGCCAGCACAGCCATCTCCAGCATCCCAACTCCTGTCTCTGAGGGGTGCTGAGACAAGAGGGTGCTGAGACAAGGGGGGCATGAGACACTCTGATCCCTCTGCCAGTGCCCTCAAGCTGAGCACAGTATCATCTTCACACGAGTGTGCCAGTCATTTGTGCTACTCAGTTCTTGGCTCTTGTTATCTCTTGTAGGTGGCTTCAAGTTGATTCCAGAGCTTTGCCTGCAAACCTGCAGCATCTTTAGCTCCAGTAATTTAGATTGCAGTAAGACATCCATAGTGGACAATGCAAAAAGCATCCCTCACTCTCTGCTGGGTTTATCATCTTTGGCAGGAGAATGAACTCTTCCAAAATCCTAAGCCTCCTTTCTGGAAGGAGTGGGAGGGCTAATCTTCCAAAACAGTCCTTCAGCAATCCCTGGACCTTGGCAGAGAGCATGCATCCTGCTAGCCCCACCAAGCTGTGTCTGTGGGACATAAATATTCTCTCCTCCAGCAATCAGTATCTGGTACACAAGTGGCTGGCCAAGGTGAGAGTGGATCATTGGAGAGGATGGAGCAAAATGAGATGATCTCAGCTGTTTGTTCTCATTGGAAAACTGTCGGAGAAATAATACTACCATTCCAGTGCCAGGGGCCTGGTGTGACCTGCTTTGTTGCAAATGCCTGTCTTTGGCTCACACTTTTAACTGCTCTCCACCACACATTCATAAAGTTTCACAGGAAAAGATTCAGGTAGTTTTCTGATGGATTTTGCCATTGTCTTCATGCAGAGTTCACTGAGAAAAGGATGCTCTTTGAGAAGGCTCAAGAAGTTATAGAAGAATCCATAACTTCCCTTGGCAATTTATTCCAAGGACTAACTGCCCTCTCAGTTAATTTTAATTACCAATTTCTAATTTGCATTTGCCTGGTTTTATTTGTAGTTCTGTCTTTCCCCCTCCTTCCTCCTCTATTTATATTGCCTGGTAGAAACTCAGTCCCATATGTTCTCAATTGTTCAGGGTTTGGTGGGGGGGGTTGTGTTTGTTTGTTTGTTTATTTGTTTGTTTTTCATTAGACAAACTGGCTGAGCCCATTAGAGTTTTCACTTTAAGTAATATCTCTAGGGCTCTGGCAATTTTTATTCTTTCCAGTATCTTTTTCAATTTTTCAACATCCACTCTGAAGTGTGATGTGTTGATTCACACAAGTATTCCCATTTCAATCCAATTAGGAAGACCATGGACAGAGGAAAATCCCAAGACCAATGGCTCCATGTGTTGACATACACAGACACATTTATGACCATATTGACTCTTCTATTGAGGATTCCCATTGAAAGCTTACACTTCTCTCTTCTGCTTTCCTGCAGTCTTGCTGGTTTTTCTGCAAGCATTACCTACATTTTTGTCTTTTTGACACAATACTTTCACTTGATTTTAATAAAAGTCAATTGATTTGAAAAGGCATGGCTTAAGAAATAATTTTCTTTGCCCTATAAACATTATTTTTACCACAAGACAGACCCCATTTGATAGTAATTCCCAGTGACAGCTACTTTATGAGCTTTGTGGTGGTAATCCATGAAGTCAATATTGTACATTTCAGGTAGACGTGACCATGTTTTTTGTCCTCATTGTCAGAGGCTGAGGACTGAGGCACAGCAGGAGTCTAATATTTTACACCATGATGAGTTTTGATGACTGGCTGTGTGCACTGTGTGCATGCTCTTACCCCATAGCAAACATGACATAAAGCCTTTAAGTTTAAACTTCAGTAGAAGACAGACATATCAATTTGCATGTCTATTTTTAAACCACTGGGAATTCATTTAGCAATTTCTTAATCTCTGAGAAATCACCTATTTATCTGAGCCCTGAGTTAGGGATGCAGTCCGAGAAGTTCTTCCTTCATCACATCTCCAGAACTATATTTTCTCTGGTACCACTAATGTGAAATAACCAAATAGCATGGACGTTATTAAAGAGAGAAAAAGTATTTGAAAAGAGTTAAAAAAGAAGACTTGCATTATATCCACATCTGCATTCCAAAAGAAGTTAATTGCTTACATCTGTCTCTTTGGACAATTTTTTTGTCAAGTCTGCCCATAATTTCTGTTATCTTGGCAGAGACAATCTCTGTGTTGTAGTCAGAGATATTCCTCTTCTGATCTATGCTATCCACAGAGGTCGCTTTTGCTTTTCATACCAGTTTCCCCCAGTTATTTACATATAATATTTGTGGAAAAGTTTCGCTATTTCCAATAGCAGTATATAAAACTGCCCTATGCTAGCAGAGGAGATTCACTTTATTGAAATAATAGCGTACACTCATAGAAATCACACTCTTTTAAGCAGGTTCATTTCAGATTAAAATTGAAATTTAAAAAAAAAAAATAAAATCAAGAAGAGGAGTGCTAAAGCATCCCACTGAGATTTTAAAGACTTAGCAATGATTAATTGCTTTCTTAAAACCACTTAACTGCTGCTTAACTTCTTAGACCTTACCCTACAGATCCTTCTCTATATACAAGTATCTAAACCTCCACTTGCAATCCTCTCTTTTTATTAATGTTCCCTCCAAGTAGCTTTTGGAAAATATATGAATAGTGGTTTCAGACCATTTGTAATGATCTTGCTCTTCACCAGAGTCCCTGGATGCCTCCTTCCACCATACTTTGAGATAAAAGAGTATTGCAAATCATTTGTAAATAAAACAAGACAACAGAGCTGAAGCTGAGCGCTTAAGGCACAAAATACATGCTGGTGCTCACCTTGGTGGAACATTCCCTCCCACTAACAGAAATTAAAGCCGACATGCCTTTCTCTGTGTTTTTCTGCCTTTTTTTCTTTTCCTGCTTTTTTTTTTTTCTTTTTTTTTAAGAACAAAGTAGCCATTACTGCTACAGCTGACATGTAAGGGGCTATGGGTGGCAGAGCATGAGCGGTATTACTAACTGCTTGTTCCCACTTTGCACCTTTCCAACTCCAATAATGTGGTTCAAACAACTGTTTCCTGCCTACACTCTGTCATTCATATCCCTCCCTTCAGTGGTTCTGCACCCCTAGAATATGAAAATTGGAAATTTTCCAAATAGATGTAAAAGATTGAAGCCGAAAGGTTATTCTTCTCTTTCAAAACATGTCCTCCTGAAATCTTGTATGGAAGGCATTATCAAAATGATAAGCAGGGTGAAGTAACCTAGACTTTGTCCTTGGAGAGAACTAGATCAATTATTTCTTGTTATGAATAGATTGTTTAGTTACATTTGTACAGCTGCTTGGCAGTTTTGTCAGCTTTGCTACAGTTTGCTTAAGACTCTGGGCATAGGTGAGGGTAGCAATGCACTGCTTGATCCTGCTGAGTGCACTCTGACCTCCCAGCCAGGTGCAAAGAGACTCCCTACAGCTACTTGTAAGGCCAATTTTGAAGAAAAACCCCACTCTAGTTAGGAAAGTGAAAAAACATGCCACTGATCTCTGGGAAACTCTCTTCTTGTTTCTCAACATTGGTGCCATCAGCTAATTCAAATGTCTTCATTGCTCAAGACATTTTAATTTTGTCTTGTGGGGATAAGGATATTTCTGCTTTATGTCCTGGCTGCAATTTTCCTCAAGAAATAATTTATCTGCCTCTTCCTTCTCTTCCCTGTTCTTCCCTTTTGTGTGTGGTTTGAGGTAGTCTACCAACCCTCAGTAGTAGTTTATTGTGCATGGCTATTAATAGTAGTGTTCAATGAATCTTTCTAATTGTCTTAATCCTGGTGCCCAGGACTCCCTGTATGCACACAGCACATACATTGACCCAAAGAGTTTAGTCTACATTGGATGTATGGCATCTTTCAATACTTTTTGCTAAAAAAGACCATGAGGTACTGTGGACCATGTCTGGAGCTGACAGAGGCGGGGCAGATTTAGGTGGTAACTAACAGGGGAAGGGGGTGATCTGGGAGGAAGGGGCCATCCTGATGCTGAATGCTCTTCATTTTTGACTACTTTGAAGCATTAAGCAACTTGACAGCTTGTCCATAATTAAAGGATTTCCTAAGATAGCTCTGTGATAGAGTGACTGCAATGCTGAGATGCAGCAGCACTTTTTCTTTCTGTTATCATTTATACTAATTCCCAGAGGAAAATCAGTTGTGCTAATTAGGACTTGTAAGTCTAAATGTCAATATGTAACTGCAAGGTACAGAGGAAAAGGCTCTTCAGGAATAATGTCTTTGCTGTACAGAAGAACACACTGCAAAACATTTATGTAAAAGGTTAGTCTGAAGCCAGTGGAAAGGCAGGAACCAACCATTTTTTAAATATCTTTGTTAACATTTATCTGTAGCAGAATGAATTTTGGACATTGCCTCCTCTTGAGCAAACACTCCTTATTTGTTAATTTCAAAATATCTTACAGTATGTCTGAGTCCGTGTTGTTCATATCAATAGAGAAGAAGCAAAAAAGAGAGATAAAAGACATCTCTACTAATTGCAGTCCTAAAGGTTAGACATTGAAGAACAGAGATATCTGCCCTTTTTGTCTCCCTGAATTCTTTACCTTTCCATGCAACTGAGATATAAAATAAATTACTTAAGAATAATAAGATAAAAATAACTTCTAGTAAACTGCTTTTTCATTAAGTGGTTGGTTAGATATTGATGTTTAAACAACTGTAGAAAGAAAATCAATAATGACTGCAGCAGTTTGGAGGAAATTCTTTAAAAATAGAATTCCTTTTAATGTCCATAGCACAGGGAAAAAAATAAAAATCAGTGATATTATAACCTGTCAAAAATAGACAACTTACAGATAATTTCTTTTGTTTGTATAAATATGATCTTGAACAAGTTTTTTGTAATTTATTTGTTATGACACAGCTTTAAATCTGTATTTATAGTGTGACAACCAAGCATGCAGGGGTACTGATTAAAACCTGAGGCCCAGGAAATGGGGTGAACTACAATGTATGCAGAGCCTCCAAAAGCTCTACAGCACAATATTAACCTACACACCCGACAAATTACTGAGACCTGCAGGTTATTTGCAACATTTTAATGTCAAGACTCATGAACCTAGAACAAATGTTCCTTTAGCTTTATAAAAATTGGGACAAAGATTTTTTGAAACATGCCTGACATCCATGAGCCTGCTACTCATGCCCACCCTTCACTGCCTCCTGAATCCAGGCTCTCACCTGTGTTGGCCTTAGCCATTAATTTTCTCAGTCAAGCGTACAAAACCTGCTGACCCCAGTTTGGATATGCTTTAATTCAAGCTGAATGTAACATGGGAAAGAACCTGCTAATACAGTTATATAGCCTGGGAAAATTATAGTGTGTCTCAACAGATAACACACCTGAACACGCAAGGAATGCAAAGCCAGCCAGGTTATAGTAATATATGTTGTACTTTGTTCTCCATCCTTCTTTAGGTTAACCTAGATTCTCACAACTAAGTATTTGTCATACAAGTGAGAGCTGAGTTATGACTCACACTTGTCTTCCACCTGAAAATTACGCATTGTCAAACACTGCAGGAAAGGACCGTGTTAGGGGATTTGATTCTCAAGAAAAATACTGATTTGAAATCTGTCTTTGTTTGTAGCTGTGACCAGACAAATTTATACCCTGGCAGATAGAAGTTTGTTATAACAATTTGGGCCCTTAGCAGAGTGGTAACTTCCAGCTGGAATGATCTAGTAACAAATTTTTTCTTGGCAAAATAGAAGCATTTTATGATAAAAATACCAACTTCCTGAAAAAATAGAATTGTTTTTCTTCTGAGCAAAAATGAAAATGAAATATTGGGCTTCAGGTTGGCTTGGATAAAATTGTTTTGTTAACCAACAGCATGTTCCAGCATCCGTGCCCAGGTCCCACAGCTGTCGACGTGCAGGCAGCAGTTCTGGCCATGGGTGCCAGAACTCTGTCCCAGAGCAGAAGGGAGGTGTTAAATTCCACAGAGGAAGCACGGTGAAGGACATTGTGTCCTCTTGGTGTTCCTGTTGTCTAGCTTGTGGTCTCTCCTCTGTCAAATGCTATCAATCTTTTTCTGGGCTCTTCCCAGCCCAAGTGCCCAACCACTGCCCTTGGGTTTCTGAATTCCTCCCAATGAATGGGGCTTTCCTTGTCAGTTTGCATCCAAATCCCTTAATCTTTCCACCATTTACTGACCCCAGGTTCTAACCTAACTTTTTTTTCTCTTGCTTAATTTCCTGCTTGCACTCCTACTCTTTCCTTGGCTGGTGGTGTCTTCAGGGCCTTCTGGGAATAGTTATTTCCTCATTTATATTGACTAATGCAGACATCTTTGTGCCATCAGAAAGCTTCATCCCTTGATGACTTTCCAGGTCATCACTGTGCAATGGAGGCACTCTAGCTACCAATACTAATCCTGGGTAACTGAAGCTGGAATTCAGTCTGTCAGAACTTACAGGACAGATGACTCTTAAAGAGAGAGCTGACAACAGTGAAAAGGAAAGACTGGAGAGCTAAAACGTCTCCTGAAAATACAGAGCAGAAAAAAGATGAAAAAACAACAGCGAGAAAATAATTGGTTTCAAACTGACTTTGATACCATGACATGACAATCTAAAATAAAATAAGTAATACGGGTTTAACCTTCCAGCTTCCAAAATAACAAGACACTCCCCACTGTGGGGACACGTGGTCTTTTGAATGTACAACTCTTTAATCAGCTTGAGAGTTCCCAGCTTAGGAAGACATTTGAGGTTTCCAAATATCCTTTGGGGTTCACGCAAAGTCACTGTTGCCAAAATAATATCTCATATACACAACTATTGTCAGCACTAGAATTTTCAGCCTGCAGCAAATGTGTAAAGCTTAAACAAATTTAACGCTCTGCACCAAGGCTAACCTAGTTCCTGTGGTATGCATTTGTGAAGGGTTAAAATGCACACACAGCTGCTGTGATGAGGATGACATGGAGTGCATCACCCCACGATATGCCATTTCCATGAATGCACTTTCTGTCTTTCAGAGATTCTACAGGCACCACATCCAGGCTTTCTAGACCCAATGGGAAATTTTTCCTTTATATTAACGATCCTCAGGAGCAGTCCTGCAATGAAAAAAGAGGCCACTCTCTGTCTAATTATCCCCTTGCCAAAGTACTTAATATCTTCTTATTGCAAATGTGAAATCACTGGTATGGGAGACTGCTTGTGATGCTATAAGGTGATGGATATCACTAAATGACTTCTGCACTCTTGTGCTCTGCAAGCACTGTGCTGTCAATACAGGTCAATAACAGACTTATCACAAAATAAATAAATTATATGTGCCCGTGGTAAGCTGCAGCTCTACAGGGTAAGTAGAGCAAGTAATTACAGAGGAAAACAATTTCTCCTTCAGATGGTTTTTAGGAGTACGAAGGATAAGTCAACTTTGGCAGCACCGATTTAGCAGGAATCTGGTGGACCTTAGTAGAAGAGGAATATTATCCCTCCTGCCTCTGGGCTGGTGGTAGAATTTTAACAAACAGTTCCTAAGAGACCCCTCAAAGCACATCACTGCATGTAATTCATTAGCTCAGCTGCACCTGAGGTCTTGGATTTTCTGGACAGGGTGTGCTTCTGCAAAGTGACTATAAAAAATAGAGACCAGGCTCAAGTGTAAATCTCCAGAGGAAGTCCAGATGGCTATTCTAAAAATGCAATCAAAAAATGCCTCTGGCCTTGATGATTTGTAGACTGATTTTAATAAGAATTATCAGAGCATTTTCTCTCTCAAACTGTGAGAGGATTTTTCAGTACTGAAATAACAATCTGTCACTCAATTAAAATTTGTTTATGCCACAAACTACAGGGAACTCAGATGGTGAAGGATAGAAAGTGTCACTGACAACCCAATTTGTCAATTTTATTCTTTGGGTTTGGTTTATCCTCTTATCTTTTCTCTAACATCTTTTAAAATATTTGAATAAATGTTACAATCGTTCTGGGAAGGTTAGAGGAAGAATAAATTTAACTAGATTTGAGGAAGTCAGGGTCTCAGCAATTAACACTTCAGTCATGGTTGGCTGAAGATACAATTTCAAAAATCTTAGCCAGTGCAAAATGATGCTACATGGGGATGTGGTACATTGCCTTTGTTGCAGAATCACAGTGTTTGAACACTTTTTAATGAACACAGAGATAAAGTTTGGAGCATATCAAATAACAAATGTTGGCATAGCTTTTGAGAAATGGTTGCTCAAGAGACTATTTTCTAATATTTGTACACACTGTGGCCAGCAAGGAACACTCTTAATGAAAAAAAATATTAAAAATTAATGTCTTTCACAATGTATAATTAAGCTGTGACATGCATTTTTACAAAATATTGAGGTTTGGCAGCATTTAAAGAAAGATTGCATTTTATCAGGATAATACTAAATCAAATGGGGTGGAAAAAAATTCAGGTACCACACAACCTCCCTGCTGCAGGTATAGACATCTAATTAATAATGAGACAAATTTTCCCCTTGACAGGTTATGTTGTAAATGTTCACCACTGGGTTTCCTTATGCCCCCTCCCTCTGCCAAGAACAAATCCCTGAGACAATGACCATGCCAGCAAAGCATGAAGGCGTGCCCAGTTCCACATGTACTTCTTGAAAGGGTTTCACCCAAAGAAGGGCCCATCAAAATTACTGTGACTTTAAGAGAAAAACACTATCTCAAGCACGACCAGGAAATTATCTCCAGTTCTTGGACAGCCTGTTTTATCTGAAAGACTGCCATTTTAACCTAAAAAGGGCCAGACTAGATGGGTAACTGCTGGTAGGGGCTGGGATAAACAGTGCAAGGGGCATTAGGGGACTAGCACAGACAGAAAGTATTCAGGTCTTTGAAGTGTTAGCTGACACACACACCAGAGACAAATTGTTCTTTAGCTTCTTTCACTGTCACCCATAAGAAATTTGAGGTAATCAAAAAAGGTAATGTTCTGCTCCAGATTATTGTAAAGCACGGTTCCTTTCTACAGGAACAAAAGTTAAAGCAATTCTCTGTGAAATTTTATATACAGAAAGAACTGTACAAAGGTGAACTCCAGCAAAGAATGGCACAGGGATGAGAGAACAGTCACAATATATAAAATTAAGCTTCTGTTAAAAGCATCTTCTGTAAATCAAAATAGCTGACCAAAACAGTATATTCAGGGAAAAAAAAAAAACAACAACCAACCAAACCAAAAAAAACCAACCAAACCAACAAAAAAACCCACCAATTTTAAAATTGAAAATTTCAGTGAATACCTCCTTTAGCTCTGTTCACAGTTACATTCCCAAGTAGGGGCACTGGTAATGATGACTACAAACACAAGAGCATGCTAAACAGGAGGCATGGAGTCAGCCCGTGAGACCTGCCCTTGTCTGTAACTTTTGATCCATTGACTTCTCACACAGCTACAACTCCTCGCCAATTCTCAGGATCCTATTGCTCCTCTAACTTACTTGAACTCCAGTTTCATATTTCCCCTATGACAACAGCATTATAATAAATCCAGGGGTTGTGTTTCTAGCACAAGGCTCACTGAGGAGCTGCCTGGGAGATGAAATTGCAATGAGTAGCGTATGAAACTTCATTAGAAGATGAAGTGCTCCATGTGAGACTAAAAGAAAGGCCAGCAGCTACAGCTCCAAAGAGGAAATTCAATGGGCCACAGAACATTATATTTGAAGGTGCTAAACTGGTTGCTAGGTGGGTTGAGAGAGAAATACTTCTCTCCCATTCAGCACAGCCGAGGTGGAAGACTGAAGCCTACCAAAGACTGCTTTCCTCTGAAACCTCTGGCACTGCCCATGAGAAAGGTGGGGGGCAGGGACTGAGGGTTTGCTCCAGTGTCCAGTGCCATCTCTGAAGTCCAAAGACACATCTGCCTCTTCAGGGTGTGCAGGCTTTGGGTCACATCCATCAACTCCATGCAGATACCTCAGATATTCTACTGAACACCCCTGGGCCCTGATGTTCAGGCACCCAGACTGAGCACCAGAGCTCCATTGACCAAAATGTGAGCTCAGACACCTAAATTTAGATGCAGATGCCACTGTCTAGAGATGAACCTGAACCCTGTAATGTGTTATCTGTGGCTGAGTGTTAACTGCTCTATGATTAAACTATATATGCTGGTAACATAGTAAGTCCTTGCAAACCAAAGCACAGCATCTCAAATGTCCTCACATTTTTGTGAAGAGGAACAGTAAATATTTGGTCTGTAGATGAGGTTCTGGAAAAAGAAATGACAGTGTGGCTAAATATATCCTTTGAATCTTATCTGTGAATCTCAGAAGACCTGAGTTGGCAGTGTTCTCTCAGTCAGAATTTCCCCTGGAGTACATGGGATGATGGACTGTGACTGCAAGTACAACTGTGGGCAGAGAGGGAAGGGCAGGTGAGTTCTTCCCATAGGCATGGAGCAAATCCAGGGAGCATGATGCTCCATCTATGCAACGATCTGGGCCTCTGTACTTCCTTTGGTCAAGACAAATCTGCTTTCACCTTCCTGTGCTGCAGAGCCGGCTTTTTTCTGCCTCCTCTTTGCCATTTACTGGAGCACAAGGAATTGGATTGCATTAACCTCTGTGCTCATACAAGGAAGGAGGAAAGGCTCTCACTTCCCTTCTTCCTGGCTGCACAGGTCCAATGACATCCTTGCCCCGGGGTGCTGTACTGGCTTGATTAAACCCTGAACAAAACCAGTCAGATTTGACTCGAAGCTTTTACTACTTAAAACAATTTTTTGGAAAGGGTTAATAAGCAGTTTGAAAATCCTGTATTAAAGACATAAGGCTATACATGTGGAATAATGCAGAATGTTTCATTTTCAAATGGATTTGCTCCATTCTATTTAAATCTGTGACCTTCATGGAATCAAGTTAGTTCTAGCTTTTAGTTTATAGATTTTGTGTTTGGTATTCAAGGTTAACTTCTTGCTTGATTAGACACAGGCTAATGCTTGCAGCTGCAGTACCACAGTGGAAATGAAGTCCTATACTGTAGTTAGTCAGAAATGTCAAGAACCTAGTAGTTATCTGCAAAGAACTCATTTTGTCTTCCATTAGCACCATTAACGTAAGTTTGGTGCTCTTTTGTTTGCATGTTGCAAAACATTAAAATGTCATAAAGTGGAACATATGAGATGATGTGAAGATGACCATCCTTATTTACACACGGAGTGCCATTCTGTTGCTAATTCATTATCACTATCATCACAGAAATAGCAGATGAAAGTTTAAGGAATTTGGAAAAATATTTACCTGCTAAAGGAGCCATGCAAACTGTCCTGGTAAGTAAACGCTTGCTAAAATTTCCAGAGGATTGAACAACATAAAATTCCTATTATGTGGCACCCAAGAAGAAAAGAAAAGAAAACAAACACACAGGACTAAGACAGGTTCATTAACAGCAGAAGTGTTGTGTTTGTCCCTGATTAGTTGCTTAAGATGCACTGGTACTGGCAGAAGCTGGTCTGCCCAGCCAGTGCCAGTGCCTGCACAGAGTCTTTTAATACCCCAGAGTCCTCCCAGCCTGTAGGGAAATGGTGCATGTCCTTTGGCCACCTAATAGGTGCCATGGATTGTGAGACACCTTTTGCAAACGGTATGTCAGAAGCACGGAACAAGTCTGCACCTTCTAAGAATGTGAGGTGTTCTATCTGGGACCTGCTGTCCCTGAACCTGGCTGCTCTCAAGGGCTGCCAAAACTGAGGTCATTCTCATATCCAGCTTAAGAAAGTCTATGCTCAAGACTGTTTTCAGACTGTTTCAGATCTTGTTTGCCTTTGTAGCAGCTGGCTGTGTGACGGTCCTCTCTTCTAGGAGGAGGACAGTGCTGTGTCTGCTGGTGGGCAGTGACATGAAACCACGCCAGAAGACATTGAAGGCACCAGGCCAGGCACTGAGTGCTACCCATAGGCAGGTAGGGCAGCCCTTGGAGAGGCTCTAATATTGCCATGGGAAACATCATTATCTTGCCCTGAAACATTTCCTAAGGCCTTGCCTATGAATTGGCCTTCATTGTATAGTCCTGGTCAGCATCTCCAGGGATATACCACTGTTATGCAGCTGTTTCATGTTCCCAGCTCCAACATGAGCATCAGCTTCAAGTCAGACCTTTGACTTACAATATTTGGTTTACAAATATTACTGACTTTATATCTGAGTGAAGAGAGACAACTCTAGTTTGCAGTCAAAGTAAACACCTTAGAAATGACCTTGGCTAGTACACAGCTGTTATGCATCAGTTTGAAATGAGCTTGACAGGAGAATACACATTGGCTGCTTCTTTTGATGCACAGTTCAAGTGCAGACTTGAGAGCTTCCTGACTGGGAACATTCAGATATGGATCAAGGAAAGAATGTGTTCACACGCAGCTTCCTCCTCCACCTTTTCTTTACTTCCTTTAATCCAGTTTTCAGATATTTCCCCAAGACATCAGCAACAGTATGTGGGGAAGAAATCTACTTAGGGTCTTTAAAAGTTATTCTAGACATAGTCAAATGATTTTTTGATGCTACAGGAACATGATTTTTTCTTCACTTATTAAGTCAGGATTCAATCGGGTTTTTTTATTTTATTTTTAAGTGTTGGCAGTGCAAACCAGAATAAAGAAGTATAAATAAATGCCCTGAATATATTTATTTGTATTTGAAGAGATCAGATCTTTTGGCATTGCTACTAAGATACACAGTGAACTGAAATTTCAGCAAGACAGATAGAGTAAGGAGTAGTCTTTGTAGAGGAAGGTCTTAAAATTGTCCTCAGAATTAAAACAGCCCTCAGGGGTCTCTATGTGAGAATGCAAGGGGTCTTCAGACTCAGGTCTTTTCTTGAGGAAAATAAGGAAGGAAAGAGTTATCTTGAACTCCACTGTGGTGTGGCTGTCCAGGAAAGACTTGTAACTCAAAATTGTCTGCAAGCGTTAGGGGGACCAAATAATATGCTTTTGGTACCAGATCTGAGACTGTCCTGTGCCCATTAGAGGTGGTGATCAGTGGAATTGCATAGGCTGTAGGTTCTCAGATGTGAAACATGTGTCTCTGCCAGGACTTGTCTGCCACTGTCTGTGGACAAAGCCTGGTGTAACTATTCTCTTTGTATTACTTTGTCCACCAAGGCCCTTCTCGTCTCCCAACTGCAGTGATTGAGGGATTTTTCCCCATTCTGAGGACCAAAGGTCTGCCAGATCAGAACCACTCTTGCAAGAGTCCAAGGAGCAGAGGCTGCTCCAGAGCAGGCTGTAGTGTAAATGTAACCTGGTTATGTTGTATCCTAGAAAGGGTCAAGCATAGATGACTTAGTGTTGGCTCTGGGCTACTGTAACCAGCACTGGCCACCTCACAATGCCCAGAAAAGGTGCAATCTGCCAGTAATCTATAACAATGCTGTTCTTGGTGGTGGGGTCAGTCTATGATCTGCTGGGGTCAGTCTATGATCTGCTGAAAGCAACATGTCAACCCAAGTGTGAGTTCAACCAACACTTCTTCCATCATTCTTCACTTCCTGGTGTAAAGGGGTTAAAGCCCCCTTATGCCCAGCTGAAGCTGAGTGGTGGGTAATGGCAGTGTGGTCACTCCAGCTCAGCTTAGAGCATGAACAGGGTCCTGACTGGGAGGAAACACTTGGCCAAACTCCCATGGAGTTGGCTGAACCTCATGGCACTGTTTGCTGCACAAAACATATAATCCTGCTGCAGCATTACAGCAGGAGTTAGCCATCCAGAGCACCGTGGAGATCCAAAGAAGGAAATACAACAAAATCATTTGTGGTCTGGAGGCTTCTCCCACTGGGCCTTATTCATCATTCCCTGTGAAAGCACCATCTCCCCATCATAGAGGTTTGACTGCTTCTCTGGGCAGCTGCCAGGCACAAAGGACAACCACCTTCCTCCTGCCTGCCCATGACTCCCTTCTGAAAACAGCATCTTATACAGTACTTTGCAAACAAATAAATGAAATAATTCTTTCATTGTAATTTGTGACAACTGTGTTGAATGTGACAGTACTGCAGGTAGAGCAAACCACGAGCTTCCTTTCTTAGATCTGTCTGAAATGATGGAGAGGTTTTTTTAACGAACATCAGCAGAATCTGCAGAAGTTCATGGCAACATTCAGAACAGAGGGACACTCAAAATATGAACATATGTGTTAATAGCCATGAAGAACAATTGCCTGAAGTAAACTGAGGACTAGGAGGGAAAAAGGGCCAAAATGACACAGCACAGATCAAGAAGCCAAGGCTCACAGTCAGGGCTAAATGCTTGGATTTGTGAAAAGCGTAAAGAAGGAGCAAGATTTGGGGCTGAAAGCTGGCAAAAAAAGGAGCATGAGAAGAGAAGCTAAGCTGTGTCACTTAATCCTTCTGTGAAAAGAAACAGGGTTCTGATAGTAACAGATAAAATTCACCAATGAGAATGTTTCATGGCATTGCCTAATCCATGGACCAAAGCTTTTTAAGAGTATTGGCTTGTGGTTGGTGGCCTATTCTGTGCATTTCCTGGATGGCCCAATCTACTGGTTTTGTGTCTGGGAGCTCAATTGCACCTTGTTTAAAACATGGCATGCATCTCTTAGATACCAGTGATTATTGGCTGATTCATATAAATGTTAATATGAATACGGAGGTGAGGACTTTCCTTTTCCCCACAAAAGACTGAAAAATAAATCATAGATACTAATGTTGATGCCTTGGAAATGAAAGCTAAAGTAAACTGTCAATGAGACTTACGTAAATGGCTCCAATAAATTTGTTTTGAAGGGAACTCAAACTCTTAGCATCAGCCAGCTGGCATGTTCAAAGTCTGTAAATATTAAAAGCTTTTCTTTGGCAAGAATACCAAAATATTACTGGTATCCCTGGCATGTAATTCAAATTAAAATGAAGTCAACTGGAAATGTTATCACAAACATTAAATAGTCCTGATATCTTCTAAATGGAGAGCTTCATTATGCCAGGCTGACATGACCTCAAGTAGTGCTTGAATAATGAGGACTGTGCTGGGTGATTCCCTGTTAGGTATATGAAGTGTTTAATAAGAGACATGTTTTCTTAAACAACTTAGTACCTTTTCTTTGATGTGACACTCTGCAGTGACAATCCTCTCCCTTCTGGCTCTTTCTGCAGCAAGCACCAGGCTGCACTACTGCAGAAACAAGTTGGGTTTTCCTTTGTCTAGTCCTTGATGCTTGAGACATCCTGAGCCTTTTGCATAAAACTAAAAAGCACATGAGCCCTTTGGAGAAGGTCAGCCCAGCAGCACAGGTGCTGAATGCTGATGCTGTGGATGCACTGAGGATTTCTGGATGTGCAGTGGCTCTTGATGGACATGTCCAGCCTGTTGTGTGAGCACTCTGTGCAACTGTAGAGGACCAGACACTCAGGGGAGAATTTCCATACAATTAGAAATCCTGTAGAAATAAAGCAGTAGCCCAAAGTATGTGCAGAGGACATTTGCGGAAGATGATTCCGGGAGAGGCTGGCTATCCAGTAGCCTTATCTGTTCCTGATTCCTGAAACATGTGTCTCACAGATGGCTTCTGGCAGCCTGGGCTATGATGTGGCTTACCCTCATAAGCCCCAAATCTCTCTGAACTGCATGAGCAAGGGTTTGAATCCATGCTAAGGCACTGTGTGTTCCTGGGTTCCTCCTCCTTCTCCCCTCAGCCCTCCAGAAGGGTGAAAGTGAGAAAATTTGTGGGTTGAGATAAAGACAGTTTAATTGGCAGGTGTTCAGCCACCCCTAGGAAAGCAGGGCTCCATCATGTGTAATGGTGACTTGGGGAAGACAAACACTACTCTGAACATCTTCCCTTTCCTCCTTCTCCTCTCAGCTTTATGTCCTGAACCATATGGCATGGAATATCCCTTGGATCAGCTGAGATCCACTGTCTTGGCTCTGTCCCCTCCCAACTCCTTGTGTATCCCCAGCCTCCTTGCTGGTGGGGTGAGATGAGAGACAGCAAAGGCCTTATACTGTGTAAGGGCTGCTCAGTAATAACAAAAACATCCCTGAATTATCAGCACTCTTTTCATCACAAATCCAAAGCATAGCCCCATACCAGCTACTATGAAGAAAATTAACTTTATCGCTCTAAACACCAGCACAGTCCAGAAGTGAGAATCATCAAACAAACAAAGGCGTGGAGCTGCCCCCCTGTTATCTGGCCCAGTGGCCGTGGCGCTGTGGCTCACTGCATATGCTCCAACACGTGAGCAGCTGCATCTGTGCAGCAACCTTGCAAATGCCAGCAGAGCTCTCCACAGCATTGCATAGCATTTAGCCTGGGTAGACCAAGACCTGCACAACTTGTAATTTAATTTTTATGGCTCTGTGCTATGGAATGATGAATCTAGCAGAAAGCACAATTTTGTATTGTTGAAATATCAAAAAAATAATGCCCATGATGCAGAAAGAATACATTGCCAGGTGCAATTACTTTTGGATGAAAAGCAATAGGAGCTGGTGTAAGATGTAGACTTTCATTTTTTCCGTCTTTTCAAGCATCAACTTGGCAAAGGGTTAGGTATACATAATGCAATATTGCATGGTTATGCAGAGGGGCAACTTGTGCATTATGGCATCAGATTTTTCAAGGTTATCTAATGGAAGAGGCCACAAGTGTGTCTAGATTTTGTTCCTGCAAGTCAGTAATGTGGAAGATAATAAAATATTTATGTTACATAACAGGAACCCTCTGGTTATGCTTTATTTTTGGAAATGTTAAAAAAAATGAAAAGGGAGGACTTCTCTGAAATGAGCATTTACTAACTTACAGGGAAATGCAATGTGGGTTTAGCAGAAGCCATGAAAAAAAGCAGACTGAGGTAGCAAGTGGAGTGCTCTGAATTTCTGTTGCACTGTGCTTGCTGCAAGCCCCCATCACATGCAGGATTATGTACTTACGGCATTTGCTACGAGAGCAGTTTTTCTCTGTTTTCTCTGTGTGTGTTGTGTATACTTCTAAGGATTTTAACTGAGATGGGGTGTGTTTCAACTCCAAATTACCAGTGAGTGGTTAATACTCTCCCGGGGAGCGATACAAGATAGGAAAACAGAGCTCAGCCCGAGCACACTGGCAGTCCCCATGCTTTCTAAACAGCGTTGGAGGCTGGTTTGCTAAACTATTGCAAATGAGGAGGTGCAGGATCACCTGCTGCTGCTGATGCTGAAGCGCTTGTCTCTCCCATTGTTAACTCTCTGAGCTCAAAATAGGTTTTGAAATGTTCTTCGATAATACCACATCCTCACAGGAATACTTGGTCTTTTCCAAAATGATGCAAAAATACCACAGAAAGATAAATACAATGTTCCTGACATGCTACCTTGATATTTCATCACAGCATTGCTACATAATAATGTTATACTACACCATGCCATTACCTACCTCCTGACTGGCTATTATCCTAGGTAAGGGTTCAGGTATCCTACCGACAAATTTGATAAGTGAACAGATGCAGAAAATAAAAAAAAAAAAAGGAAGGACCAGTTAGTGGAGAAGAGGTTGGCAGAGAGCCTGAATCTCAAAATTATAGCTCTGTTGGTGATCAGGTCAGGGAGAATGGACTCACACACACAGTCCCGTGTCATGTTACTGGTCTTATTTATTCAATTAACAGTCCTGAAATCAAAACAGCCTAACTATTTGGTACAAAAAGACTATGTGAGACTCAGTGGTTTTTAGCACTGGCAGGATTTTTTTCACCCCTACTTTAGCATTTGTTTGTCTGAGGGCTGATTGCACCAGCCTGTGAGTGGCTAAACCAGCAGTGGTCAATGGGAAACTCAGATTTTGCATCTTCGCTGGCCAGGGCTGTCATGCTGGGTACTGATAGCCAGGTTGTGCAGAGCTGCTTTTAGGATAATGGTGAAGAGACAGGGATTGATGGTAACTGCTCTAGATTTATATTGGGTTTTTTCCCCCATTCATCTGTAGATGGGTGTTCCCTGCAACTGATGGGGACAATGTGGTTCATTCCACAGCTCCCGTGTTAGAATTCAAAGTGTGGGCGAGATGAGTGATCGGACAGGAGGTTTTTACAGGGCCATACATAGTTTGTGCTTACTGTCATCTGGAGAAGGTGTTGA
>JAWWMO010000083.1:137872223-137884163 GCA_035047845.1 Dendrocincla fuliginosa | reverse complement strand
GAGATGAGTGATCGGACAGGAGGTTTTTACAGGGCCATACATAGTTTGTGCTTACTGTCATCTGGAGAAGGTGTTGATTTTCTGCTTATTCTCTGAGACCCATGAGAAGGAAAAAAGCCTACTGTATCCCAGTGTTACACAAACAACACAATACAAACATCAGCTTGTATCAGGACAGTACTAGGTTTTCTGAGTCCAAGAGCAGTAGTAAGCTTAGTTATTAATATCTGCAAAATATTGTAAGAGATGAAACTCAGAAAATTCACTGCCCCTGGCAGTCGGCAGATGGAGGGTGTGCGGCAGTACAGGGACAGAGACAGGACAAGGACAGGCCATTAACTGCTCCACTGATGGAAGCAGTCACCCCACACACCCTCACTTCTGTGCAGTCACTCAAGCCTGCTGCAGCAGGGGCCCATGCAAGTTCAGTTCCAGGGCGTACTGAAGCAAAACACACACCAGTATTTGCCCAGCATAGAGGTACAGAGATGAATGGCAAATTCTTACTAACATTATAAGGATGCCACAAATCATATAACTATTGTGAAGTTGGGGGCATGCTGGAAAAGTGATTAGTAGCGTCTGAAGTACAATAGTCAGCTGTTAGATTCAGTTTCCCCTACAAAGGCTCCTAGGTGTCTGTGGCCATGGATGTGTTGTTTTCTGATGAGGATATTTGAAGACAGATTAAGGAAACATGTGATGGCAAGATCCTACTTTGCATCTGCTACTACAGTGCTGGGCAGTAAAGGAGAAAGAAGGGAGCCCCACTCTCCAAGTACATAGTGTACCACATGGAGGAAATGTATACTTAATTGGCAGGCAAGAGACAGCTTGAAAAAGTCCCAAGCAGCTGAATTCACTTTTAATTTCCGAATTATGCAAAATCAGAGCAGCCCAGACATGCTCCACCCTTTCCCCAGCTCTCTGCCCATCTCCAGTACTTCCTTTTTAAAACCAGTCAGCTCCCTGTACAGCCAGGGCTGTCCGCGATTCTGGGTCACTGGTATGACAATGTGTGGCTTCAGTTTTACACAATTAAAAGTTTAAGAGGCTTGTGATACAGAAGGCAAGTTCCTAAATCAAGTAAAAATATTCTCAATTTGCTTCTGACTCTACAATATTTTTTTCAAAATTTCATATTCTCCAATGGTCCAAATTACACAAAGTCACACTAATTAGCTGCAGAACTTCTTTTAAATTTACAAAAGCAATCATTCTCTGCAATACTCGACGCTATGCCCAACTCCTGAACAGACTTTAATGACACAGTAACCATGGTTACAGTATATAAAATATGCAGCCATGAAATGGGGAAATGTAACAGTGTAATATATTTTTCTCTGGAAAATAAAGGGTTTTGGCATATTTGCATTAATCAGGACATCACATTAAGTATTTCATATTTGCATTCTTTATGAAAATAAAAGTCATAACAGACAAAGTGATTTTTGAATTCTGTTCAGTGGCAAACAATACCATTGGGAAAGCATTTTCCCTGATAAAATGGAATATTTTAGCTGGACATCTATAAGTGCCATTCTGGTAAATTGAAGTTAGAGCATGTTGGAAACAAGCCGAAAGATCTGCTGTGACTGGAGCAGCCATATGTCACAGAGCTCAGGCTTTTAATCTTAGTGGCCACTGGGAGGAAAGGAAGCAGCTAAACCCCTCGTCTGCAGAACTGAGCAGGTAATGGGTGAAATCCACTGAGCAGCACAGGAAGCCAAGATTGGCTGCATTGTGTTTTCAGGCATTTCGCTTTCCTGATGCTATTTGTTATTACATCTGCTTAACTGGTGTGAAACAACCTATTCCACACAAGTCAAGCTAAATGATACTCTGAATATTTTGAGAAAGCTGCAGCCCCCTCCGTGAAAGTTTCATATATCATATGACCCTTTTGCATGGGGGTTGAGGATCCTGAGATATCTCTTCTCCTGACAATCTGCCTCTCTGCAGCAGACTTGATTGTACTGGTGGGCTGGAACATAATCTAAAGCATTTTATCTCTCCAACTTACAGCTTTAACATTTCTGCTTTGGTGGCTTGTTAGGAAAAGGGAGAAGGATGGCCATCTCAGGGCAAAAGAAGGGGCAAAACACAGTGCTCCTCTAACTTTTGCTCTAGCTGTATTCCATGCTACATACATGAAAAATTCAATAGGTTGTGTGCATTGTCCATCATGTTTGGAGTTACAGAGAAAATGTGAACCAACTTAGCTGTAGTGACTGAAACTCAAAAGCTTACTTCAAAGTAGATGCTACCTGTTGCTCTGACCTCTCCAGGGGACAACTTCAGAGTGGTCCTGACAAGTCCATCTGCTTAGTGGTATTTGCTGCAGTGATGCCACAACAAGAGGCAAATAGCCTTGAAATGACAGTTTTCAAGCGGTTACTTTATTTTCTCTTGAAGCATTCATCAAATGACATTAGATGAGAAAGGTATTTGTATAATCTGTTCTCTTCATGACAAACTGATGTGCAAGAGAAAAGATTAAATTAATTGAAAAACATTGATTATGAACAGGTCATTTAGCTCTAGCCTCAAGCAAAACACCTCCTTATCAGCTAGGCATGGAAAGATGCTCCGAGTTCAGCTGTACCTCTTGTTCTCCCAGCTGCAGCCTAGTGAAAGAATCACAAAGGAAGGAATATTAACCTTAGAAAATAAAAAAGGATGAAAGGTCAGTGAAAATCCTTCAGTTCCATTTAGGTCAGGCTGGCATTCAGCAACTACTTCTGTCCAATTAGGCAACTGGAGCGGATCTCCTTTTTGTCCCCATGTCTTGTGCAACCTTGTTGCAGAAATAGAGCTGGTCTGTAAAATTTTTATTACAGTTTCCAAATATAGATATAATAAGACTCCATTTAGGGAAATGAGACTGGATTTCTTTTTTACTTTGCTAGCATGTTGTCCTTTCATTTTTGTTTTTGATAAATTTTTTTCCCCACCATGCATACAAGATCAAATTTGGAACCTCCATTTTGCACAGATAGATATTGTTTTCTTTAATACAATTGTCTGATTAGGGCTATCAAATGCAGTCAAAAATGACATAAAAATAGTAATTAAGATTTGCATGTATATGTGCTTTATAATCTTGGACTCAGTTTCTGAGGTATATTTTGGCTGTGCAGAATTGACAAAAAGGGCAGGACTCCTTTCCAAATCTTCTGTATGTTGAAATGATTAATAAAATAGAGTCATACAATGGTTTGTGTTGAAAAGAACCTTAAAGATCATCTAGTACTAACACCCCCGACATGGGTAGGGACACCTTCCACTAGACCACGTTACTCAGAGCCCCATCCAACCTGGCCTTGAACACTTCCAGGGATGAGGCATTCACTGCTTCTCTTGGCAACTTGTTCCAGTGTCTCACCACCCCCACAATAAGGAATTTCTTCCTTATGTCCAATCTAAATCAACCTTCTTTCAGTCTGAAGCCATTCTCCCTTGTTCTATCACTACAGGTCCTTGGCAAAAGTCCCTCTCCCTCTTCCTTGTAGGCCCCTTTAGGTATTGGAAGGTGCCCTAAGGTCCCCCAGAACCTTTTCTTCTGGTTGAATAGCTCCAATTTGATCAGCCTGCCATAATAGGAGTGGTGCTCCAGTGCTTTGGTTATCTCTGTGACTCTCCTCTGGACTTATTCTAACAGGTCCATGTCCTTCTTGTGTTGGAGGCCCCAGAGTGGGGTGAGTACTCCATCTGGGGTCTCTATAGAGCAGAGTAGAAGGGCAGAATCACCTCCCTTGATCTGCTGCCCACACTGGTTTGGATGCAGCCTTGGACACGGTTGGCTTTCCAGGCTGTGAATGCACTTTGCCATATCATGTTGAGCTTCTCGTTCACCAACACACCCCCAAGTCCTTCTCTTCAGGCTGCTCTCAATTTCTTCTCCACCCAGCCTGTACGTGTGCTTGGGATTGCTCTGACTGAGGTGCAGGACCTTGTACTTGCACTTGTTGAACTTCATGAGATTCACGTGGGCCCACCTATCAAGCCTGTCCAAGTCCCTCTGAACTTCTCACAGCACAGAGCATGTCTCTAAAATATTTACAAAGCACTTGTCACAATGGGAACAAAATTAAACTTCAGAAAAACAAAGGAAAAAACTATTTTCTACTCTTTTGTATGTTTCTGAAGAAAAAGAAGATAAAAACAGAGCACCAGCTCCATACTTCAGCCAAGGTTTGGGTTCATTTCCAGCAGAAAGTACCAAGGACAACTATCTCCCTCCTCCCTTTCTTGAAAGAACATAACACCACCAAAGAAATCAGAAGAGATATTTGAGAAAGTAATGACTATGTCCTGGTATACCTAGTGCCATTCTGATAAAAAGCATGGTAAAATCCTAATCTTCATCGAGCCAATGAAAAAATTAACTTTGATTTAAAGTTTTTTCTTTTCAAGTGAAATGCAGTTCTAACACTCTCTTCAACCCTTGGGCTTGAAGTAAGTACTTTATGACTGCTGACCATGTAGACGGAACTGTTATTCAGAGGATCAGACTTACAATGGTCAGAATTTCATGGCCCTTCTGAAGTCTCAGTGACAGACTGATGTTGGTTCCTGCTCTGTCAATATGACTGTGCACACCTGCCCTCGTTTAGCTCTGCACCTCACAAAGGGTGATGGCAAGAGCACCTCCCACCCCACTCTTGTCTAAATGCACAGTGCTAACATGCCTGATCGTGGAACAATGTGTCCTCAAACCATTCTGATATTCTCAATAATTCAAACCTACTAAAAATAGATGTAATTTTAAAGAGTAATTATAGACTACTATTATCATTTGAAACTGAGTAAGTATATCAAATTATAATAAAAGGGCAAAGATATAGAACTATCTTGGGTTTTACTGCTATAATTTTGAGCTATACATTTCCACATGCATTGGGTTCTGCAACCAATAGCAACTCATGGTATCATATATTGTGGTTTCTTCCCCAGTCCCACTTACATGCAAAAATGTCAGCTGAACACATCTTGGAAGCTGGCCATCTAAAGGCTAATACACATTATTTTATATTATTAACATATGATACTTGTGGTTTATGGTCAAAACCTGTGCTGACCTCATCCAAGAGTGTTTCCTGTTTAAGGGCTGCCACAGAGGAACTGACCCACAGCATTAGTGAAGAGACCTTGACAAGATCAGCTGATGCAGTAAACATCACATCCAGACCTGCAGTGGTGTTTAAGTACTTCTTGAACTATACTTATGCTATTGTTTTAAATAGCCTTGCTGGCAGATCTTTTTCAGTTGTTTAGAAATAAGAAAGTCCTTGCTTAAAATTGCTGCATTGCAACATCACTGCTCCCAGCTGTTAAACACCCCACGGCACAAAACGCCAAGTCCACACAGGCCTACCTCAGCAAGTGTTCCAGTCAAGCACAATGTGAGTCATCTTCTGAGCTTCAGATGGCTGACTTGTGAGGAATTTGCAGGTGTGTGTGTGTGTGTGTGTTTGTTTGGATTACAAGGAGACTATTTCAAGTGGAGACAGAATGTTTCATTCCTGCTCCTCCGTCTCATATACACATTATATTTGTCACTCCTGTCAACAAACATTTGTAAACTAAAAATAGTGTGTTAAATATATGCACTAGATTACAGCGTTTTGGAAGCCATTTCTGCTTACAATATTAGTTTGGACTCTTGGCTGTCTCCCTCCTTTGGGAGACAGCACTCTTCACTGTGCCAGTTGGAAAGAAAGACCTATCCCTCTCCCCTCACCCATTCTCAGTTTTCTCACCATTACTTTCATAGTTAATATTCAGAGAAGAGCAACATCTTCTGAAAGTTCAAATATTTTGTAGACAGCCTTGGGAAAACTGGCTCGAATAATTTTTCAAGACAAATTTGTGAGACCTCATTTTCCACAAGAGGAAGTTACATTCAAGCAAACAACAGCCTAACCAGGAACCTGTCGGGTTAAACAAACACCGTCATCCTTTTCAGCACAGTCTTTCTGTTTGCTCCGTGTCAATTTTGCTGAATAGCTCAGACTCTCCTGAAATAATTGTCTCATTAGGTATACAGGATACAAGCTGTAAACTGCATTCTGTCATCTCAAGAATAAATTATCCCCAAACAGCTACTGAGCAGTGAGTGGGAACATAGACTGGCACATCTATTTTGCAAGACTCTTAGAACAAGCAATATCTATATGTAATCATTGCCATTCGGGTAGTCAGGTCAAGGTCAAATCCTTTGCATTGCCCGATCTCTTCCAAAGGCTGGGCAAAAGGAGTGTGATCATTATCCAGCATCATCTAACAATGCATCCAAATATTTTTACGAAAATCAGGTCAGATCTGATTATTCACAAGGTCTCCCCAGTGGTCTTTCACAGATGCATGTGAGACAGGCAAAAAGAGGTAAAATAGAAAAAGAGGAAAAGAGCCAATAGAAAACAGGGCAAAATGAAGGGAAAAAAAGATAGAAGCACGTTAATGTGAACTGAGGATTAAAAATGGCATAAATATATAAAAATTCAAGCAAAACAAAGAGAACAAGAAGAGAATACAAATATCAGAGATTGAGTGATCTCAGATGATTATTATTATTATAGACATCCGTCTTTTCTTCAGCAGAAGCACCAGGAATTTAATTTCTGAAATTATCTGACCACAGTTTAATTGTACTTTCAGCATCCAACAAGGTGCCACAAGTGGAAATAGAAGACACAATTATTTAAATTTTTTTTAATAAACAAAATTGCCTTCTATTTATATTGTTCTCTTTTCTGTAACACTTAAAGAAGAAGATTGCCAAAATGATTGGACCTTTCTGTCCTTCTTTGCCTCTTCCCCTCTCAAAAAAGATAATTTGCCCTTGGGTGGTCTGTTTGATTAATTAGGGATTCCAGATGTAAAAACACACAAGATCCTCATTAAGAGAACAGAATGAGAATTAAAGAATTTAGCGACGATTTTCCTGAACTGGACAGTGCTGGCAAGGGGGTCACAGGCTGTAACAGGAGTGCTGCATCTTTAATAATCAAGCAGCAGTGGCAATCTCAGGAGTCATACAGTGATGTATCATGTTGCTCTGAGGCACTGGCTCCACCTATCCATTTTTCTTAATGGTTCTGATAAACCATTAAGACCTTCCTCCCCATTTCTGCTTGTCAAAAGGTGTCACTGAGCTCCAATCACGCACTGAGACACAGCATGGGAAGATGTGTGGTTCCTCAGACAGCTGTACTCTGATTCTGTGAATTGTCACCAGCTCAGTGCCTATGGCACACTGGCAGTGATTGCCCATTAAAATAGACTCAAGATGTTGTCACTTGTTTACTCTCTCGGGAGAAAGTAATTTTTTGTGTTCTTTGTTTTTGACTTTACTTGCTTTCTTAACACTATCTTTGTTAGGACAGGTCAATTTGAAATACCATTAATGGGTTCTTGATTCTAGCTAAGACACTGCTATTGAAGTGAGTGCTTCATTATTGTTTCTAAGACATGTAAAATTAAGGCTCATTTTTAAGACCTCCCAAAATCATACTTAGATGCTAATGTAGTTCCCTGATCCTGTAATTGGATATATGACAACAAACCAAAATGGATGAAGCTCCCCCTACTTTTGGGATTGTGCACGTTGCAGGGCCGTGGTCAGTTTTCTGCCAAGTGCTGCCATCAAGAGCAATGTGCAGCCACAGAGATGTTTCTGTGATGCTCTTCATGACAGCCCATGTCCCAAAACCCAACCCTGTTGTTGAATCTCTTGGCCATGGAGCTATTATAATAGGCAATGATAAGATGGATTTTCCCTTCGGCCAATATCCTTCCACCTTCCTGAGATATTTCTGATTGAGGATAGTATGTAGGAGGAATAAGAGGAGAAAGTTCAGGAAATCTTTTTGAACAAAACAGCCAGTAGAAAAACACTTGCAGAAGATCATTTCTTTCAGCAGAAGATGCATAAGCTAGAAATAATGATTTGCGATGCAGACAGTGCACACAGTTATGCAGAAAGAAAATTTTACAAATTAAAGGAATGAAACTCTAGTACTGTGGGATTAACAGAAAACTCCAAGGAGACATTAACTCTGCCTGCAAGAGGTGATAGACACTTAGCATGCTGAAAAACATTTTGATATTACTTTAAAGGAGCAGCAAAAAATACTGAAAAAATAAACAAAGGGAATTGAAGATTAATTTTGACATGTAATATTCATAGCCAGAGAAAATAGCTATTATTGTTTATGTAGAAAAGATAGACAATACAGGATTCTTGTGGACATCCAGGAATGTTGTTTAATAACAAGAACTAATTTCAATCTTGCTCTAATCATAGACAAATTAATCTCAAGTATTTCTAATACTCATCTGAAAAATAATGAGCAAACAATAGAAAAATCTAGCACAGACATACACACACCCTCCTGCATCCTAGTCTCCAAGGACTGAAAAGGTTTTGTTTTGCGACCCAGCAGTCCAGCTGTATTTGGAGGTGTCCCTGGAGACACCTGAACAGGTTGGGGTCGCCCTGGGCCACCCAGGGCTGAGCACTTCAGCCTGCCAGTTTCCTCTTAGGCATTATGGGACCGGCAGATTGGAGACCAGTGCTGGAGGGTCAAGGTTCAGCCAAGGAGTCTGGCTCACAAGGAAGCAACAGAAAGAAGATATCTAGAATCTAGATCCCTGGGTTACTGTGCTTTCATGTCCATACTCCTTTTTTTCATCTTTTCTTAAAGAATTTGGAGTTTTAAAATGATGCTTGCGAAAGGCATTTGCATTACGCCTTTTTATTCCTTTCCTTTCTGTAACATCAGTATTTTCATTTGGAGAAAAAATCTTTACCTGGTGACATCTAATTAAATGTAAAAGTTGCTTTAGTTGAATGAATAATCAATTCTGCCAGTTGCAGGAATTTAGGAATGTTGCAGATGTTCACACTATGAGGCATCTTCAGGAGTAGGAACTGCTCAGGATGACGCACTTTTATGATAGTGCTAATCCTGTGATCGGCAGTTCCAAACTTTGTGCAATTTCCATGCTTCTAAAAGTCAATATTGTCCTTCACTGTTTCCTTGAGGAAAACATGCAAGGTATGTGGCTGAGATGCCAGAAGGTCCAGGGTGTTTTGTGTTTGGGTGACTGGACATGATGCACAGTTCAGCACTCGGGCAGGTAAAGAGATTTTGAAGGCAAAAAAACTGGGAGCTGGATGAATTGCGGTCAGAAAGTTGAGTTGTACCTGAGATCATGTTTCCCACTCTTAGATGGAAATATTCAATGACAAACATGATTAAGACAGCAGAAGGAGATCAAAATATGGAGAGATCAGAGAGCTATCAATATTAAATGTGTGTCTTCTGTATGTCATGAATTGAAATGCACTGACACTGTTCATAAGAAGGGGATGAATCACCATTTCTGTCTTTGGAGTTTCATTAAATGCAAATGAAACTTGCTGAATGAAAATTACTGAACACCAGTAATGAAGATTGGCAAAGGCGCAGTTCATGGGTAAAGACCCTCCCTGCTGTGCTCATGCTGGCCCTTTGGCATGTTGTTGAGTGAAGCCCTTCTGAAAATAAAGTCACTTTTTTGGGTGCTTGAAATACAGTTTTCTTTCAAATCTTCATTAGTTACATAAGTTTGTGCTAGATGAAAATATGGCTAAACGTCCTTCCTGTGTAAGGACTCTTTGCCGCTATGTGAGAATGGTTCAGGCCATTTTTCAACAGGTTGGTGTCTGTATCACAGAACCCACAAAGCTGATCCTTTGATTTTCTCAGGGCTACTGACTATGAAGTAAAATTGCTACTCCATTTGAAATCATTTGTTGCTAGAGAAAGTTATATACTCTGAAATGGTAAAAAAACCACCTGCGTAAGAATGAATAAGAAATAGAGTTTACAAAACCTGTAGGAAAATTCTAATAGAAAAATACATGGTATTTTATAATAAAAATTCTAGATGATAGTATTTTATGCCAAATAAAAAACATTTATGTTAAAGCCTGAGAAAATGAGGACTTAGCTATCAGTTGTTTTGTCTTATGTGTTAAAGAATTACGTTAAACACTGAATATGTACAACAAACTAAAACAGGCTTATAGCAGATGCAGGGCTAGGAAAGTTCTCTATAATTAGTGACATTTAGACTGAAAAAATGTAACAGTGAAAGCCTATGGTTAAGCCAGAATGTCCTTGGGAAAATCACTATGGTAAAGGAAGCACTAAAAATATAGGATAAGAGACTTCTTATGAAAATGCAGCTTTAGACATCAATATCAATTATATTAGTTATGAAACAACAAGTGAAAAAACTAACAATGAAAACTGTATAAATCTTATAATTTTCAAATTTCCAAACATAATTTGACTGGAAACTGCTAGCACTAAAGGTCAGAACAGGATGGAGTAGCAATGCCTTTACTAAATGGCCAAGGAATCAGCTGGAGGTGGTGGTGATTTGGACCTTATTTCAGTGGGTGTGGAGCTCTTGCAGAAAAAGTGGCTGTAAAAATAACTACAGATAGATTGGTATCTTCGTGTTAACTGCAATATGAACAAATTCAAATCCATAATTAAATTAGAGAATTAGGGCTTCCAATTTCCATAATGAAAAAAGCCCCCTTAAACCTTACGATGAAATAAAATCCAGGATGTAGGAAATTCCTAGCCCGTTAAAAGAACTGGAATGTGAAATGGCACATCCAGTAGAAGGGACTTGGTGAAACTGTAAATATTGTCTGAAAGGTTGCAAATGGTGTACTTATCTTCAGGGAAGGAGGAAAACATGATTTGGAGCAACACCAGGCCTTTTAATGCGATTTTGATTCTGCAAAATTTTAGAACAGATTTTGGAGGAATGCATATGAAAGAACAGTTAGGCAATACAAAGTAGACTAATTTGCAGCATGGTTTTGTTAAAAATAAGTCAGACTAATTTTTTTTTTAAATATAAAATCAGTGATTTACTACACAGAGGTAATGCAGCAGATATAATCTAGATAGATTTAAGGGTTCCTTAAAACATATTATAGGAAATTAGTATTTAAGTTGAAGATATCAGGGATTAATGTGAAGTGTTTCAGGAAAAAAAGTAAATTTGCCCTAAATCTTATTTCAGAAAGAATTATTAGGATGATGGAGGTTACTGTCTAAATGATCAGTACTGGGACCTGTGCTCTTTATATATTAGTGGCCAAAGAGGAGGAATCAAATGATTTGCTAATGAAATTTACAGATGATGCAAAGTTGAGAGAATGAACAGCAAGAAAATAGAGAGTCACCACAAGAACACCTTTTGACATAGGACACAGAAATACTTTGGAATATAGTGTTCTGTTCTCACCTATGTTTAAGAAAAACAAAACTAAACTAAACTAGATTAGAATAAGAACACAGAAAAGTTTGCAAAATGGAGTGTCCATTTTATAAGGAAAAATTAAAAGACTGGGGTTTTTTACCTTAGGCAAATGGAAGCTTGGAGAAGATTGACAGTTATTTATATTCAGGGAAAATTGCTAAAAAGGGAGAAGAACTGTTCAGGTGAATTAAAAATGCTGGCCTAAGATCAAACACTATAAAAAAATCATGAGTATTTTATAGCCTAGAAATTTAAAATACAACTTTCAAACATCCCAAGAATTAAATTCAAGCAGAGTTTTTTTTAAAAAAAGTGATGAGATTCAGAGTCTGAACTTATTTTAAGATGAAACCTGGTGAATTAGTGGAACTGTTGTTAGGCAACCTAACATGCCTCATTGGAAAAGGAAGCCTGTGATATATGTTAGTCTTTGGTACTTGGTATTTTGGTATCTTCAAGAAACTATAAAGGATAGGTTGGTGTTTGTACCATATTTATATATGTACATGACATACATGCTATTCTATGCATCATATTTAGATTTATTCATGAGGACCATTCTTAGTAGAATGAAATGAAAATGTTGCCATCCTTGATAAATATAAT
>JAWWMO010000083.1:137850648-137872123 GCA_035047845.1 Dendrocincla fuliginosa | reverse complement strand
ATCATATTTAGATTTATTCATGAGGACCATTCTTAGTAGAATGAAATGAAAATGTTGCCATCCTTGATAAATATAATCCAACTTCTGAGGTGGAATGAATGAGAAAGGAGATCATTTCACGTTTTCATGAAACTCTGGATGTTAAACAACCTAAGAGAATGTAAATGCAAGACAGTGGTGGTTCTATTGTCATTAAATTCTTAGGTGATTGATCTTGTTCCAATTCTCCTTGGTAAAACAGCTATCCAGATTTGGGGACACAGTGATGGTCTGGGGAAAATGAGGTATTGCTATTTCTTTTGTCTACTCTGCAACACAAGGTAGTAGGCCACCTCCTAGCATAACTTAAGAGTTTTATTTAATATTTTCCACCCAGGGACAATAATGAGGTTTTTTAATTCTTCCATTTTTCTTATGGTCCAGTATAATGGACTTCTTTGTTCATCTAATACAGACTTGAAGTTTTTTTTAAGATGCTGGGATGCATCTTAAAAACAGCTTTTGCATAGTTTCCCCAACTGGACAAAACAGAATTGAGTTCCCCACATGGGTATTTATTATTCTTTCTTTGTCCCACGCTTCTGCAACTGGACAGATGTTCAGTCAGTAGTAAGGGGAGAAGGTCGGTGGGTTGGCTGCCACCACAGATATAGCTTGAGCTGTGTTCCTTTTCATTTATCTAACCATGCTCAAGAGCCATTCAACAATTGTGGCTTCCAAAGACATTGCACAAAAGACATTTGATACACATCCTAAGCTCAGAACATGACTGATCTTACAAACCAATGCAGCCTTTAGGGAAATCCATCTTCTTGAAGATTCTTGTTGTGGCTTAACCCCAGCTGGCAAAAAAGAACCACAGTCACTCACTTACACTCCCCATGGTGGGTTAGGGGGGAGAACCAGAAGAACAGAAGAAAGAAAACTTGTGGGTTGAGATCAGAAGACTTTAACAATTGAAATATAATAATAATATAATAAAAATTACTAAATGAGAGAGAAATAAATCCAAGAAAAACAAATTATGCAAATTAAAAACAATTGCTCACCACCAATTGACCAATATCCAATATATTCCCAATCAGCAGCCCACCAACTGGCCTTCCCCCTAATCTATACAGCGAGCATGGTGTTGCAATAGTTGGACTTCCAGATCTTAAAGGTCTTTTCCAACCTACATGATTCTATGATTCTATATTACGTCATGGGCAATGGTGGCAGGGTCATTGGGTCATCTGCTCCAACCTCACAGCTCAGGCAGGGTCATTCTAGAGCACATTGCACAGAATTGCACCCAGATGGTTCTTGAATTCATCTTCAGTGAGGGAGACTCCACAAACTCTCTGGGCAATCTGTTCCCATGCACAGTCACCGGCACAGTAAAGAAGTTGTTCCTCATATTCAGGAGAACCTTCCTGTGCATCAGTTTGTACCCATTGCCTCTTATCTTATTGCTTAGCTCCACCAAGAAGACCCTGGCTCCATCCTTCTGACACCCTCCCTTTAGATACTTAGGTACATTGATAAGGCTCCCTCTCAGTTGTTTCTTCTTGAGGCTAAACAGACCAAGTTTTCTCAGCCTTTCCTTGTGAGAGAGATGATCCTGTTTCTTAATTATCTGACCAGTGACAGGACCTGAGCAAATGGCCTAAAGTTGTGCCAGGGAGGTTTAGGTTGGATTTTAGGAAAACATTCTTTACCCAGAGGGTGGTTGGTCCCTGGAACAGGTTCCTCAGGGCAGTGGTCACAGCATCAAGAGTGACAGAATTCAAGAAGCATTTGGATGATACTCTGAGGCACATGGTGTGACTCTTGGGGATGGTCTTGTGCAAGGGACTGGACTCAAGGATCCTTGTGGATCCTTTTCAATTCAGTATATTCTGTGATTCTGTGTGATTCTGTGATCTTTGTGGCTCTTCGCTGGACCGACTCCAGGAGCTCCATGTCTCTCTTGTACTGAGGAACCAGCACTCAACACAGCACTCTAGATGCGGCCTCACAGGGCTGAGGGAAGGGGCAGGATCACCTCCCTTGACCTGTTGGCAGTGATCTTCCTGATTAATCCAAGATTACAACCAGCCTTCTTGGCCAAAGGTCACACTGCTGGCTCATGGACAGCTCATTGTCTGCTCCCATGTCCTTCCCCCCAGAGCTATTGGTTGGCCCCCAGTCTGTACTGGTGCATAGTGTTCCTCTTCCCCAGGTGCAGGACCCTGCATTTGCCTTTGTTGAACTTCAGACAGTTCTTCTCTGCTCATTTCTCCAATTTGTCAAGGTTCTTATGAAGGGTTGCACAGCACTCTGGGGTATCAGCCACTCCTCACAGCTTTGTGTCACTAGAAAAACTTGCTGAGGTGGTATCTGTCCCTTCATCCAAGTCATTCATAAAAAAGTTAAATTATATTTGGCCCAGTATTGAACTTTGGGGGACACCTGTGCCACTGATTACAATTGAAAAAAAAAAAAAGATAATAATAATAATAGCAATGATAATACTATTAACAATAATTGTATTTAATTGCAACCTAAGAAAGGTAAGTGAAGTGTGATACAGTTGCCCACCTGTCCCTGTGCCTGATGCCTGGGATTGGCCCCTTCCAGGTAACTCCCCCAGTTTATATACTGGGCATGACATTCTATTATACAGAACATCCCTTTTGGCCAGTTCAAGTCAGCAGTCCCAGCTGCTGGTACGGCTCCTCACAGGCAGCACATGAGGCTCTTATGAAACGTCCTTAACTCAGGGCAAGCATTATTTAGCAACAACCAAAATATCAATGCGTTACCAACGTTATTCCAATATTATTGAATCCAAAACACAGCACTGTACCAGCTACCACAAAAAATGAACTCTGTCCCAGCTGAAACCAGGATAGCTTGCCACACTAGGCACCTTCCATTCTTTATTTTTTGATAGAATCCAGTTGTTTGTTGCCCCCAAACCTGCATGAATACTCTTAGTATGAACCTATAGCCATATGCCAGATGAGTGCAGTGAGATGGTACCAGTTAGGCTAGTTGCATGCCAAGAAGCTTCACAGCTTTAATTACTACTGTGGGCTATATCCATGCACATACTTGCTGATATGATTAGTGAGAGAAACAATATTAGAAAGGTTAACAAAACTGGTCGCAATGCTCATGGCATTATTACTGAGGTGGACAATTGAGAGGACAGATGTCCCAGTCCTACTTATTTTAGAAATTGCTAATATGAGTTGGCAGCATTTCAGGACCAACCAGCTGGACAAAATTCAGTATCTTTGCCCTCCTGTAATATTTTATACTCCTAAGTATTCATTCCAGTAAATGAACGCTTGGGGTTTACAAAAGCCTGTGCTATAGTATATGGCATCTTCTACCCACAGGAGAAGGCGAACTTCTGTTTCCCTAGGAGTCCATGCAAATTTTTCCTGGAGAATTCAAGAGCACAGATTTTCTCTGAATCTTACATTCCTTTTATCAGCAGGAGGTCATATGCTCTGCCAATCCCATATTCATGTAAATCCTAAAGCCTAAAGGGGGAGATTTACAGAGAACTCTGTGAAGGCAACTTTGCAATATTTGCCTAGTTCTGTATCTTATTAACTTCTTCAGGAAATGGTCCAATCCAGCTCATAGTTACTGCAGTATTAAACTAAATAATGGTCTTAATAACATAGCAAAATATATTCAGAGCCCTATGGTGCAAAATATATTAGATTATCTCAAAGACAGGACAATCTGAATCTCTGAAGAAAAACAAATGTAATTAAAATTATTTCTACTCCAAAAATTCACTTCTCATTACAAATGTTGCCATGGAGTATTCCCAAAGTAATTTTTATTCAGAGTTTGAGAAAAAGGTATTAGCCTTCCTGAAAACTGTGTTTTCTTGAATAAAACAGTGTATACCTTGCCTTAAGTGAAAGACGAATGGAAATTAGATGCTAGATTGTGTAGATGACTTTCAGTCTTCACCTTTGTATGGTCTCAGTAGAAAAATGTAGTATTTGCTGAGGCTGAGATGGAAGACAAACTCATGTGACTTCAGAGTGCAATTATATGCTATTAAAGGAAGTTATCAAGCATTTGTGGAAAACATTGTGTCAGACACAAAGGAATATAGACATAAAAAGTGATGTCCACTAAATAAAATCCTCAGGTTACTTACCTAACTGAGAATACTTTATTATGTGGAATCAGGGCCAGCAGCAGCAGGTCATTTTATTTGACTTATCTGTAATTTATTTACATTTTATTTTCCTAATTTAAATGTTCAGAGTAAATGAGAACTAATTATATAGATTCATAGGGACTATGAATATAAAACAAATGCTTTTCACTGAGTTATAACAAAGGAGAGAGTTTGCTGAGGAAGAAATGTGCTTATACCTTTTACGTGGACAGGATATTTAGGCAGCAGTATGTACAAGCACCACATGAAAAAATAGCTTTACAAACACTTAATTTTCCTCTTCAGTAAATAATACATTGAAAATTCTTCCTCTAGGTGACAGGAACAAGATCATAGTCTAAAAAGAGACTAGAAAAGGAGATGTTGATACAACAGGGAAGACCTTCTAGGTAATAATTGCAAAACAGTTGATACAACTATAATTGAAATAGTTAAAAATACATTGCCTGTGGGAATTCTGAATAAGCTTGAGATAGACAGATGGCTGCCTCCAAAAAAACAAAAGAAAAAAAGCCAACACTGTCATTTCTAGATAAGGCCAACAGGCTTAGATTTTTGATACATAGCTGAAAAAGTGGATTATATCCCAACGTACTAAAATTTGCTGCAGAGTGATGTCATACAGCTCCTCAATGACACTCACCGAGGGACTGGCAACAACCCAGCAATAAATGTAAATACAGACATTAGCAAGAAGAGTTGGCAGAGGTCAAACAAGAGTTTTCTATTTTCCTATTCCCCAACCCATCTTGTTCAGTCAACCACACCTGCTCTGAAATTCTGCGTTTCTTGACCTTTGTCATTTCTCTGCTAAGTAATGAGTAAGCATGGTCTGCACCCACCTGTGTAACTGTTCAATGAAATTCCCCTTTCCACTTCTCCCTCATTATACAGGGAGCAAGATGAAAAGATGCTCCTTCACCCCTATTGTCAAATGCCTTCCACAGATACTGCAGCCCAGCAAGCACTTATGGTTCAACACTCCCAGTGTTTCCATCCTCTCCTCCTTTCTGGAGACAGAGTGTGAATGTGAAAGAATAGCAAATGAGAGCCCTTCTGTTATTAGGATCAGCTGCCTTCACTAACAAGCAGCATCCTTCAGATCAAAGGATGGAAGTAAATGTTGTCTAGGCTCATCCAGCTTCTTGGAGAGAGCCAAGTATCCTCTTGCAGGAGGATCAAAGCCTTTGTTACTTCATGTTTTACTGTAGCCTTCTAAGAGATGCCACCAGAAATATAAATCACATTACAAAGAGAAGATAGCTCAGCAGCTCCAGTTCTATGTGGTGGAAAACACTTATATAGCAAAAGAAGATGTCGTTCGTGTTACCCTGCTGTGGAGTGCATTGACCAGGCACCCTTGGGCAGAGGGAGAAGGACAGACCTTTTCTCCTGGCTGCCCTGTCTCTGTGAGCTTATTGTTAGACTCTTTTCTATCATGCAACTGCTGTGACAATGTTACATCAGTACTTTTATGTATCTAGAAGAAGCACTGCAAAACTGGGATTTACCTTCACACAAGATGCCCCACGATTCAATAAAAAGAACATCAGTGTAAATTTAAATCCACATGTCCCATTTCTCTGAAGCCTGAGAAATCCTTGAATTCATGAACATTTGAAAAATAGATTCTTACAATACATAACATTAATCTTTCATCAAAGAAGACCCATTCTATTTATGCATTGAGCTGGAACACAGGAAAGAGGCTTCAAGCCCTTTTGTTCATTAAAAATGTGATACAGCATTGGTGCTGTTAGAGAACCTGCTGTTTCATGCATTGCTGCTTTATGGCAAGTGGTGGTCACAGATGAGCTTGCAAATGCAGCACACTGAAAGACTTGCTTGTAGAAGAACATCTAAACTTTGCTGCAGAGAGCTCATGCTGCTTGAACAAGACCTGGCATTAAAGAAGGGCATAGTCATTGCCATCTGGACCAAGATGATACACAGCTCACACTGTTCTAGCTGTAGAAGCAGTACAAACATGGCTTACAGTATGGCAAGAGAAAATCACAGGACTGCAGACACAATCCCTGGGAAGCTCTGGGAGGGGCAGAGGCACAGCAGGAACCAGAGTGCTGCTGGCATCTCAGAAAGCCTTATATGACTTACATTCTTGTGAAGGAAGTTTGATGGGAAACCCATGAAAAAACAGTTCTTCCTTTTGTTTGGATGACACAATCAGTTAATGTTTGGCATTTGTACAGAAACAACATCAAATATAATGAAGGCACAACACCATGTCAGTGTTTCTGTTGTGTCATCAGGCAGAAAAGAAGTCTGTCTAAGTAGCACTGGATGCAAATTATTTACTTCCCATAAACATAAAACTGCTTACTTGGAATGTTTAAAACTTGTTCAGCTTCTGTATAGTTTGTTATCTGAAGATGAAATTCCTGAGAGTAGTTGTTTTCATGTAGATGGGACTATGGGTAAGATTTGTGTACTTGCTGAATTCTCTACCAGAAGAGCACACAAGTCCAGGACTACCACAATAAATATGCAAATACATAATGGGAACTGTGCCTCATTACCATCAGATGTTAATGCAGTGCAGAGTCCAGCCATTTATTATGAGAGTCACAGATGAAGGAAATTCTGCTGAAGTATTTGTTCACAGAGGTAAAATTTAGCATAATCTGATCCCATGTGACAGGAGTTACTTCAACAATCATTTACAGCAAGAGATGATCAATCACAGAAACTTGTGCCATGTTTTAGATGAAATTGAATCTTGTCCATGACAAAATATGGTCTGTGATGACAACAGTCACAGAGCACCAGATGAGGCCTCTGTGACCAAGAGGGTTCAGGGCTATAGAGCTAGCAGGGCTAGGAGGGGTATTTGTGAAACTCTACAGGACAAAAATATATTTCAGATTGAATGAGGAACATGAAGATATAATGGCGTTAATGGCAAAGGACTCCAGATGCTGATGCTTCACTGTAACACCCTCACAAGCCCCAGACAGAATGCAGAGATCTGAGGGACAGCAGAAGGGTGAGCATAACACCAGGAAAAGGGGTAGGAACTGGACAATGTGTATATAACAATTTAAATGGCATTAAATTATTTTTATTACTGCTTCTTCTGTGTAAAATATTAATTTTTCAGTAGTCCTCCTTTCTTTTTCTGCAATAATTAAATCTGGGCCAGTAGTGATTCTTGGATGAATTTATTAAGATTTCTATTGTAAAAACAAATTCCTGACTTTACATAAAAGCTGTGTTTCCTATTTGTTCACAGACAAGATTACAAATTTAACTAATTGCACAGGCTTTCGGCACAATTGTTTGAGTGCCTCTCCGAAATGGTGTCCATGTTTTTCATTAACTTGTCCAAAATCCAGTACGGCTTGGATTTTATTTTATTTTATTTACTCATAAGGAATATGGAAGAACAAGCAGTAGAGTCACCAATTATCTTATCCTGCACCAACTCAGCAGGCCAGAAGCTGAACTTCGCGGGATGACACTTCATGTGGAGAGAGTAATCTTTTCTTAAGAATGTTACTTTTCCACCATGACAATGTAATCTTGACGTTACAGACAAACAGTTTGCAGGTATCAAAATTTAGAACTGTCAGAAAAATGACAGGCATACTGTTTTTCATAGGCTTATTTCTGGCATTTTTTAAAGAAATTTTGTCCTCATTGCTGCTTGAGGTGTAGATCAGTACCACTTCAGAGAATTTCAAGCATGCCCTGGGCAGACCCCGTAGAAATCCCCAGAAACAGAGAAATCCTGGATCATAAGTAGCACAACACATACCTTATTTCATTTTGGGTAACTGCTGCTCTGATTCCTGATGCCTCAGAATATGAAGTCCGAGCTCTGCTTACTTAAGCCCTTTGGGATAATAGTAAGGCCACAATATTTGAGGCAAGAGCACTTGATAAAACCAAGAGGGAGTATATTGCTCTTGA
Organism: Dendrocincla fuliginosa; assembly: GCA_035047845.1. Taxonomy (NCBI): domain Eukaryota; kingdom Metazoa; phylum Chordata; class Aves; order Passeriformes; family Dendrocolaptidae; genus Dendrocincla; species Dendrocincla fuliginosa. Next base: position 137,864,016 of record JAWWMO010000083.1, on the reverse strand, counting down.
AAGACTTCTGTACATAAAAATAGAGAAACTACCCCTCAAGCCATAGATGCAACCAGCATACAGACTAATTTTTTTCTTTTTTGTGAACAACAGAGGGATTCAAAAGTGCAGAGATATAAAATGCCTAATGGTCAGTGAGATAACTTAACTTTACAGGCATAAATTCTGATTTTCACTGACATAAAAAAAAGTCAGAAATTGAACACAGGATAGATGTTTCACCCACCTTTATTTTTACTAGGTGTCTGGACAATGATGGGTAATTGTTGACAGTACTGGCATTGTTGGTGCAATTATTTGGGAGAGAGTCTTTATCACATCTGATTCCACAGAAGTGAAGTGGCTTTCTGGCAACAAGATGGCCTAACAACCCTAAACACCTTAATCTGAGAGTGCAAATGGATATGTGGCAAATGCAGTTGTGCAGTGTAAGTTACTCACTATCCTGTTATTCCATTAAACTGATACACAAAATATGTACCATTAGCTCATGCTAAACCTCAGAAGAAAAACCTGACAGTAGATTGTATATTGGATGGTCTAGTTTGAATTAATATGAAATAATTATTCACAGAGTTCCTAAGAAGATAGCAGTGACCAATATACCAACTTTCCATCCTCAGGGGCTCCATCAAGGCACATTTGACATGATGGGTCCATGACCTGATGCACCACTTGACTGCTGCTCTGCTCTACCCCTCATAGGAAATGACCAGAAATAGCATGAATGTCACAAGTTTCACCTGCTACTATAGCTCACTTTTCTTTCTGCTGTTTTCAGCCAGGAAGAAAATCTCAGAGAATCAACATCTCACCAAGGATCACAATTCCTCATCTTGGGATTTGAACTTCTTCTTAATGAAGAAAAGCATGATGCAGGGGCACAACTGTAAGCTTACCTTCAGGCAAATCAGAGAACCTGAAAATGTCAGTAGAATTTTGAAAGGAATTAACTGCAGGAAATCAGGAAAGTCTTCACTGGAGACTTTCTATAAAGCCTTTTATGGCAAAACAGTGAGACGCATGTTAATATGTAGTTTGCCAAACATTTTTGAAAGCCTATTCTGGCCTCAGTCAGTGAAAGACTCCTTGCTTCTGACATGGGGTGAACTCACCACGGGGCAGAAGGTCACCACAAAGCATTATTGATAGCTCTTTTGGAGGCCTTATTAAAGGCAAGACTTTGCACAACAAAAGGGTACATTTAATTTTGTGGAAGACACTGTGTATTTCCTCGATGGTGAGATTCACAGTACTTTTCCCACACCATATTGCTGTGCACTGCTTTGCCTTTCTGATACAGTGTCATCAGATAAGAAAAGGCACTTGTAAAACAGGTACACTGGCAAGCATCCCCCATATTGTGGTAGGATTCTTGCGTCTACATTCTGCAGCTAATAAGTATTTATCTCTAAAAGCTTTCTAGTGTAGTTCTGGAAGAGGCAGAGGTGAAATACAGAATAATGGACTTAAAACTTATATTACGAAGACTTAAGAATTCACTTGGAGTAAAAACTGCAGCAGTTACAGAGGAGCAGTTCAGAGCACAAAGGAAATATGAAGCAGTCTTATGAGAGAAACTGAAGGAGGCAGATGGCAATTAGGTGTCAGTAAGTTCTTATTAAAAGTGGAAGGTTTCCAGACTCAATTAAAACAAAACTCTTTGGAAAGATCTTTCAGAGCAGTAGAGAGGAAAAAGAAACATTAAACCCCTTACAAGGCTGTGATGTTTTACAAAATCTTTTCTTTTCACTCTTATTTGGGAAAAGGGTGAAAAAGTCATATGTGGAATCTGTAGTTTTGTCACAAACTCAGATTTCTGCTTCTATAAGCTTGCAAAACAGATGTGTTCAAACTAGGGAAAAAAGGCAATAAAGTGGAAAAATAAAAGCATAACTAAAATATTGTGCTTTGCTTTCTTCTTGTGTGTTAAAAATAATTAAGTCATTACAATTTACACTCCTAAAAACAACCTTCAGTAGCAATCTTAGGAGAAACCAGATTTCTTACCCATAAGGCACCTGTAAGACACAAGGTTCAAGACCACTTTTGTCTGTTATTATGGACAAATAATGCTGTGAAAGCCATTAGGCTCAGAGTATAGTTGCTAATTGCCCTCAAAAGTCATGCCAATAACACTGGCTCAGGATACAATTCCCTCAAATGCATGAGTCGAACCAAGAGCATCCCCATGACTGCAGTTTGTTCCTGGTCTGCACACCTGTGCTCAGAATGTATTCACCAGGGTTGTGTGTGGGTCAGAACAGTGCCCCTGTGCACTGTGACCTCCAGCGGGCCTTGCTGGTGCACATCCTCACAGAATGTATTGCGGGAGAGCAAACTCATGCTGCGGATGTGTGTTGCCCTCAGCCCCTCTGCAGTGTGCACCAGGTGGAGTGCAGGCTGACAAGCCTTTAGGCTACCAGCACCTTCCACGTGAGGATGAGGAAGAGAGGGCTGAGCTGTTCTCAGCTCTCTGTTGTTCCTGGCAGGCATTTCTGTGCAGCTGGGACAACAAAGGGTAAGTACACAACTGCTGGGTGGAACCTCTGCCCCAGGGCCCAGGATGACAGTCACACAGCTCCTGCTGCTCACTAGGAAGCTGGATCATGATGGAAAAGTCCACCACAAGGACTGTCAGAGATGTCACTGAAAGAATCTCAAAGGGCACCAGACACTTGTGTTTAGACAGCTGAATTGATGCTGGAACATCTACACACCAGAGCCACAAACATCACTTGCATTTCTGGGCTTACTGCACACTTCAGAGCTTCTCCATTGCAAGGTGTCAGAGCAGGCCACTTGGGGACCCCTGCACCCAGTTTGGTACAGCTGCATAATGTCTGCATGGGCACTTAAGTAATGTACTCAGCCTACAGTGCTGTTTGGTGCTGCTGTATTCCGTAATTTCCTTTTTTCCCCACTCTTCTCTTCTTTTCTCTAAGGCTTCTCAGCAGCTCATGCAAAGCCACTTGCCAAGATGAGCACAAAATAACTTACAACTTATTTTGTGCTTATCTTTGGGGTGGCAAAATCCAATTTTACAATGGAATGGAGTTTTGCAATTACTGTAAAACACTGGGTTAAGTAGGCAAATGTCAAGGGATTATGGGAGGGTTTATGGTTGTATAGATGGAAATGGAGCAATTTTATGTTCTCTCATTAACAACACTGAAGGATCCTCCACCCCCTGTACCCAAATAAATCATGTTCACCTCCACATAACTCTGGGGCAGACAGACAGACAGCAGGCTTCTTTGGCCACAGGGAAGCTTGAAAAGGTGACAGAGAACCGGAGTGACAGCTCAGAAGAACCTCAGAGAGCTGGGCTTTTTGCTTCTGCTGGTGGGTGACAATGGGAAAGGTGCATTTCCTCTCCCAGAAACCAACACCTCTCACATCCCAATTTCTGCTTGGGCATACAGCTATGTGCTCTTCCCCCACTTGGTCTTTTCTCCAGCTAGAACAGGAAAATAAGTACATAAAGCATTATTTGAGTTATTTACCTCCCCCCAGACGCTTGTGGCCTACCCTGGAACTGACAGCAAGGCTCACATACAGCCAAATCAGCCAGTGTGAAGAGACATTTCTGTTCTCCCAGACTGTGGGTTAACTGAACCATGCTAGATATTATACTTGGATCTTCCTCTTGCTTCTATTCGAACCTAATCTAATACAACTCCATCCACTCTCCTGGGACGTTTTGTGGGTGCAAGTAAGCAGGAACTGAGGACTTGGCACTCCCAAAGCTTGTCTTCATTTGCAATCATTAGTTTAACTTAATACACGTGAATGACTTTGTGCTTAGCTTAGCTTTAAGGAGCACTGGCATTCAGGAAACACCACTCCAGCTACTGGAGTGATTTGATTAGCAGTGCTGAGCGATTAGATTAGCAGAGTGGCTGGACAGATCGTTAATTACTTGTCATTCCAGCTGATGTATCCCCACTGCACCAGCAGCTTGAGCTATGCATTTGCACAGACAAAACCTGTGCATGCCTATACTCAGTGGTTTGTTTGTAATTCACAGCCTCGCTTCCAGTCAGTGCTTCTAGTCCACAGCTCACATGGTAGAGGTCCATACTAGCTGCAAGCTCCATTGTTAGCCTGTCCTAGAGATCATTGTAAGGTGCTGAAAATGTCAGCGAGAGAAACTATTCATTCTTTGTCATGACTCCAGCAGAGACGATTTCAGATTCTCTGGGTAATGCTGTTTCTGAAGTGATGTTACAACAGTGCCTCACTGCACAAATACTATAGTTTTGTGATGCTGTTGCAAATAGCAGTAGTTTTCACTGTCTCTTCAGCACTCCTGTGTTCCAATCATGGCAAAAAAAGCTTCCTAGGAAATAACCTTAGTTTTAAGGCTGGGTCTCCAGAGAAGTATGTGCCCATTTGCTATTTGTGACTATTTAGGTTCAAGGACAAATGGAAATAAAGTGTGTAAACAGTGAAGGTAAGATTTCTCTCTGTGAACCTAGTTCCCTGCGTGTTTAAGCTCATTGGTCACCTGAGCTACTGCTGCCGTCAGGAGAGAGGAAGACAAGCAGCTTCAACAGATGCTGCTTTTCCTTCCTTTGGTGACTTCTAGGAAACGCAGTTTATTGAGTGCTTGATGCTTTGCTAGATAAAGTTCAGTGAGATGAATCCTACCATTCCTGCTCCTTGCCAGGAGGAAGCAGACCTATGCTGCTGCTCCTCTGCCAAGGAATAGCAGACATTATGTTTGCCCATATGGAACATCACTCTGAATTTTTGTGCTTGGAATACATGTGGAATTCCCTTTCTACTAAAAAGCAAAACAAAGTAGCCTGTTCAGAAATAACTGGAAGGCCTTTAGGAATGTGGAATAGGTGTTCTTTCCAGGATGCCAGGGACAATTTAATGTTCTGTTGGATTGTTATGAATTTCCTTGTGCCTCTGGGTAGTAAAAGGATGTAAAGTACAAAGGGAAAACGTAAAGTAATGCTGTACAAACGATCTCAAAATATAACACTGATAAAGAAAAGTCACATAAGAAAGGGGTGAGCATAAGATTGGGCTGTGATGCTTTGCATTGCTCCTAGCAGTTGATTTTTACACAGTAAAAGTGTAAAATCCTTCAATACTGGACCTACACATCCTCTGCACTGGAAATTTCACTACATGAAGTGTGAGGCAATGAAAAATCAGGGTCATAATATCCAACTGAGCTTCTGAGTCATCTTATTGCACTGAAGTAAAAGCACTTTAGAAAATTCAAGCCATCTGTGACGCTAAATGCAATTATCTGATTTGCCTTAATAAATACTCACAAATCACTGCCAACCACTTCAATTTTTCAACACTGTTCTGAGTCATTCATAAACAGGTAAAGATCATCATGCTAAGACATTATCAATTCTGATAATTATCAGGTTTTCTGCAGGAACACAACTGCTTCCATCCAAATCCAGCAGGTAAAAGAATTTTAAAGGTGAGACATGAAATTGTGGGGGTTTTTTTAGTTCTGTGCTGGTTTCAACCTAAACCATGACAGCTCTGACATTCAGAGGATCACACTAGGTATGTTATTACATTGAAGTCAACACAGTATTGGTTATTATTTATAGTTTCTTCCTACTGGCATCAAGGTAAGTGACAAACATGACTTGTTAAAGGTCAGATCCCAAGCTCTGTTTTTCAGATTTCTCATGGCTGGACCTTCTGCACATCAGGAATTACCCAGATATGTCCCTTTTCCATTTGCCCAATAACTTTGCTCAAGTATGAAAGGGATACTGTGACCATACAAATCGTATGTTCTGGTTCTAAGAGCCCTATGCTCAGGATGCTCAGGATGTGGTACCCTTATTTGGCACACACATCATGTTCTAGGCAGGCTCTGTACAGATGCACATGTCCCACTCTGCATGCACATGTCCCACTCTGCATGGGTTCATGTATTTCTTATCAGAGAGACCCATAATGCTACCTAGAAACTTTGTTTCTCAGAAGTTATTTACAACTGTAACAAAAGCTACGAATGTGAGTTTTAAACCTATTTTGTGTAAGTGTAAAAGTTTTCAGCTGCCCATCAGGAAATGCTGCATGCATGCTACCCAAATCTGAGCACACTAAGGCATTCACAATACAAACATCAGTGCACACACTAGTCAATGTCTAATGTTTGAGTATAGCAGGAGTGGTTTGAATGGTCAACCAGCAAAAACCAGCATAGAATTACCAAAATAAAGACCTTACATAAGCAGAATTGACTTATTTCCACAGCAGATCTGGTTCAGGATCCTCAAAACAGCAGAGAAGAAAACTGTTATAATCAAGAGGAGACACTGTCCAATCATGTAGAGATGGTGTTAGGAATGCCAAAGCCCACCTGGGGATGTACCTGGTGACAGACATGAAGAGAAATAAGAAGAGCTCTATATTCACGTTAATAGGAAGCCTGGGGAAAAATATCAGCCCATTGCTTAATGCGGAATGGGCCCTAGTGGCAAACAACACTTAAAAAGCCAAAGTATTCAACGCCGGCTTCACTTCCCCGTTACTGCTAAGACCAGCCTTCAGGAATCTCAGGCCCCCAAGAGCAGTGAGAAAGTCTGGAGCAAGGAAGACAAACCCCTGTCTGGACAAGAATTAGGTTAGGGAACATTTAAACAAACTGGATACATATAAAACCACAGGACTTTATGGGTTGCACCCGACAAGTGCTGTGGGAGTTGGTCAACACCATTGCAAGATGAGTTTCAAATATCTTTGAAAGGTCATGGCAATTTGGGAAGATTCTTGATGACCAGAATCAAATATACTAGAGCAAATATAACTCCTTCCTTCAAGAAGGTCAAGGAAAATCTGGAGGACTGCAGAAGTCAGTTGGCCTCCCCTTGATCCCTGTGAAGGCAATGGAGCAACTAATCCTGGAAAATGTCTTCTGTATTTAGGATAGGAATTCCACTAGAATGGAATCCATGGTCAAAAATAAATTTACAGAGGGGAAATCAAGCCTCATATGATGAAATGACCAGCTTTCAACTCTGTGTCTGATAGCACTGTTTCAGAAAATTGATAAAATACAGACGAGATAAGTAGTTGGTAATGTGAATTCAAACTGGCTGATATTCTGGGCTCAGCAGCACAAAGTCCATTTGGAAGCCAGACATTAGTGGTCTACTCCAGGGATCAATACTGGGGCCAATACACCTGTCATTTTCATTAATGAACTGAGATGATGGAACAGTGTGCAACTTCACCAAGCGTATGTTGATAATCTACAACTGGGAGGAGTGGCTGATATACTGGATGGTTGTGCTGCCATTCAGAGGAACCTGGACATGCTGGAGTGTGTCCCTAAAGATGATTAAGGTATCGGAGCATCTCTTATTCAAGGAGAGGTCGAAAGAGATGGGCCTGTTCAGCTTGTAGGAGAAAAGGCTTTGCAGGTATCTCATCAATGTGTATACGTACCTGTTGGTGAGAAGAGGGAGACAGATCCTTCTCAGCTGTGAAAAGAAACAAGGCAATGGCCGCAAACTGAAATACAGAAACTTCCATTTAGATGGAAAAAGAAACTGAGGAGTGATCAAACATGGGAGCAAGTTTTCCAGAAAGGCTGTGGTGTCTCCACCCTTGGCAACATTCAAACCTGAACAGACATAACACTTATCAACCTGCTCTCGTTGCAGGGATTCAACTAGCAACCTGCTCTGAGCAATGAGTTAGACTAGCTGATCCCTAGAGCTGCCTTCCAGCCCCAATGGCTCTGCAATTCAGTACTTGCAGGTTATCGGGAGCACTGAATTGTGCCAGCCCATATCAAGTTGCAGTTCAGCAAACAGCAGGAGTCAGGATTGTTTAAACAACTTACTCAACTATTTGCCAACTGGTCACATGAACCTGCTATAGTAGACTGCTTCTCTAGTTCTGTTTACATACACGTCCTCTATTAGGTATGGTTCTTTCATTTCCTATGAGGAGTGCTTGTGTGGCAGGGCTCAGTGATTCACACCCTCCAATCATCAGCAAGGAGGGCATTCGTGTTACTTTGCTCTGCAGAAAAGGGACACAAGCATTTTTCAGGAAACCACAAATCTCATTCACTGTTCTCAGATCTCCAGTACTAACTCACTCATCTGAGGCTAGTGCTGAAACATTCTGTATCAGTGACACTACCTTCACTTCGTTGTTCCCATTTCTTACTGCCCAATTCCATGTGCTACCACACTGTTTGAGAAGTCACCAGTGGATGAGAGCAGGTAACTGATGGACGTAACACTGGCTTTGTGCCAGGCTATGTTTCAGTAGAAAGGAAGGCTGTTTGAGCTTAATGATAACAGTAGTCAGCAGGAAGGTAATCCACCACTTTAGATAGCAGTGCTGGTCCATGGTAGCTAAAACCATTCATAAGATCACAGGATGATTTATGGTGGGAGGGACCTCAGGGGAGGTCTACAGTGCAACCTTATGCTCCAAGCAGGGCTAGGTGCAAGATCAGAGCAGGTTGCTTAGGGCTTCATCCAGCAGCAGCTTGGAAATGACCAAGGATGGTGGCTGCAAAACTGCTCTGAGCACCAACCTGCTCCAATCCATGACTGCCCACCAGGTGGAAAAGGTTTTCCTCATACAAAGCCTGAAGCTCTTTTTTTTAAGTCTATGCCTGGTTTCTCTCAATCTCCCTCCATACACAGCTGGAAAAGCCTGACTCAAAAAGCTGTCATCTAAGGCAGCCACAGATATGGTCACTACCTGCAGCCACACTGCTGATTTTGGGCTGTACTGCTGGGCAAGCTGTCACAAACTTGCTTTGGGAGGAAAATGTGTAGCATGTTTTCACATTTGCATAAAAATTTTCTATAGATTACCACAAAGCAAGGAATGAAATAATTCATCAAAGCATTCAATGACGGTAAAAGTTCAATACCATTCTCTGTGCATAAGACATTGGTGTTACTAGAGAGTGGAATTAACCTAACACTTATAACAGGAGTGACACTTGTATATACCACTGTCTGCCTCAGACATGTATGGATCATGTTAACCCATCAGCTTCCCTTCCTTGTTTTTCTATCATATGAAATAAAACATAATAAATTCTATGAGTCTTCTGAGTATTTTACACTTAAATTCCATTTGTTCCTTGAAATTAACAGCAGAAGATATGGACATTTAAGAATCTATTTTTTCTTTAAAAAAGACAGAAAAAAAAATTAAACACCAGAAATTGCCAAAGTAATGATAAAATACACCTTGCAGACATCCTGTGATTGTTTCTGAATCTCCTACACAACCCAAATGCACTTCCTGTAGTATTATGGATTATAACACAAAATATTTTTGACAATAAAGAAATGTAACTATGTGAGATAAACACTACTCAAACTATATTTCAGCAATAGTATAGAAAAAATATTAATTATGTAATTAGACTACTACACTAGTAAAACTTCAATTTCAGTGCCTTAGTGACACTGTTAAAATTGTATTACATATATTTCAAACAAATTTATCTATTTTTGAGCAGACTACAATTTCCCTCCCTAATAGCTTATTTGAAGTCATTCTCAAACACCACAAAAAACTGCATTTGAATACTGGTGTTTGCACAACACATACCATAACTAGGTTCATTTTGTGGTGGTAAGGCTAGCATAAGATTTTGTTTCCATGATTAGAGAATTGGGCTTATACTGAAACTCTGCTTCTCCCCTTTTCTCAGTACATGTTTAGTTGACTTAAAGTGCTCCTTTTTGTTTGGGATAAAAAAAAAAAAAAGGCAGAAATGCACACAGTGTTTTCTCCCTGTGCTTTTCAGGTATTTGCATGAAATTCAGCAGGTTTCTTAGGAAATGTCACTTCCTAGAGAAAGAAAGAGAATGCAGAGAAACTGCACCCCCTCCTCCTCTCACTCCAGATCTGGCACCCTTAGTACTCCTTAGGCTGTTATTCCACCCGTGTGGCTGACTCTGACAAAGGGAGGGAAATTGGAAGGGAATCCTCTGCTTACCACTTCCACACCTGTATTTTCACCCACCTTCTACACTGTAGTGTTGCTGCTGAAACTTCCTTGTTTTTCATTGCCAAACAATAGCAGCTTGTGGCCTAGGGCGTGTCCTGAGTGTGCCTGAACCACCATACAGCCCTTCCCTTTTCCTCTTCCAGGCCCTGGTACTGGCAGAGGTACTGAAGTGGAAGGCCCTACTTCTGCTTCCCCATCGGTATCAAATCTGTACAGTCCTATGCATGTTCCTCCCACACCTTTCCCTCATCTAAATGTGCTTACCATCAGTTACCTTTGAAATATGCACCCATTTCCACATATTCTTTCCCAGGAATATGCAAGATAACATAACAGTCCAGATAGTGAGTTATTAGGGAGGTGGTATGGTCCTGTGACAGGGCTGTTTCTGTCACACTTGAGTTTGATGACAAACTCTGAATGGTTTTAATCCTACCATCACAGTTTAGGCCCACTCTGCTAAGCAAATCACAGTCAAAAATGTTCAGTCATGGCTGTGCTGCTGTTCACTGCTAGAGACACATGCTGCCTGACTTGAGGTCAATGATTTTCAGATGTTTCTTCAACTGTCTCTGAAAGCTGCCTCTGTGCCTGTTTTTGGACACCCAAAATAATTAATTTTGTTTGAAAATCTTGGGTCTCATGATACAGCAGAAGTACTTTGCTAACAAGCTCATCAGATGAAGATGAGTGAGAATTTCACTGTTTTACAGAAAGGACTTAGGAGAACGAGGGCTTGTTAAAGTTTAATGACTGCTGAATTTCTGTAAGGTGAAAGGGGAATAAAAAGAGAAAGATGATGATGGATGACAGTGTATTGAAGTATACAAGTGTAAAACCTTGTTTAGATTTCAGAACTCTTGTAGTAGAGCAATGCTGTTGATGAATATACTTTCATCTGCTGGCAGAAGACCTATTCAGGAATAATTCAAATGGCTAAGGAGCCTCTGGTCAGTATTGCCTATTTCATCTGCTGACCTAGGGCAAAGTACACAGCAAACTGACTTTGGCTGTGACAAACCAAGTCTGTTTAAAGGGAATTTGCTACACTTTTAGGAGAAGGTTTAGAAGAAACCTGTTTGGAGAGAGGCAAGGTAAAAAGAGAAGCAAGAAAGCAAGGTAGTAAAAGCAAGAGAGAACTCTTTCTGAGTAGAGAAAGACGGTCTTTTTCTACTCTATAATTTAGCAGGGTGTTTTAAGAAAGTTAGCTCACTCGCACTGATGTTTTTGAAAGCTCTTCTCAAAACAGATTGTACTTTACCATAGATTAATTGAATCAATTCACAGCCTCTTTTCTCTAACGAGTGACATACAGTAAATTACAATTTGTCTAGTTTTGACCAGAATTTAGTAAGTTTCTGATGGTTTCAGATACTGTTAAATATTAGGTTTCACTAGCTATCATGTAACACCAGACATCAAATGCTATACCTTTTAACATCTGTCATGTCCTATTTGCTATCTAGTCACAGCCATAATTTTGCTGTTCTTCAGCAGGTACAAGGTTGTAATTAAAAACTACAGGGCTGTTTAAAGGGCTTAGTAAAGTTGTATTCACTGGGGATGTTCTTAGGGCCCATAGCTGAAATGCAGTTACCAGTCAGAAATTCAGCATACTAATGGAGATAGGACTCCATCTCTCCATGTTCATGTCACTTGAACTCCAAGCTTTGGTTTATTCCTTCTATGGCTTCCAACTCATTCCAACCAAGAAAGCACTGCTTCACATATGCATTAGTCAGGTAATTCCTCTAACACACCTCCAAATATTGTCACAGTCAAATAAATTATTAATATTTGAATACATAGGTTTAATAAAAAATATCATCAAAATCACAGAAGCATATTATGTAGTAAATACTACATGTGTATATCATACATATTTGAAAAGTGTGAAATCTAGGAACATCCTATTTTCTTGACAGAAAATATGTGAGGATGAGCCCATTTCTCCCAGCGTATGGGATCAGGTGTGAGACTGTATTGCACCTGGGAGTACCAGCATATCCTCTCAATCACTATTTCTTATAATGCACTGTTAGTATGCCTTCCACTTTGCAAACATGTGAATGATGAGGCTGCTGCTTCAGGAAGCTTGTATCTTGAGTCATGTACAACACACAGGCTAATAGTTCAAGTGCTTATGGAGCAAAGAACAAGTCAGGTCTTCAGGGCAAAGTTGGTTAATAGAAGGCTTGCGGGAACACTTGGGCTTTAAGGCCATTCCATATAAGCTTTGGTTTTCCTTCATAAAATAAATAAAGAAGACTCATTTTTAAACTACTTTTAGATATTTCAATAATGTCAGAATTCCTGGGGTACTATATTCACTTAGACATTGAATGTTCTGGCACTCTATATTGAAATTTGAACTCATGGGTGTTTGTTTTGCAAAAATAACACTTATTAGCTCCACTAGCCACTACTAAGAAAAAGAACATGAGACAATGTTTTCACACCCTATCCATATTTGCCCATGTATATTCAGTCTCTTTCCTGTTGTCATCTTGATTTTAGCAATTATGTAACTTTGGTGAGTAAATTAACTAGACTGTTTCTGGACAGGTTAATATTTACTGATACATTTAAAATGAAAATAATGGCTGCTTTTTAAAAAAACTTCAAAACCTTTTTGACAGCTCAGACTGAAACTGAAAGGGGCACAGGGCCACAGCTGTCATTCAGACAACCCATGTTTCAGGACACATCTGAGGGTGCCAGGCTGTTAGGTGTAAGATTTGAAGTAAAAGGTCCCTAATCTGTGCCCCTAATCTCCTTCGTTTTCTGGATTTGCTGGAGGACCTGAATAAAGGATCCCTAATCTGTGCCTAAGTCTCCTTCCTTTTCTGGGTTTGCCGGAGGACCTCTCCTCTGGGGGTCAGGTTGGAGCCCGGGGCAGGGCTGAGGGGCTGGCCGGAGCCCCCCGGAGCCCTCCGCGTGCTTTTCTCTTTCGGCGCCACCGCGCTGCTCCTGCCGGGGATGGAGCGCGGCGGGCAGGGACGGGCACGGGCCGGGCGGTCACCTCGGCGCCCGGAGCCGCCAGGCTGGACGGCTGAGGTGACCGACAGGCTGTAGAGAAACACCCCCGGGCTGCGGGACGAGGCTCCCCGGGGCGGTGCTGCCGCCCCACACCCCCGGAGTGCCCTGTCCGGCCGGGGCCCGGTTCCCGGCTGCCGGGGCAGGTTTCCCGGGACTACGTTTCCCAGGGATCCGCGGCGGGCCCCGCCCGCTGTCAGCGGCGCTGCAGGTTGATCGCCGCGGCCGCCGATGAGCGGAGCGGGCGCGGGCGCGGGCGCGGGCGGGGGGGCGGCCGGGGCAGCGCCGGCGGGGCCGGGCCGGCGGCCGGCGCACTATGCGAGGCCGGGAGGATGGCGGTG
>JAWWMO010000083.1:137801654-137850114 GCA_035047845.1 Dendrocincla fuliginosa | reverse complement strand
GCCGCCCGCGGCCCGCAGTGCCCCGCAGGGCCCCGGCAGCGCCCCCGTCCCCCCCAGAGCGGTGCCCGGCCGCTCCTGCAGCCCCAGGGCAGCGGGGCTCGGCCCCTGGGCACAGCCGGGAGCGGTGAGGGCTCCGTGAGGTGCGGGCTCCCGGGGAGGACCCGCGAACTGAGGCGATGCCTGCCAATACCCGGGCAGGTGGATGCTTTGCAGAGGTCTTCCAAGAGATGCTGGGCTCCTGCAGCCGCCTGACATTGGATATGTGTTCCCTTTCCATAGGGCTTTTGGGAGGCTGGAGAAGGGAGGTAGCTAGGTGTATGGCAAAAAGCAAATCTGCTTTCTTGCTGTCTGCTTCCAAAATTCACTCAGTTTTCTGGTGCTTTAGAGTGGGGCGTTGGTAATCCTGCTTTATTTGGTGCCCTTCAGAAAGTTAAAATCCATAGTGTGTTAACCAGTTATATGATCCCCTTTCCTGTGCTTAATTTGGGGTTTGTCAGTATTTTTGGGGTGTTCATCTTGAGACTGCCATGAGCTTTGTTTCTCAGTTATACTGAGACCTACAGTTCCATCAGAAGCACTTGCTTTATTGCTGAAAATCACGCTGAAGCTGTATTTTGCTGAGTACCCAAATGAACAGCGCAAATGATAGTCCAGCAAAAACTTGGGCTTCCTGAAGGCGGTGTGGAGCTTAACATCCCTGAAAACCAGCTTCCTATGCAAATACAAATAAAGGTAAACAAGACCACTGTGTCTCAAAAGGTGACTCTGTACCTCCCGTATCTCTGTACCTCCCAAGTTGTTCAAACTAAGCCTCCCCATGAGGCAAACAGATTTCTTATGCACAGGCTGCTTAACTCAGTGACAGTTTTGGAGACTGGAATGATATGAAGAAGGAAGGTAGTGGTCCTGAATAAAAGCATTACTTCTTTGAGTGCAAAAGCATAGTGACAAGAACTGGGCATGCGTGCCCAGTAGTGGGTAAGTAAGTAAATGAAGTGGACTGCCATGCACCAGATGGTTCATATGCCAGCAGCAACCCCTACTTCAGTGTGCTCACTAATGTCATCCTCCTTTATTTACTTGAAGTCCTTCTCAGTCTGTTTGCTAGATCTTTTCAGGTCTGTAATAATTCCTGTCATATCTGCAGTGCCTTCCATCTGAGAATCTCTAAAAGCTTTGTAAATATTAATGAAGGAAAGCTCTGCTAAAGCTTTGGGAAGCAGTGCTTTTCCCTTCTCCTGAGATGGGATTTTTTTCTTTAACTCCTTCTTCCCATTTCATTCCCTCAGGATTCATCCTGCTGTGGTGTCTCAGTACAGGCTTTCTTGTCTGTATGTTCTGCATTCCTCTCATTTTGTTTTTTTCTCCCTCAACTTTCTTGCCTTTGCATAATTCTGTTGCCCTGACACTTACCCAGGAATATGACTATTGCAGCATAAGTAGCCATATGGCTGTGACTACTTTGTGTGAACATAGTGCATGCACATTTCAGGCCTCTTATTATCCATCCTTTTCTCTTGGAACTGTGTTTCTTTGTGTGACTCTGCTTAAAAGCATGCTTTTATCTTAATGCATCTTCTACCATATTGGAGCCCTGGGAGTGAGTTGTGTTGTGTTCCTGAACTGTGACTTTTGGTAGGGAACATGTGGCATTATGGCTTGTGTTTGGAAAGAGGTTACCTGTTCTTCATGGCTCTGATGTACCACAGTGTACAGATCCTACTTCAGTCAAAACTAAAGTTGCCATCCAATCTTAGTAGATAGTTTTGTAGAAAAATGGCATTTTGCTGAACTTAAAAATGTCTTGAACTCAGGAAGCACAGACAGTTGGTTTTTTTTTATTTTTCTGTTTCTTTGATTTGTTTATTTTAATTGGAAAAAAGTTTTCCTGGTTTGCGGCTTGCTGTACATCAGCTCTGGACACTTGCAAATAAGGAAAGCCCTGAAAACCTGGTTTAAGCTGAGATTGTCTGGCCTTCCAGTCTCTCTTGGGGCTTGGCTAGGATGAGCTTCCAGGGTTTTCAGAATTTTTTATAGAGCATAGCAAGGCTTTTGAATGGTTGGGCCAATTCGCTTCTTGTGCAAACTTGCAAGTGACTGGTTTTGTGATGCAACTGGCAGGGAGTGGGAAGGTCCCCGGGGCACAAGGGAGCCGTGTATTCTGGAGCATGGGAGTTCCTGGCCAGAGCCAACATCCGCTGCCCCACCAGCTCCACCACGGCTATTGTTCTATGGAAACTGCCTGTTGTCAGCTTCAGCCACAAACCCAGAGACTTTCTTTTGTTTCTCCTTTCAGAAATGCTCTGTGTGGCTAAGGTGAAAATATTTTGTAACTTATACTTTATGGAGAATCTTTGAAAAATTTGCTAATTTTGTCTAACAAATTGTTGAAATCTTCCTCAAATTTGATTATTTTAATTGTGTCTTAGCATAGAGTGCTGGGGTCTAGTTAGGGCAACAAATGTCCTTTGGTTTACTTAAGGAAAATATCTAAAATTTTTTACTGGGATAGCTGACAGCTATGGACTTGCAAATACGAAGGAGGAATTTGGAAGATAGCACAGTTCCTTGCCAGTTATATATAATATGTACTTGATTGTCCCAAAAGAGATTATGTGGACTAGGAGGACCTTTGGGCTGCATAGTGCCAGTGCTTCCAGATTGATGAAAAGATTGGTGTGTATATGGGAAAAGTGAGTTTGCACTCCTTAATACGAGCCCATCTAGATGGGAGCACTGCCAAGGTAAGTCTATTTTTAGAGCTAACAGTTTTGACAATGTTCCTTTAAGTGGTTTTTTTCCTTCTAGTAAGAATGAAAGAACTAGGTCAGAGCCAGTAGAAAAAGGCTTTTGATCTTTGCAACACTGTTCTCAAATTTTTTTTCATTTTGCTCTTATGCAGCAGAGGTAAAGAGAGAAATGGTGATTTCTTTCCCCCCACCCCGCCCCTCCGTGCTTATTGCAGGAAAGTGAGAGACTGACAGCACCCACCAGATGATGTACGCATGCAGGTGATCCCATACCATTCTGCTGGATCCCTGCAGCTCTGACCTGTGGTGCCTTTGAGATTCCTGAGAAAAAATGTGCTAATTATGTAATGAAGTTCTTTCATAGTAAGTGTTTAATGAAGTTTGGTCTATCACCTTTCTTGTTGTGCATAGGCTTTGGAAAGTGCACACATACATTTGTTGCAGGTCTCCTCCAGGAAGTTTGCATGAACTTTCACTCTTCTATGACTCCTCTGTAGTGGGTGTGTGCTATTCAAACCCTGGATCTTCCTACAGGATAATATTTTTTACAAAGAATGGAGCCATGCTGACATTAAATGACAATGGCTGGCCTTACCCCTTGGTAATCCTCAAGGGGATTAAGGCTCAGAGGAGGTGAGGGCATTCTGGGGGTGGTATCAAGGTTAATTGCTGCAAATCTGAAGTTACTTGCAGCTTGTAACCAGCTTCTGTCAAAGGGATCCCTTGAATTTCAGCAATGTGATGTACCTGAGTGGAATGGCTTCAGTGCCTAGCAACTCCATGTATATTGAATGGTGCCATGTGTTTCCTCAGAGACTTGAGATACAGTGAGCTCATAGATGTGCTATGCCAACTCTGCCAAGAATGTTAAAGCAAGTTCAGGATCCCCGAAGGACATCTTTGGAGCAGCTCAGTGTAGGTACCTATCATGCTGTTCCAGGGTGTGTCCAAAAGTGCAACTCCTTTGACAGGTATTCATTTATTCAACTTTGTCTTAGTCCTACACCCACTTCAAGCTCAGACTAGATGTCTCCATATCTAAGTTTCGAGGGAACGTGATCTAATAGATGGTGTTTCAGCACACTTGCTTGCCTATGGAGCAAAGAAGTAACAAACCCTCTGACTCAAAAATAGCGCGTACTTTCATCAGTGTTTTTGTTTTTGTCAGTATTTTTTAACCACTTCTTGGCTAGAGGCACTCCAGCATGTGGCTTGGAAAGAGCTGCCAGCTGGAAGCAGGACTGAGAGACATCATTTCAACAGTCTATCTGAAACAGTCACACTGGGTTATAGCAGAGGAGATGCATAAGAGCAGTGCTGGAGATGCACACAGGAGAGTGAGGCATAAGATTTGAATGCCAGCCTCTGGTCTTGTGTTCTGTATGTTATTTCGTGGCCGTTCATTGCAAAAATGCGTCAGCAATTGTGGGATACCAGACTGGAACATAGATCTTCTCCTATCCACATTCAGGGGGAAGCCTTCCTGTTGAGCTGTGACATCTATGCTGTTATTTCTTGCTTAGCAAGAGCATAACCTCCCTCCCACCCCCGTAGTGTGCATACAGCCTGGTGGCAGTGTGTGCTTCTCTGCTTTGAACCACTACTTAGAGCTTTCCAATCTATGTTGCTATGCTCATGATCCCTCTCCAGTTGAGTAATGTAGCTAAATCCAAGAGTCTGGTTTGGTTTGCCAAGTTCTCATTTTGAACCATGCTTCTCAGGTGTCATGTAGGGAGACTGCGAGCTGAAGTTCAGAAGGTGCATTCCATGGTGGGAATTGGAGACCCCAAAATGAAGCTGAGGCAACAGAATGTCACTGCAGAGGAGTCTCTTTGGGTGTACTTAGAGTGAAGAGTGGATGATTGCAGTTATGCGATCATTGTCCTCTCTCTAATTTTAGAAATTAATCTGTATTAGGCAGGAATCGAGGTGCAGTACAGACTTGGTGTGACACTGTTTCCATTTTATGAAGTTTAGTTGTAGGGTAAGAATGTTCCTGGAAACTCAGAACTACTTTAAGGTCAACTCATGTAGGTACAGTTCCTTTAGTGTTTGATCTTACTCTTTAAAATACTTGGAAGACTTAGAAGCTCAAGGAGGACATTGATTAATATAAATTTACTATTTCACTACAATCGAATTCCATCATAAGCATAAAATTTGTCAGGTGGTGGTAATGTATAGGCAAAGGGAAGGAATGATGCTCTGAAAGTTCGTGTGCTTTTCCAGCAAGAAGGGAATGCAAGTGAGCAAATGACAAGAGTTAGGCATTAGATGCATTTCCTCAAGTTCTACTGGAAAGTATTGACAAAACCTGTAGCAACATTGTGAGATCTCTTGTTTACTGCTTAAATGGAAATTATAAAATGGAACTGTTCTCGAGATGTTTTGAGGTTTTTTTTGTTCTGTGATGTTCAACCATGGCAGGCAATATCCAAGGAGGTTGTGTAGGTTTGTTCCTGTGTTTACAGCTCAGTGTATGAGGCCATGGCAAGCTGCTTGGGGCCAGGCTCTAGTGCTTCCCAGTATTGCTGTGTCACGAGGGTTATGGCAGGACTGCAGCAGTGACAAGCTCTGAGTAAAGCACTGTAGCTGGGTCGTGTCAGGGTTGCAGGCTGGTGCTAGTTGTTGATAACCTGGAGGACGTTTCTGTCCAAAACATCCTCTGTGCAGGCTTGCAAGCGAGTGCAGACCTTGGTATCTGTGGAGCACTCTTAAGTTTTTGTTTTGCCCATTAATCTCTGAAAGTGGTACAGCTAGTTTGCAGAGGTAGAGCTATTAGAAGTCTACTTTTCAGTGTTGAGTTTCTGACTCTGTTAGGGATACTGTGTCTGGTTCTGGAGCCAGCTTTCTCTGCTGTCCTCACTGAGACAGTTTTACCCACTTGAGCCCAGTTTTGTCTCTTCAGTGTCTCTCTTTTTGTCCAGACTGTGTGATCTCTGATGCAAGGACATCCCTTTCTGTGAACAAGAGATACTCAGAGTTTGCAACTGAGCAGTTCTATCGTGGGTTATTTCTCATGAAAACTGTTGCCTTCGAATAGATGCAGGTGTTTACCCTTGCAGATTAACAACTGAACGACTCAGCCCTCAATTATCTGCTCAAAACATGTAGAGAATGTGGAGGGGGTAGTTCTAAAAGGTGCCAGAGGCAAAGGTAGTGAAAAGAGCTAGAAAATGGAATAATTTTGAATCTGAAACTGGCTGGTGGGTGCTGGTCAAAATAGCAAATAAGATTTCAGGAACTATGAAGAGAGCTCAGAACAAGGCAAGGAAGATCTCTGTTTCTGTATCGTTGCATATTACTCTTCTATTTCGAATGCTCTCTGCAGATTTCGCTTGCCACACCCTAAAAGAGGGAGAGGACTGGAAAGAATACAGAAAAGGGTCAGAGGCAGGGTGTGTTTTCTGAAGGCAGGTTACAATGTTTATCATTCTTTAACTTGGGAAGGAGATGGGCAGGTTACAAAGATTCTGATTCTTTATCTTGGAGAAGAGATGATCATGAGAACTTCCTTAGCCCTTGATGAATGATTTGCAGAAGGTGGAAAAAGGAACTGGGTCACAAGTAGAACAATTAAGCTGTAGGGGTTTGTGCTTTAAATAAAGAAAGGAAATAGTTTTTCATGTAACACAGAGTTCCCCAGGTGCACTTTGAACCTTGTGTCATTCCTAACCTGCCGAGGCAGGATCAGTTTGCCTATGCCTTGCTCTCGCACTGTTTTCTTAAGAAGTGGTATAAAGGCCTAGACTTTTAGTCTGACCCAGCCTGATGACTTTTATGACAAAGTCTAGCTCATCTGGTGTGTGTCCAGGACAATTTCACTCACAGGAGCTTGATTTGCATCAAATAACTGAGACAAAAGTTTGTTCAGAATAACCCAGAAACAGAGAGGAGATGGGGAAATAGGCACTGAGCTATATTACTGTTAACAGACAGGGTTGTGATGCATAAGATATGCAGCTCTCTTTTTCCCAGTATATGAGAACTGATACTGCTGTATAAGAGGAACTGTCTGTTGTGTCAGGTCAATGGGACTGGTGGGAAGGAGGGGCCCCACATTGGGATGCAGCCGTGCAAATGCTGTCCTGGAAAATACTAATTCACCACAGCAGGTAGGGTTGGAAACACCTGTACTGACCTGCATAAATGAGGTGAAATATGGTCTGAGAAAGACCTTCAGAAAAGCCTGAAGCAGATTAGTTCTACAGATCTACCCTTAGAGGCTTCTGCCTTGGGTGGGTAGTGTGTTCCCTCACCTCTTTCTCTCTCCAGAAGTGCCCTATGGCAAAAGGACTACAAAAGAGAGTAAGGGACTTGAACAGAGAACATACAGCTGCTGAAAGAAGCATGAGCTAAACTTGGCATTAGAGGGACATTCATTACTTGAAACAACAAGAATTCACCCTAGTATGTGCTGGTCCTGGATGAAACAAGCAGGTGTGCAGGGGACTGAACTTGAGCTGAAGTGAACTCCGCATTCTGTTAGAGGATCTAATATGCTTGCAAGGAGTGTGTGACTTACCACGAAAAGGGTGCATGGAAGACATTTGGTGTGGATTTTAGTCTGTCTTTAGTGCAGCCCTATCCATCTTTTATATAATGTGGAACTTTTCTAGCTCATTCTCCAGATGAACGTTCAGGTCATTACTTCCCTCCATTCCCCCACTCATTTGGTCTCCTCTGCCCTGTCTTTGTGGCCTGTTTTTTTTTCTTCTTCCTTCAGGGAGGGTTCGAGTTGAGTTGATTTGCTGCTCCACAAATAACCTAGTAAAAGCAAGAAAGAGACTTTTAATAATACTGTTTCATAAAGAAGGAGAATTGTAATGTGTGTCAATAGAATCTTTCTCTTGGATTGTGCTCTGCATGCTCTTGGCTAACGGTTTGTTGCTACACAAATCATCTGGGGTACTAGAGCGAGTAGGATACAGTGGTATGAGTAAGCAGTAGGAGGTGAAGAATTTTACTGGGGGAAGGAAAGAAGGCATTTCCAGACTTTTCAGTTATATGTGCAAGGG
This sequence comes from Dendrocincla fuliginosa, assembly GCA_035047845.1. Taxonomy (NCBI): domain Eukaryota; kingdom Metazoa; phylum Chordata; class Aves; order Passeriformes; family Dendrocolaptidae; genus Dendrocincla; species Dendrocincla fuliginosa. The sequence goes on along the minus strand of JAWWMO010000083.1, from coordinate 137,842,346 downwards.
AAGAGGGTAGCCTCGAACAATGATAAAGGAGGTAACTTTTAAACAGTTGAGAGAAATCCAGGACTGAAAACAAGTCAACTGCCAGCTTGCAAGCTAGTTATGCTAGTGAGAATGAATAAAGATATTTTCCTTTGCATTTTGATGACTGTGCATCATTCATGTGACAAATAAAGCCTGGATCCATGGCTGAATCGCAGCCATTTCTGTGCCACGTGTTTAGCAGATACCGACTTTTGTAAGCAGGGCAAAAGCAGAGGTTGCTGACACAGGTATGGGACAGTGCACCTCTGGTGCACTTAACTAAGTCTTAGTAAAGACTTAACCTGTGTGTGTCTGAGCTGTTCTTTACGTGCTGGACAGGCTCACTAGTGTTTATAAAAAAGTTTTTGATATAATGCTGCCTGGTTATAGAATTGAATAGCAGTGCCGTTAGGACTTGAGAAGAGGCAGTCTTAGAAATATAATTTGTGGTGAAGCATGACTAGCTAATTCCCTAAGTAGTCATTGCAAGACAAGTTTCTTCCAGGAATAGTGGAACCAATGAAGACTTGTTGCATACCCGGGTGTGTTAATTCTCTTTTCTGTCTCTCCATATCCTCTGTGAAATCTGAAGGGCAACAGTGATACCTAGTCTGGAATTTGCCTAAGTTGGTGGCTGGCAATTGTCATGTATAGTGATTACTTTTCCTTGTGAGAGAGAATTATTTTAGGTCTCTTTGTCTCTATCTACCAGTTCATTTTCTTTGTTTTTCATACTTCTTATCTCTTGTAGCACCCTCTTTGCAAGTCTGTGCATCTCACAATCTTGAAATCCGGAGCTCTTCACTTTTCAAGAGAATCTCTGTAAATGGTCACACAAGCCTTCTTATTAACAGAGAATGCAGTTAGTTTGCAAAACAAATTACCAACTATTTTGTACTTTAATCCATTGTTCGAATTATAATCTAGTGTGCGTGTGGTGCTTTTTACTGACCTTTATTACTTTGTTCACTAAGATCCATTGTGCTCTATGCTAATTGCATAGCTCTCTTGGTCCCCTTTTGTGCCAGTATTCTGCTCTTCATCTATACCTGTACAGAATTTGTGGTAGTCTGGCCTTATTTATTCACTGAATTGGTTCATTTTTCAATGAGCCTCTATTGCTAGTGTGAATTTAAGAGCTGCTTGTACCGACTGTGCCTGTATTAGAATGGAATGAGAAAATGCTTGAGAAATAATTTGGCTGTCCAGTCAGTGTCTGCTTTTTATAATGAAATTTTGTTACTCTTACAAAGGCTGAACTTGTATTGCTGAGGCTCCAAGGTCTATCTAGCACAGTGATGACATGCAGTCTGTCTCCTGAAGAGCAGGTGTAACAGAAACTGTCTTTTATGTTTACAGCATTTGCTAATGTCTGTGAGATAAGAGGTGACAAGTGGATATTGCCATACATAAAATAAGTAGTTTCCAGTAGGAAGATTGTAAACAATTCACAAGGAAATTTTTTAGATGAACAAACTTAATTACATACATATCTTGGTGGAATGAGGGTCTTAGAAGGCAAACTTAACCCATACAAGAAGAGGCTTTCTTATCATGGGCTTAGTGTTTCTCCTCTCTAGAGAACTAAGGAGGCTTCTCTCTCTGCACTCAAGATTTGCTTGGCCTTCAACCATGTGTTTACTTTGATTCTACATGTGAAACTGCTAAGTTACTCATTCTGGTTTCTTGGTATATTCCTGATGCTGTACAAGACTTTATATCATAGCTGAAGTGTGTTTGGGAGATGTATGTGAAGTGTAGTAGATTGTCTCAGAAAACATACTTTTTCTGTGTTTTTCTTTGGCTTTAGTTTTGGGGGCTTCTTCACTGCTTGTGAAGAGAGTGTCTTGTAGTAGTAATCGGTTGATACCAAGGGCCGACTACCCAGTTGTCTAGCTAGAGATGTTCAGGGATAGTCGCATAAGGAATGTGCTTACTTTAAGATTTCTTACTGATGATAATTCTAAAGGGGTGAAAAAGGCTAAAAGCCCCACAGCTCATAGTTAGAAACTAAATGAACACTCCTCTTCTGAACATTTTACCCTCTTCTGCCTCTATCCTCTTCCTACACCTGTTTCCCCTTTGGTCTGCCCTTTCTGCTCGTCTTGCCTGGTTCAGTGTCCACTTCCTTGCTGCTGAGCTCTTTCTTCTCTTGCCCTTCAAGATACCTCCCAGCTGCTGGGAGTCTTGATTTTAAAATCCATATCTTGTAAGAAAGAAGCTTCTTTTTTGTTAACTTGATAAATCCAGTAGATGATTAGTAGTTGAAATAATGAGAGGCTAGAAAGACAAACGACTCTCTGGACAGACCTGCAGGTACAGCAGTGTGTGTCTGTGCTAAGCCTTGCTGCCTGTGTCTGTCTGAGCTTTGTGCTCAAAGCTACGGGCACAGCTCATCAGTAGCAGCAGTTTATAATGCACTCCACAGCTCAGCACTGGCCTGCCTTTTGTCACATCCTGTTTGCAATTGCTTAATGCTGATTTTTGATGCTGACCAGGAGAAGCAGATAGCTAGACACCAATATTGCTTCAGTTAAGTACTTTGGAATTTCAGCCTTAAAGCAGGTTTCTAATAAATTCGTGTTATCTGTACTGAAGTAGAAAATGTCCTGACTGATTTGCTGGGCTTCTTTACTCTGTGTGAATGCTGCTGATTTGGTGGCCATTAGATAGGCAGGTTTGAGAAACAGAGTGGGCAAAATCTTGAAGGTACTTGCTCAGCAGGTTGACAGCAGTATTTACCAGGTGACAACAAAAACAGCAGATTGTATTCACGTGAAACTTTGACTGCAGTTTCAGCTGGTCCAAAGTGATAGGTTGGGGGAACTCTGCCAGTTTACATTAGGTGGAGAGAGGACTGTATAGAGAAGTAATTCAAAATCAGAAGCTGATTGGTGAGGCAGATGGACCATCCATAGGAGTTGTGGAAACTGATTACTGGGGAAAAAATTTCTGCCAGACAAATAATTGTAAATTTTATAGTACAGATTAAAGCCATCTTTATTAGCTGGTTTTAATCTTACTTTTTAGTACTGTAGCAGTGGTACTAACTGCTCAGGTCAGATATAATTATTGAAATAATTCCATGTTTTCTAGGCATATTCAGAGCTACAAATGAAGTACCAGCTTTAGGAAATATAGGAAGGGCTAGGCAGTGCAGATCCTTCTTGCTTATTTGGTCAGTGTGAGGAGCCATCTCAATCTGAATAAGACTTCAGTGTTCTCAATGTAAATGTCTCCTCTGATCAACCCAGTTGTGAATTAACAAGTAAAAAGCCTCAGGGAAGCTGTTTGACTACTTGGTATTGAAATGCAGCATCTGGAAGTGTATAGAAATCTGACTGCAAAAGTTGATGTGGTTGGAGATTTGCTTTGCTTTTGACAATTAAACGGGCTGAAATGGAAGGAACAGGTCCAGTGAGAGCTGCTGTCCAAAGGCCTTTTCCCCTGGAAATACCTTGTAAATCTTGATGATCTTCATGACCTTCATGACTGCTGAGATGACTGTAAAGTTGTTTGGACCCTGTCTATAAGGTTCCTGCTATGTCCAACCTGAGTTTGTTAATTTTCAAACTATATGGATGAACTTCTCTCTGTCCTTTTCAACAGTGTGGTATTTTATGGTGGGTGTAGGAGGTGTATTGTACGGTCTTACCTCTTAGCATTGTGCAGCTAAGTCTGTGAAATGAATACATAAAATGGAGGTTGCCAGTATTTGACACAGGAAAGTTTTCTAAGGATTGTTAAGAGGTTGGATGGGTATCTCCTGTGCCTGCTTTTTGTCTCCGAATAGCAAAAGTGAGCATATGACTATGATGCACAGAGAACAGGGCACATGAGTAAGATGATGCTATTTTTACTCGATCACTTTTTAGAATAGAACAATTGTTATTTCATGTAACTCAAGTACTTGCCAAATATGCTTTAATGTAGCTTTAATTGATCTGCTTAAAATTTTAAGCAGCCAGCAGTATTCCCACTGAAACAAGTAGTTATGAAATGTTTGACACGGTAGGCAGTGGAGTGCACAGAGGTAGCGATTGATCATAGATTTATCTGCTAAGCCTTGAGCCTGCAGAGGGAAAGATGAAGACTTTCCATCTGCCCATGCAAAACTTTGGCTATATCAAGGCTATGTTTTGAAGGGTGCCTTCAGGCTTTTTTCCGGACAGGATTCACGGAGTACCCTCTAGGAAAAGACAAGACTTGCCCCCAAAGGCCAGTAACTTACTACGGCTCTTGGTGACTTCTGTGTACCCTCAAGCGTGCTCAGACAAGCTGTCTCTTGGCTGCTTGCCACCCGGGAGGCAGGCATGTATGGGAGGGAGGTAGTGAGGGGAGCAGAGCATTCACGTTGTCCTGCCTGCTCCTTTCGAACTGCATGCACGTGTTGTAAAGGATCTCTCTGGGCACGGAGCTCGGCTCACATGTATCAGGCAGCTTCTGCCGGGCAACAAATTCTCTTGCTCTTTATACATGGAAAGGACTTGGGTTTGTGTTCCACCGTGTGGAACAAAATACACTGTGTATTGTGTTAATTTTGTTCCTTCCCTATTTTTTAGGACAGACATGGGGTCATTTTTCCAATTTGAGTGCTCTACTAAGTTTTCTCACAGAGCTGTTGACTCTCATAACTTGGCAGATCTCAGCAGTCTTTTAAGTTCTTGAAAAGTGGATATTTTCCAGTAGATTCAGCTCTACTATTGGGTTAGGAGTACAAGAGTGCTTAAGTATCCTTGTTTTAAATAATATTTTGTTTCATAAATGTAATCTGTGAATCTGTGTTATTGTGTCTGCCAGCACCATTCATCATGTGCTTGTTGCTATGCAGTCAGAGCTCTACAAAGCATTCACCCTCCCTTCCCAAATGGCAACAATTTCCCTCCACAGAAAACTTTCAATTCAAGTTAAATGAGAATTGTTGGGGGAGCATGAAGAGAGATGCAATATTAATCAACTGTGAGGTGGGTTTTCAGCAGGGAAAGAAGAAGTGATCCAAAACTGGATGAGGAGTTGTGTTACTGAGACATGGATATGTGAATATTGAGATTGTATGGAAGAATACTGGAAAAGGTTTGGTTTCAAAACCTAATGATACTGGTGATATCTAATGCTATTAAGCTGATACTTTCGGCTGATTTGGAGGGTGTTTGTTGTCTTGATGGACTTTTAAAAGTCTGGGACTAATGAGGTGGATGTAGTTTGGTAGAATGAACACCTGCTGAGGCAGTAGGAATGTTGTCAAGACAGTGGTGTGAGAAGATGCAGAGAGGGGGCTGAGCTAGCGTTAGCCAGTATCATGGTAATGAGAAGTAAGGGTCTGAACAATATGGTAGCAAGAAACTACTTTGTCTGTAGGTAGAATCTTTTCCAGATGAATGTCATTAAGTTCTGAAAGAGTTCAAGAAGTGTCAGCTATGAGGGTCAGAGCACTCAAAGTTAGTGATTTGTGATTATTTTCTGAGAGCTGTTTAAACTCAGTTCTACAGGATGTTAGCCCCCCAGACCCCATTAAGTTTGATAGTTGATTCTGAGCTTACAGTTGATTATATCTAGATAAAATTATATAAGGTGCTGATTTAAGAAGAGAGTAAGTTATTATTGACGAAACATTGACGTCTTTCCCTACTTTTCACAAATCTTGAAAGAGAGCAATTTTGGTTTGTATTGACATTTAAAAGAAGGCAAGAACTCCACCTCTGTCTGCCACAGAAGGGGATCTGTGTATTTCTGTGTGGTAAAAGGAAATATAAGACCCATGCAAGCAAATACTCCTTGCTTTCTATCCTCTGTGTAGATGAGGGTAGGAGGCAGCGCTCGAAGAAAACAATAGAGCTGGCTACCTGAAGATTCATCATGACAAAGAGATTAGCTTTGCCAAGTGACTTAGATAATTAATCTCTTTAGGAAATAAATACCCCTAGGAAATAAAAAAAACTTGTCTCCCCTCAGTATTCATAGCTCTGCAGAGGTCTCCTAAGGCAGCCTTTGTTTTTTTTAACCAGTCACCTGTTTTCAATTAAAAGGTAATGGCCATGTATCTAATTGCTAGCAGCCTCTTCCATTTTTTCTCTTTTATATCCTGAAGGAGCCCAGTAAAAAGCATTGCTGAAACAGCACTAACATTCATTACTCTTGGAAGAATGATGAACTAAGTCAAGCAGCATCTTGCCAAGTGATTTATTTAATTTTTAAGCCATTCAGTTGATGCTTATAGAGTTATAGAGTCATTTAAGATGGAAAAGGCCTTAGAGACCGAGTCCAACCCTTAACTCAGCACTGGCAAGTCCACCACTAAACCATGTGCCCAGGTGCCACATCTATATGTCTTTTAGATATTTAAAGGGATGGTGACTCCACCACTTCCCTAGGTAGCCTGTTCCAATGCTTGACAACCCTTTCCATGAAGAAATTTTTCCTAAGATCCAATCTAAACCTCCTCTGGCAGAACCCGAGGCCATTTTCTCTTGTACTATTGCTTATTACTTGGAAGAAGAGACTGACTCCCACCTGGCTACAACCTCCTTTCAGGTAGTTGCAGAGCATAAGGTCCCCCTGAGCCTCTTTTCTCTAGGCTAAACACCCTCAGCTCCCTCAGCTGCTCCTTTGCTGCTTTGTTGCTCCTCTTTGGACACATTCCAGCCCCTCAATGTCTTTATTGCAGTGAGGGGCCCAGAAATGAACCCAGGATTTGAGGTATGGCCTTACCAGTGCCAAGCACAGAGGGATGATCACTGCCCTGATCCTGCTGACCACACAGTTTCTAATACAAGCCAGGATGCCCTTGATTTTCTTAGCTGTCTGGGCATCTGAGCTGGCTCATGCTCAGTTGCTGTTGACCAGCACCCCCACGTCCTTTTCCAATGGGCAGCTTTCCAGCCTCTGTTCCCCCAGCCTGTAGCACTGCAGGGGATTATTGTGACCCAAGTGCAGGACTTGGCACTTCACCTTATTGAACCTCATACCACTGGCCTCAGCCCATTGATCCAACCTGTCCAGATCCCTCTATAGAGCCTTGCTAACCTCCATCAGATCAACACTCCTGCCCAACTTGGTGTCGGCTGCAAACTTTATGAGTGCACCCTTGATCCCCTTGTCCAGATCATTGATAGATATTAAACAGAAGTGGCCCCAATCCTGAGCCCAAGGGTACCACTCCAGTAGTGACCGGCCACCAACTGGCTGTAACTCCATTCACCACCACTGTCTGGTTCTGGCCATCCAGCCAGCTTTCTACCTAGTGAACAGTACACCCATCCAAGCCATGAGAAACCAGTTTCTCCAGGAGAGTGCTGTGGGAGGCAGTATCAAAGGCGCTACTAAAGTCCAGGTAGGCAACATCCACAACTTTTCCCTCATCCACTAAGCAGGCCAGCTGGTCATATGTAGAAGAAAAGGTTAGTCATCATGCTACCATGTTATCAGAAATGTCTGTCATTTGCTTCCTGTAATGCATGGTAAATGAGTGCTGTAACCCAGAAGGATTTCCTTTTTCATTCCTTACCACCCTTCTCCTGAATCCCTATTGTTTAGGGGCACTTAGAAGGGAGGAGTTGCAATTCACAGGAAGCTTGCTGCTGGCAGTGTTCTTCCAGGCAGTCTTGAGTTCCAGTGTGCTTTGTCATTTCTCTCTGGTAAGCATTGGAATGGGGCTGACAGCCAAAACTTGCCTGTTTCTGGGTGTTGCTGGGGTCTGTTAGCATTTCAAATGTGTGCAGAAGTCTTCCTATTCAGCTAGGCAAGATCCTTGCAGAAGACAGTTGGAGGGACTTTTGTGGACCGCATTCCATCCCATGTGTCTTTTACTGCTAATTTTCAGCCCTTGCTGGAGCAAGGTATACTGGGAGTACGTTTACAGGTTGGTTAGGATATCTCCCATTTTCTGTACAGGAGGAAATTAGTTTGAGTACTAACAGATCCGTTTCCATCTTCACTGGGCTGTGAAAAAAATCTGACTTGGTGGATCACATCCATCTTTTTGGTAGTCTGCAGGATTAGCAAACTAGTTGTTAGTAATTGTTTCTTTCAGGTAGGTAAATATGTTCTAGAGGAGTTAGATAATAGTAGGTGGATATGATCTAGGAAAGAGGGAATCTTTTTGGTGTCTTAAGACACACTGATATAAAGCATAGAATCATATCTGATTTTTTAAGTTCCTATAGGAGGTGTTTCTGTCCTGGCTTGCAGGTGTAGGTATTGTAGTGCTTTTGGGTATCATTTATCTTTCGTAAATATTTGGATGTTTTTTAAAATCCTGAGGATTTTGGCCTCTGCTTTAATTCTGTACCAATGAATTTTTGTAACTTTGGCTCAAAGTTTTCAGTTAAGACTGTGGGGTTTAGGGTGAATGAAGGTGCTGTAGTTAAAGAACCCTTTGCCTTCTCTGGGAGCTTGAGCCAGTTTCTCCTGAGAGGCTTTCAAGGGATGATCTGTAGGTGGTAGAAACTGGCAGTTCTGATTCCTTCCCCTGCTCTTCACCCTTTGCTTCTAAGCCAAGCAAGAGTAAAAGGACAGCTTTTATTTTGGCTTTACATTGTGGTTTAGGTTTCTATTCAGGTCTGTCAAACATTGCATCACAGTATCTGAACAAAGTTCTTTTGTACTCAGGGGAAGTTGGGACCATTAATTACAAATAGCACTAAAAGTAGCAGTTACACAGGAATATAAATGCAAAAGTGGGATAGCCTCATGAAAGGGAAGTTGCCTCAGGATTCACACTTTTTAAAATCACCATGCATGCCAAGAAGGTTGTTAAGGCTAATGTCTATGTGAGTGCTGAAACAGTGAAAATTTGGGCAGAAAACAAATTACTGCTGTAGTTCTAAATGGGCATTTCTGTGGTATGGCTTGCAGTTGTTTCATTTTTTCCTCTGGATGCTTTCCTTATTCTGCTGTCATTAGTCCACACCTCATTATATACTCTGAGAGAGTACATCTCTCTTGCTTGTTAGGATGGTGTAGGTGGTAACTTGCAGCAGTACAAAGGGCTGAAGGAGAGATAATCAGCTGGATAAGTCATTACTCTGTGCAGAAACTGACTTGCTGTATACAGCTTACTTATTCCACATTCTTTAGGACCTAAGATGTTGTAGGAATTGAAAATGTAATAGAAAAACTTCAAATTGCTTGCCTAGAAAGGGAAAAAAAGTATGGTCGAATAATGAATGCCTAGTAAAAGCTGAGGGTCCTGGATGCTGCAGTGAATCTGGTGGAGCACAGTTCAACACAGTAGCCTGCACTAAATAGTCATATACAGTGCTGCATTCCTCTTATTTTCTTTCTCAAATATCTCACCTTGAATCCACGTCAGGGTGGATGGTTCATTTGCTTTGGTCTGACATAGCTCTGGTTACCATGTGGCACTTCTCAGTGTGCTAAATGTTTGAAACATTGGGTGCTTCTTTCCTAAGCAGTGTTTCTCTTTTTCACGTTTTGTTTCCCAGCTATCCATTGCAATCTGAATCCAAATGGTATTGATCACCCTGTCCCCACAGAAGGTATTAATCTGCAACTTGAAGGTGAAGGAGTTGAATCGCCCTCGGTTAAGAACACTAGTGCTCCAAAAGGGCCTGAGTCAAAAGAGACACCCAAGAGACAAGTGGAGCCAGAAATCTCTAAGGTAGGTAGGACTGGATTCTTATTTAATTTTGTGAGTCTTAAAGAATCCAGGCTTCTTGAAATCCTGGCTAATGCGTAAAAACATTTATTATTCTGGTAAAGACATAAAAATATGCAAAAGTAACAGTCTAAGGAAGTGGGTGTTACAAAAGCAAGGTATTGCCATGGAGTTCTAGCGCACACACATCTTGGACATTGCAGAATTGTATTTTTCTCTAAATGAAGATAAGTAAAATAATGGAATCTCTCTTTCAGGCACTGTGGAGACCTTTTTTTCCAGATGACTTGGGTAACGATCTGCATGAGAACAGATATGCTTTTCTTGAGTGTATTTTTGTTTGCTTATTTACTTTTTCCTGGGGCAGGTAAAGGAAGAGAAAGGTTCTATGGGTATATGAATATGTGGATTTTTATATGCGTGACTGATTTTATAAACTGTTAACTCATTTTAGGTAAAATACTTGGCCAGTTCTGTGTCTGATATGATGGTGAGCAAACACAGTTCAGAGGTGAATTTGTGAAAACAAACCTAGTGTCTGGTCTTATTCATAAGCTGCTGCTTCTAGTTTGAGTGCAGCAGACATGACTACCAAGTGCAGGTGAATGTGTGTGATATTTTGGGTATAGGAGAAAAATTTGTCACATTAGATGTTTTTTAACAAGAATGAAAAGAGAATGTTATAAAAAAAATTGTAAGATATTCTTTAAAAGCCTTATCAGTCTTTTTGATCTTCAAAGGCCTAAAAGAAGGGTGTTGGGGATGATTTCTGCAAAGTGGAAAATCAAGTTTTTACTGAATCTGACACTTTGAGAGTTAATAGAGCAGATAAAATGAGTTTCTTTTTTTAAAAAAAGGTTCAAAAAAGGCAATAGGTATTATTTCAGTTACTGAAGAAGTAGGAGTATTTCCTGCTGCTGACAGTACAATAAATCTAACTAGTAATACACATATGGTTGTAATGTATTTCACTTTTAGAATAAAAGAACATTAAATGTTTTGAGCAGTAGCCTTGACAGTAAAGGCTTGGTATGAATTCTCCATTGATTTTTATCTAAAACATCTTGTTTTAAATTAATACAATTTCAACTTGTTTCATTCTGATTTAATTCATCAAACTAGATCCACTACATGTTGGCAACAATTAAAATCACTGTGACTTGCAGTCTGTTTGGTGGCCATTATGAAGCACATTGCTGCTTTATCTTGAACCCTTGGAGAACAGGTTTGTGCTTGCTGCTTTGAGTCATGTGTTTGGTAATAAGACTACCAAATTTTGGATGGGCTTTGAGACAAAGCTCAGCTAATAATTCATTTACCAAGCTTTTCACAGAAGAAAGACAAGCTAACCCTTCTCATGTTTCCACATCACCAGATGAAAATCTGCTCTGTGTTGAAAGCTGAGGAGGTGTGTTAAACTGGGAGCAGATCTTACAAGCTTGGGAGTGAAGAAGCTAAAGGATGCAGTAGGATTCCCAGTTGAAATGGGCTCTTGTGTAGTTGACATGGAACGCAGTCATATCAAACTTGTCTTTGCTTGCAAAAGACTTACCCTAATGAAAAATCAGGATGAAATATATCAGTGATTTAATGTTACGGAGCCTGTTTTCCACTCTCTGAGCTGTAATCATTGGACTGATGAATAGAAAACAGGTTGTCCTTGCTGGAGACAGCTGGAGAAGAGGGGAAGCATAGTGCTCTCAAGGTAGTGAAATCCACTATTGGTTTCCCACATCTGATTGCAGTAGCTTTATTTAGAAAATTGAGCATGCTTCAGATTTAAAACCAAACAAACCAAACAAAATTTGGCTTGATGGAGTAAGCTTGGCATAATAGTATCAAGCTAATGGAATGGACTGTTTTTCTGAATGCATTGCTGTCTTGTTAGCAACTTCGTCTTTTATGTGTTGTATTAATTTAGTGATGTTTTTCCTGTGGACTCATATGTTATAGCCTGAGGTGGCCTGTCTTTTCTGCCTTGCTCAGTCTAAATTTAAAAATTGTATTTCTTTATCCTCTAAAATGTGAATACAGAGTTGGATTTTAACTTATGTGGCTTTAAGAGTTGAATTAAACTGTCATTATGAAACCTTATCCTTGCAATCATATCTGTACAGTGGAAAGATGAGCAGAAATAGAGGAAAGTATTGTAAATAAAACACTGTGGGCACAGCCATTTGTTTTATATTTCCTTATTGGTCAGATGTTTCAAAAAAGATTTCTATGTAATTCTATGTATCCAAATAATATTAACACATACGTCATATGCACAGTAGTGAGACTTACATTGCACAAAGCAATGTAATATATTGAATATAATTTAAGATTCCTTTTAGACCCTATTCTCTGCTTTCAGCTTTCTAATTTGTCTTCATTGAGGCCACTTCTAGCACTTTAAACACCTGGTTTTGCTGTCTAAAGAAACAAACAAAATCATTATAATGAAATGTGTCCTTTTTTTTTCTGTCCTCAGCTATGGAATTGCAGAACAGTAGTATCTCATGGGTTACAGATAGATTTAAAGGTCCTTTTTATGCAGCTACTGTAATGTAAATATGTGAGTAAAAGTGTTTGTTTCTATATTTGGAATGCAGACAACAGAAAGTGTAGCATGAGTGAAGGATTACTCATTTATAAGTTCTTGATGAGTATGGAATCTAATTTTTATAGACTGACTGATGTAGAATTTTAATGGAAAATGGAACAATGATCCTAGTCTCCCTCAGCTGGTTCCCTAAGGAACCGCCTTGTTACAAATATAAGCAAGTTCAGAAAAGGTGAAAATTTTTAATATCTAAACTGATGTGCATACTCCAGTCAGACTCTGATAATGTATGGGATATAATACAAACTAAGGAAGATGGTTGAAGTGTAAAAATGGTTTAGTTTTTATTTATGTATATCAATATACACATTTTCTTGGTCAGTAATTGTTTTTTTCAGCATTTATATTATATATATACAATTCAAGCAGTTAAATGGTTACTTTTACAGAGTGGAAAAATTCATCGGAGAAAGCAAGGTTGGGTTTTGATATAGATTCTTAAAATATAAGTTATTTCCTTAACACCACCTAACCTGTGTTACGTGTGTTTTCTGGAATTCTTATCTTTTTTCATTGAAATTCTACTTCTTTTATGTCTGGTCTGCTTGATTTTAATATCACAGTTAGGGTTCTGTTAGCAACAAAGTTTTGCTATGCTTTCCGAGTCCTGTACTCTGAATATGGCTTTAACATGAGGCAACTTTTCTAACAAGGTCCAGAAAATGATCTCTTACAGAAGTATTAACTTTTATCAAGGCCTCCCACATGGTGCACTCACAAAGCCCTGTTCGCTGTTTGCGTGAGACCCAGACTGGTCTGTCACTTGTTAGAAAATTATTTATTCAGGGATTTTTCCTAAGTAAGGTGTGCATATCTGGTGACATACTTTGTCTCATTATGTGGTAGCAGCAGTATCAAATAATAAAGGCTTTCTAATGGCAACCAGTTAGACTTTTTAGATTGCATTTGCAATTGAAGGGTTTTTTTTCTGACTCGAGACAAACTAACAGTCCTTGAAAATGCTCATGAAAATATGAAAAAAACCCAAACTGGTAAAAGAAGTGAGAAGCTTTTATCTCATCTTCTGTTGCTGAGTGCTGTATAGATAGCTGTAGAGTATACTTTTTGTTGCAGTGTAGCTCATTAATTCTTTTGATTGTTTTTCCTTTCTTAAAACTCATTCTTTTTTCAAAATGACATTGAACAACACTGAAGGGCTGATGAACTCAGTAACAAGTGGATGAGAATTTATCTTGGCTTACTGGGCCCAGTTAAGGACTGACTGGAGTGGAAACAAGTCCTCTGGCTTCCCTGGGAAGGGAGCTCTGCTCTGATTGGAAAGTATTCAGGGTGTGTGTGTCAAGTGTGTGATGAAAAGTCCAAGCACAAAAGAATGAGGCTTTTGAGTAATAAGGGTGTTACGGAATTCTTAGAAATATAAAAGTTTTGTCAGTTATTTAAAGGAAAAAATGTCCTGGTGCTATTCTCTAACGAGAGACTAGAAAAAGTAATTTTCTTGAAGAATTCTCTAGTTTTTTATTCAGTGGCTTCTGCTTCATAATGTTTATCCATTTTGGTCAAGCTTATAAAATGGGTTGGATGAGAAAGTCAGTATTAGGCCAGGCTGGATGAGGCTTTGAGCAACCTCGTCTAGAGGAGGTGTTCCTGCCCATAGCAGGGACGTTGGCACTAGATGATCTCTAAGGTGCCTTCCAATCCAGACCATTCTATCCCCACCTCCTTTTTTTTTCCTTTTATTTTTTTTTTTTCCAGTTAGTTGAGAAAAAACAACACCCACTGAACTGGGGCGAAGAGGTTATACCATTTTGTCTTGTCTTCCTACAATCCTCTTTCTGTGAGACTCCTGGTGGCCACAAGATATAGGAACAAGAACCCAGATTGGACTGACCGAAGTTAACAAACATTTTACCTTTTCAGCAAAACCCCAGCTGGGCTGTTCCACTCCTCTAGATTCTGCTGTCAAATTGTGTGACAATGTGGGAAGGTGTTTGAATTGCAGACCTCTGTGTGTTTCCCAGTGGAGGTGCTGACCCTGGATGGTGAAATTACTGACAGAAAGTTTGCTTTTCTTAGTTGATTTTTGTGGAGAGGTAGTTAACAGATTACCAATCTCCACATCAGCTCACCACAGTGAAAGTCAATACAGTGTAAGTGTGATTTTATTTTTTTTTCCCAGTTAGTCTTCAAGTGCAACAGTGACAGAACACCCCTTATGGCATTGGGTCTTCTTTAATACTAGCAAAAATTGGTACAGAATCTAAGTGTACAGTATGTCTGCAGTGGATTTAAAAGTGTTTGGTAAATGTTACTGTCACATAGCTGAAATAATTACACTTCAGGGCAATGAGCCTTTCTAATGTCTCATTCTGTAATTATTAGCACAATAATTAGTGTGCTTGCTTCTATCTTCATTTTCAATAGACTCTTTCTTTCATGTGTTACATAGTTAGAAGTATCCATGTTGTCTTGCTTTCAGGTGTCTACACTGGGAGCTGAAATGTTTGATGTGTATCTATCTCTTCCTCTCTCAGCCTGTTATTCATGATTGTGACCTCTAGCTGAAGCCTGAAGTGTCAGAACCATGCAGTGAATAAACCTCTTATCCTGAGCAGTGAAACAGGAGTGCTGGGTGACTCTGAACATTTCAAGCAGCTGAGACTGATGTTTTGTTTATCGCTCAGGGATTTCACTGGTGAGACTGAAGTGCTGGAATAACCCTACCTATAGTGCAAAATATAGCTGCTTAGTTCAGAATCCACATTCTCGTGAGCCACTAAAACAAGAAGCATCTCTCTCTGTTGGGGTCCCATAAACCAGCTTATCACATAAGGACAAATGTCTGATTCAGAATCCAAGGGTATTCTTTCTGGAGCATGTTTTTCACCATTGCTGTATCATCCATTATGTTATAGATAGTGTAGTATGAAGGCCCACATTTTTGCAGCAAGGTTTCTACATACAGCATAAAAGATCTGGGTTCTCCTGTTCATCCTGTTCACCCTGACTGCGTGCCTGGGGATTCTGAAAAATATCTGCTGTGACAGCAGCCACATGGAAGTGGGAGGTCTTGCCTGACTTAATTTGTAGTGCTCTGTCCAAGACCGTGAGGGGAAAAGAAGGGCAGCTGCAAAGGATTGTTATTCATACGCTTCTCCTTTGCCCCCCATCACAAAGTGGGATTATTTTCCTATTGCTTTTCTCCCCATAAGGAGTCAAAATAATTTCTTGAGAGGAATACTTAGCTTTTTAGATGGGTATAAGTAGAACAGGTGAAATTTACTCACAAAGACATTATTAGAGACCCTTTATGAAATTCCCTGTATAAGTATGCTCTGTTTATGACTTCAGTCCATCAGATGACAATAGGAAGAGGAGTTTCTATGGGACTTTTTACAGCTGGACTATGACTTTCAGAAAAAAATGAAGAATGAGAACATTTTCTATAGCTGCATGCACACAGTACTTGCATGTGGAGGATGTCAAGGTGTTGGCCCATGGGAAGCAGTGCAGTCTGTGACCCTGCAGTGTGCTCGGGGCTGCACAAGTGCACAGCAACACGGTGGCTTCTGCTGCAGGGAGTGACTGCAGTCCTTGTGTAGGGCTGGCCTGAGCAGATGGTTACAAAGAGGCAGCTGAGAGAGCATAAGGAGAGAAGTGTAGTCTGATCTGGCTCCTGTCGTCCTGTGAAGTTTGTGTTCTTTCCCATTACACAAGTGTGAAAAGGAGCAGCAATTGCAGTACATATTAGCAAACATAAGCAGTAAAAAGCTGTGGTAGTACTCTAGAAATAAGTGGGATGTCTAATATTATAGACACATGTAGACACAGACACCTCATTTAAAAGAACTTCTCTTCAGGGAAAAAGAAATACAGATAAAAAGATGGAGCAGCTTTTAGAGGAAAAAAGCCATTCCCTACAGCGTGTGGATGCATAATGTACTTACAGTGCCAGTTCTGCTGCTCGCTTCATTGTGAAGCTGCTCAACAAAGCCATCCAAACTCTCTGCTTCCACTTTGAAGTTACTTTAAGGGCTTCATAGAGATTGCTTCAAAAATAAATCAGTATTTTAATGACACAGCTGCCTTGTTGGGGAAGGAAAAGTATAGAATTGCCTGGTCAAGGAAATAATAGCATTGCGATTAGAGGGATTACAAAATGTTCTGTAGAACCTGTTTAGCCTTTTAAAATGGGAAAGCCAGTTTAAGGCTCCTCTGCTGTCAGCACAGGTCTGCAAATGGTGCATCTTGCCTGATTTACAACAATAATTTCATTAATCTGCCACATGTATTTGCTGGACACTTCTGACAAAACTGATTGGCAGTTGCTGTAGTCATCATAGACTCATAGAATGGTTTGTGGTGGAAGAGACCTTAAAGATCATCTGGTTCCAACCCCTGTGCCATGAGCAGGGACACCTTCCACTAGACGAGGTTGGTCAGCCCCACGCAACCTGGCCTTGAACACTGCCAGGGGTGGGACATCCACAGCTTCTCCTGGCAGCCTGTGCCAGTGCCTCACCACTCTCGCAGTAAAAAACTTCTCCTTAATATCTAATCTAAACCTACCCTCTTTCAGTTTAAAGCCACTCTCCCTTGTCCAGTCACTACACGTCCTTGCAAAAGGTCCCTCTCCATCTTCCTTGTAGGCTTCCTTCAGGTACGGGCAAGCAGCAATTAGGCCACCCAGGGTCTTCTCTTTTTCGGGTCAAACAATCCCAGTTCTCTCAGCCTTTCCTTACAGGAGAGGTGCTCCATCCCTCTGGTCCTCTTGGTGGCCTCCTCTGGACTTGCTCCAATGGGTCCATGTCCTCCCTGTGCTGGCGGCCCCAGAGGTGGATACAGTACCCAAGGTGGGGTCTCATGAGAGCAGAGTAGAGGGGCAGAATCACCTCTGCCTTTTCCTCTACAAGTGGGAACATTTTCATTCCCATTTTGATAAATATTGGAGCACTGGGAGTGAGAATTGTCACAGTCTCAAAAGGGATGTGGGACTGTAGTAGACCTGATAATGTCTGAAAGGAGTTTCCTGTGTTATCAGTGCTAAGGAGGGAAAGAATTTTATTAGAAGAGGCTGGAAAAGGGTGGCCAGGGGCAGAATGGAATCTGTCTTTCCCTGAGTTACCATGGGTAGAATTCAGTTTGCTGATGAGGGCAACTTAAATTACATGTCTGTATGTAAGCTAGGTACGTAAACTCCTCTTACATTTGGTGGAGATCTAGTCAGTGTGCTCAGAGGAGCATAGAGAGGGATCATACTCTGTCTAAAGTGGGCACCGCACAGCTGAACCTGTCTGCACTCTGGGAACTACTTTGACACTTGAGTTTGGGCATTTGGATCTTAAACTCCATTCTTTCCTCTACCTTACTAGCTAACCAGCCTCTGCGTTTGATGTTGAAATGGTTATTCGTGTCTGATGGAGGTGAGACCTTGCATTAGGAGACTGTTTCAGAAGCTGCATTTACCTCAAAAGTCATACTTGGAACAATTAGGATAGACTACTCCCATACATGTGTTTATGTTCAAGATGATATTCTGGCAAGCAAATACTGTGTGATCTGAAAAGCAAGAGTCTGTCTTTTGGATTAAAGGAAATGATTGGAGTGTGTGTGTTTAATTTTTTCCCCCTTTCCTTTAATTGGTCTTGGACTTCAGAAGCCTGTTACTCCTCAGTAGAAGTGAAGTTCTTCCTCTCTGGCTAAGTTTACCCAAGTATAGAAGAATGTTCATAACTAGGACCAATTAAAACTGTTGTTTCAGTAGAAATCTGAGATTTGAAATAAATTTGCTAACAAAATTTTGTCTTTTGCATGTGTATGTGTGTAAAATTGGTTGTCCAGGTCAGGCTGTCCAAGAATGACAAATGCAGCAGTACATTTGCTGCCTGTTCCCGTTCTTCTCCACGGCATAGATTCTCCTGCTGTTTGCCATGGTGGGTAGTGGTAAAAGCCTGCACTGATGCTTTGTCTGTGTCATGCCTCTGATTTTGATCGGAAGCATTTGGTGGATGGATACTGAAGTGGCTCTGAGGAGCCTCTAGGCGCTGCAAAAATGCCAACAATAATGGCCTCAGACATCAAGGAGGCTTTTCAGTATTCTTTTATTTCATACTTTGCAAATACCAGTTCTTTTTAGCTGTTTCTGAATGTGGACTTCTGTCAGAAGTGTTTTGGTTTTATCTCTGTTCTGTAGTCAGCTGCAGATTACTGTGCAGCTGATGTAACACTGCAGGGAGCAGGCAAACAACTCCCAGATGTTAAAGGAGGTATTTTCTGTGATGCTGTGTATCATCCGCAGGGCAGACAGAATGTAAGGCCAATGTTGTGTTTAATGAGAGACAATTCTTCCCTTTTCCTCTTTAGTTTTTTTGACCAACTCATTTGTAAATAGCATGGGGTTTCCTTGGCTGTGATGCCATTAAATGTAACTTTGATATAGTGATTCAGCCTGGGGATGGCTTTAAGTTTCTGTGTCCTACTTCTAGTACTTTTGTGCGTCTAGTTATGTTGATGAGGTGCTTTTATATTGTCGTTAACTGCTCTGGGCGTTTGCAGAGTTAGTTCAAAATTGAGAATGATATCCAAGTATGACAAACTGAAAGAAATGTGGCAAGTTTGCAATGAGAGGGCAGGGGGAGTGAGGAAGCAGTACAACAGCGTGTTTCTTTGAATTTGGGAGGTGTTAATGTGCAGCTGAGGCCTTTGGCACTTGTGTTAAGGAAACTTTCCTGTCTGACTCTCCAGGACCCACTCTGGCAGTCACACTTGCACCGGCTGAGCTGGGACTGAGGCCCTTTGGCAGCTACACTCACCACACTCACATAGTCAGACAGGGTTTCCTTACCAGCTCAACCCCAGCTTTGCCATAGCAGAGTCTCAGATGTCTGGACCTTTAAAATAATTTAATCATGGTGCAATAACAAACTCACAGCTTGCGCTGGTGCCTCTGAGGAGGTACCCTGAACAAAGTGGTGCCTGGGCTTTTATACCCTCACAGTCTGAGTGTGCAACAGTCGGGTCCTCAGATCCTGCTGTGTCTCTGAGTGTCTGGTCACCTGGACAGTGCCACAGGTGCCTGTGCCCTTTGTTGTGCAATGGGTTGGTGCCAGTTCATGGCTGTTTGCCTTGGGCTCCCACTGCTCAGAGCTCAGCCTGCAGCTGCACCCCAAGCTGCTGCCACTGGATGTATTCCTGAACACTTGGAAAGAACAAATACTGTTGGTGATAGTGGCATGAAACCTCACAAATAAATTCCCTGTAAGAGATTTGGGAATGTGAATCCAATTCTATCAACAAATCAGCAGTTTAAGAAGAGAAAAGAGATTACTTTCTGGTTTTAGGCTATTTACTTATTTTAGCTTTTGAACTGTCTCTCATTCATTTGTGAAAACTGGTGATGTTTTCCTATTCTGTAAATATTCCAGCTGCCATCTTCTGTCTGCCATGCCTGTGAGACCCTGCAGACCAACATGAACAGCCATCTTCTGTCCACCAGTTCAGTCTTCATTCTGCCTGCAAGCTGATTTTGTTACCCCCAGGGCCTGTATCTTTTCTCCTCATATATACCCCTATGGAGAGCAAAATGTTCACTAGAGTCAGAATTAACTACAACCAGTTAAAACTGATGTAATTTGCAAACTGTTGTCTGAAATGGGGGATGCTGATCCTGGTTCCTGTGGTACAGTGCTACTAAAGCCCACCACCTCTGCCTGATTCAGACTGAATAACCAGCAGAATCTGCTTAGGGCTTCCCATCAGTCTGACTGTGAATGTGCAGTGGGAGAAGCTCAACGTGGTTTTGAGAGAAGCTGTGTTCGTCTTATGTCTCTTGACAGCTCACAGATGTGACCCTTCTTGCAACCTCAAGAGCTGCAGCAGTCGAAGCAGGTGGACTGTGCAGCCCGGGCTGCTGGGGAGAGGGAGCAAGGCCACCCCTTTGAGTTGCAGGAAGCTTTAATACTGGGCATTTTTGTCAATGTGAGCATTGCATTTCCAGCTCATACAACTGCTAGCAGTTACTAACATGGTCTGGATCATCAGTTCTTCCATCTCCCTCACCTCCCAGTTCCTCGCCCAGAGATTGTAGTTATTACTGGCAGGGGCTGTTGTCAGAAGATGTACCTGGTAGAATGAATATTTCCAATTCTACCAAGGTCTAGGAATTAATATTGTGATGACGCATCAAGCTGCACTTCTTGGGTTAAATGTGTCCTTGACATGCATATCTAAAAATAGCAAACCTTCAGCACTGAACAAGGTAGAGTTACTGCATATCTTGAGGCGTTTTTTCTGTCCTTAACATAGAGAATCTCATAAGTGGGTATTATGTTCTGCCAATTTTCCTTTTTTCTCTGATGTCTGTAAGTGCATCCATCAACTACTGATGACTTTGCTGAACTAGACACCCTCTCCTTTTTTTCCTTTCTTCCCCTTGCTTTAAACAAAAGCAAGACAATAGATTCTGTACCTAATGGTTTTAGAACTGCTATTAATTCATCTTTCATTCGAGGCTGATTGCTTTCAATCTTAGCAGTACTCTTTAGATTGCAAAAGATTTTGTGAATGTGTTTTCATTATTTAAGGGTAGATGTGACTGAACTTCAGCACACCTATGCTCAAAATACAGTCTTTTAGCTAAATATAGCTGGTGTATAGGTTTGAAGATGTCATTTTAAATAATCAATATTCTTGCTGATAGAAAACCTTTTTATGGAGATAAAGACTATCACAATAGTATGTTCTCATTCAAATATAAGACTATCTCAAACTTACCTATCTTTTAGTAAGTTGGAATTTTCACTTTTTTTCAGGTTTGCTCTGAAAACCAAATAGCTTAGTTGTCAACATTTCAGAATTAGGTGGTGATACATAAAGTTGATGAGGGAAACTGAGATTGTTATTCCATGTACTAAACTTGAAACCTTTATTGTTGACTGCAGAAGAAGAATCTGAAGTGCTTGTTAAGGTTCATGCTTATTAAGCTGTCACCATGGTTTTCTTTCTCTGGAGGGAAGGCTGCTTTGTTGCCTGCAAACTGTAGTTAATTGTCTATACTAACTGGTAGCAGATTATTTTGGAAAAGTGTTTTGGCTGAATAATTGTCAACTTTGTTTCCCATAGCTGTTGTTTCATGTTCCCTTACTCTCTGTTGAAAAAATTATTGAAATACTAAATTATTGGAAAGACTTAATTTCTAAAGGGGAGAAAGAGGTAAAGAACAGAGCCAAATGAAATGCTCATATCAGGTAAGTATACAGCGTGTTGATTAAACTGTCAAATTTAGATGAAATTCAGTTAGTTAGGTCCATTATACATACTGTGCCTTCTGCCTTTTGCTGGGAGGAAAACAGTATTAGATACTACCTTTCTGTTTGGGTCTAGTTAGGTTTTTCATTTGTTTTGGGTTTTTTCCCTCTGTTGACCTTTTCTTTCCTGCCCTGGTTTCCAGGTTCCAAAGGACATGAAAATGCTGATATAAGCCAAAAAGAAGTATAATTGGAAAGGAAGTTGTTAGCTTTTGATTCCAAAAGGAATACTGTACAATGTAGTCAGGGTGAGGAGGGCTGACATCTGGGGAGAAAAAACCCACACCAAGAATGCATGCAATTGTATTCCAAAATATTTTATGCAAAAGTGATTCTAAAAAACCAAAATGAGTGGAATAGATGAAATTAAACTTGAAAGTTAAGTTAGCTTCTCGGTATGTGACGAAGTGATGACAAATAAAACTGGATCACTGTTGGTGAAACTCTTATTTAACCCTTTTCTGTACCCCATTTAATGATGTAGCACATTTCAGTCCCCAGCCCCTACCTGCTATCATTTTATTGAGTTGGCAGCTCAGCTCTGACCTGATCAATTTATCATCCACCTGAATTATTTCACTCTGGGTTTTATTAGAGATAGAGTACTCTGTATTAGTAGGTCAAAAGCAACCAGTGAGAACTGTCCCCTTTGACAATGTTTCCTTGTTAATTTGGCTTATTTTAATCACTTTGCCATGCTGGCAGTAGTTAAGGAGAGTGTTGCTTTGCTGCTTTTGCTGCTGAGAGGAAACTGTGGAAATGCAGTCTAAATCGAGCTGGAGGGAAACGAAATCAGATTAGGAGGAGGAACAGGGGATATCAATCTAAGAGTAGTAACGTAAATAACCAAGCTTTACCAAATGCTTTGGTTTGTCCTAAAGCATAAGAGATGAGAATTGGATGATCTTAGAGTGAAACATTACGAACAATTTTTGTTCAGAGAAGTGTGGCAGCCTTCTGTGTCCAGTGCTACAATTTTGTGAATCGCATAATGCAGAGCAGTGAAATTATCCATCTCATAGCCTTCAATATATGATTGAGCTCAAGGTATCAGAAGAAAAAGCCAAGGAAAGAATGGGCTGCCTGCAGGGATAGTGGGTGAATGATGGAGATCGGACAAGGTAGCAGAGCATGTGCAGCAAAAGGGGATTTGACTGCAGAGAATAAAATATGGTGCAAAGGAAGAATAATTTCTAGGATGAGTCTGAATATCCCACTGTATGTATAAATCTTAGAATTGAGGAGAAGGTAAAAGCAGAAAATTGTTGCTGCTGCATGCAAACACCAGAAGAATAAAACTTCTGTCCTGACATAAGCAAGTAGGACTATGAAACAAGGCAGAACTTGAAACTTTCCTACCTATGAGAAAGTTCCTCTCATAATTTTATTAGTGGATATTAATTTGCCACACGTATAAACAGATTGACTGCAACCTCTCCCTTAGCAAAGCTTCTATCAGTTGTTTTTCTTTTAATCCTGGTCTAAATGGATTGACAAGGATTATCGTGTGAGAACAGTAAATTGAATCTCATTGACCCTTGGAATCACCGTGAAATGTGAAAATACAAGTGGTGAGCTTTACGTGTGTTACTGGTGTTTTATCAGTGAAGCAACACAAAGGAAAAGCCGTACATGAACATTTCTTTACTTTCACTTTTGACAGTAATTATCACACATGGTTTTTAGGATTGTTAGTGAAAGCCTTTAAGACCAATGAATTTTGACCAATTTGTTAGTAAAGTTGTTCTGATTTACTCTTTTTATTCTCTTGAAGCATATGCATAGAAAAAGAATTTAGCTCTTACTGTGTTGCAACACAAATCTTAGAAGGTAAGAAATTGTGATAGTTCTAGCAAGCACTTTTAAATGATGTGCCAGAGTAGATCAGTGCATCTCTACTGTGTTATGCCTGGGTTTGGGAGGGATCAAGATGTTATACAGCATTCGCAAAGGTTATTTCTGATAATACTAGCCAAGAGAATATGTGGATATTGATAATATTTTCTTGTTTGTCAGGAAACAGCCTTTCCTTTTGTGCATCTGCTAATAATTTTGCATAGTAAAATAATAAGAGGTTATAATATAGTGTTCAAAGAAATAAAGCGGCAGAAGGGTAAAAGTGAGGAAGAAACCTCCACCTCCTTGTAATCTTGTGCATGAGAACACAGAAAGATATTTCATCACATGAAGTAAGCCTTGAAAGAGGTGATTGCTTCTCATCGAGGGACAGTTCAAAAGTTTTTGACTTCAGTGGAAAATCCATGTTGACTAAGGAGGTTTTGGAAATGTCCTCATAAACAGCTGGTAATAACATGTTAATTTATAATTGCAAGGTGGTGGTATAGCATCTATGTACAAGGGGTGAGCAGCTCCATGTGGGAAGCTTTGAGCACAAAGTGAAATGGGAGAGAAATGGAAAGGTGAGGGGGCTGACTGCTAGAACTGTGCTACTGCATCTTGGAGCAATTGGGCTGTCTGGTGAGCCATGAGCAGAACAGCTTAAATGGCATAGCTGGGACAGGGCAGGTGAGAACATGAGAAGTAGTACACATCTCTAAGAGAAAGCTGAATTCCTTAAAAGTTAGATTATCTGGAAGGCCCATGCAGTACCTTGCAAAACTGTCTGGGACTGTCAAAGTGCTGCCTGTCAGTAGATGGTGCTCTTTATATCATATAATTACTCATGCTGCCTGTGTTTGGCCGTGTTTTCATGTAAAAGGTCTGGTAACATTCTTTAACAGTTCATTTCTGTGAATTCTGATGTCTGGGAGATTAGAAAACGGAGGCTTTTGAGGGACTGCCAAAAAAAAAAAAAAAAGAAAAAAAGTGTTGACTAGGTTCCTTTGAAAACATCTTCTATCCTGGAATTTTTTCAGCAGCTTCTTTTTCTTTTATACGTGTACAGTTCTGAATTTGTACAAATTCAGAAGCTTCCAGCATAAAACCCTTGAACAGACATTGTGGATTGGAGAATATATAGCAGACTGAGACTGTGTAGTTTTACTGACCTGTAAAACACTGCAATAACATGGTCTAAAATAAAACTGCAAAGCAGATTTGTCAAGTCATTTGTGATTTTTAAGTTTTCTTTTGCATATTAACTTTGTAGTTTTACCTGCTGTTTCTGGATAGATAGGAATGAGCTTATTGCTAAATGTAATGCTTCTTAGAAAGACTTAAATGAATCAATGCAATTGTGAGTTTTACCTGGAGTCATTTATTCATCAGTAGTTGGATGGATATAAAAAGCTGCATAAAAATGATTTTCTTATTAATGTGATTGGAGTATTATTGGACCTGTCTGCATTTTTTATTATTCAGAAAATATGCCAGCTCTGAAGGAAGAGAAGTTAAATGTGTTAATTGTGTAAAAATATCATGTGCCAGAGGCTGCTGTTGAGTGAAAAGCCCTGATCTGGGCAGCAGAACAGCATGGAAGACCTAATGGGGAATTTGAGATGCTTAAATTAACGTGTGTTTCTATGTCATTGTCTTATTGAACATCAGCTACTTCACCAAGAGTTAAATTTTGGCTTGTGAGATGAATTTGCCCCTGGAGTGAATCTTGAGAACTGCCTGCTGTTCGCTGCCTGACGCTACTGGTCTGCAAACAGAAACTGAAGGATTAGCATGAATTTTTTATGTAATCTGAAACTGCAAGCAAATGGTCCACGAAAGAGGAGGGAACCAAGTTTCTTTCCGAAATCTAATTAAAATATTTCTAGTTCTTATTCAGGGCCAGTTTGTCTTCCCAGCACATTGATTTAGTTATTCCTTCACAGATCTCTCTCCAGAAAGGATATATGTTGTATGCATTCAACCCATTACAGCAGATGAACATTGTTCCTCACTATGCTTAATTTACCTTCTCTCAGCCCTCTCACATTCATCTTACAGCCCCAGTTCCTTATATTGAGGCCAGGCAGGCATAGTATTTTTATTGAAAACCTCAACACCACAGTTATGCGTTCTCACATCTCATAGGAGGATATATTGTGGGGACGTTTTGGGCTGTATTTTTTAATGATATGTTGAACTATAGATGCAGATCTTCACTGGTGTTCTTGCCCTGCTTAGGCTTCCTGTGGTGCTGGCTGGATGTGCTTGGGAAGGTCCCATTTTCCCATGAATGGCCTGATCTAGGAAGTAGATTTTCCCCCGCATCGTCTCTCTTGCCCCTACCCTTGAATTTGGTCTGCCAAGTCCCATCTATGTGGGCTTTATAGCTCCAAATCTTCAGGTTTTTGAACAGAGACAGTGCTTCTGTCACATCCTTCTGTTTTCTTTTAAAGAGCAAGCTTCTGACCTTTCTTTTACTTTCAAGTTTATTTGCTGCACTACAAGAAGAGATGCTTCCTGTGAGTGAGAAGAGATATCTCCCGCTGGCCTGGGCTGGCCTTGATGTGAATACGGGGCTTGTGCTCTGAGGGTTTTTTTCTCTATCTTCTTGTTGGCTAGCTTAGGCTGCTTCCTAGCCAGGAGGGGCTGGCCTTCATGGATCTCAGTTTGAGGCTTTTTGCTTTCTCTAATAAAGGGGATAAAAGGGCACTGTAGTGCTAAAGTTCTTTCTATAAATATAGGACTTCATAAGGATAAGTGAATACAGGAATTCCCTTATTAGAGAGAGAAGACTAGTTTCTCAAAAGTAATTAGCATGAAATTATATTGACATCAGAAGTGCCCTGCTTGTTTTGAAAAACAAGTGATGGATCTGCTGTCTAGGTATTTATTTGAGAAATACATTGTGACTTTCTATATGCAGGCATTGCAGTGCTATTGCATGAATCTGATGTTTGGACTACTCTGCCTCTTCTATCAACATTTGCCTTTTTCTCCTGCTCTTGCTGGAAGTGGAAGCAATGTCTTACTGGGAAGAAAGAGGCTGTCCTGTCAGCTGAGGCTCTGAGACCTTTTTTTACTCACACTCATGTACCCGTCTGGCCTATAAAGTTGTTCTACTCAAAATGTATTTGGCTCAAGAAAACATAGTTAAGAGTCAACTGGCAAGGATATCTAGAAAACTAGATTGCTGTTGAGGTATAAAATGCTTTGGCTGCTGCACTTGCCTTCTGCATATGAATGAGCCTATCCATAAAGACTGAAAGTTGGCATGGAAAGGTTATACTACTTCTTACAGTACAAGCCGCTTAATTGGCACATCTGCTGGAAAAAAAGGTGCCAAAATGTGATTCACTCGAAAAGAGTAAACCTTGTAAGAAAGCAACCTGTCATTATTTAATAGCGATTAAGATCCTCTCACAGTGTTGGATGTTCTCCTGGTAAAAATGTACTGTTGTTGAGCTAATGATGGAATTGACCTCACTACTTGCTAATACTGAAGTAACAGCTTCTTTTATAGCTCTTCTCATATAGAAATGCTTCACTGTCTCTGCCTTTAAGGTGAAAAACCTTTCACCTCTTGTACCTTTCACCTCTGACATACAGCATCTATTAAAAAATACATAGGTAGTACTCAAACTCAAGGTTGTGATGTGTTGAGTGTCTTTGCAACAGAATTCTGTAATTAGAGGTGGAAGTATTGAGGTGTGGTCTGTGCTGGACAGATTTACTATGTCAGGGTAATTCCGTCAGTAAATCCCAAGAATAAATAAAACATCTCTCACTATCATTAATGGCAAGAAAAAGGTATGGCAAAAACCATATTATACCATAAACGTGTATTTCTTCAAAAAGCATGTCACCAGAAAACACAGAAACCCTACTGACACTATTAGGTACATGTTTCTGAGGACAGGCTTAACCTGCTTTTGAACAGTCTTTTTATTAGAATGTTTAGAAATCCTGAATGTTTAGAATGATAGAAACATTTGTGTTACTACTACCATTACCTTAAATCTCTTGAAATGGTACTGCGCTGTACAATCTCTTGCTCCCCTCCCAGGCTTTAAATAGAAACCTATTTGTATTATAGTAATATTCCTGTAAAGAAAATGAATTTTTATAAGCCTTAGAAGATTCTACCATTAGTCTGCACATCATCATTTTTAATTACCACATTTCAGATTATATCCATGTTAGTATGAATAATGTGAATATGTGCATTTAAAATGGTCATGCTCCCAACTAGTTCTCATTTCAGGGCAGCTGGTTTTGTGGTTCTTACTGCTAACTATTGATAATTGAGAAAGAATCTAGCTAAGTGATTGAAGGACTGCAGACAAGACATCACCAAATATATATATAATGTTTATGAGTCAGATTCAGTCTCATTATTCATGAAACAAATACTTCCTTTAACTCTTTTTACTGAATTTGCAAGTATAAAATCAAAACTTTGTTCTCTCCTTCAGATCTTTACATTTTAGCTCTCGGGTTTAGCTGTTTATTTTTCTGTAATTAAAGAGCAACAAGATTTCAGTGTATTTTTTATATTTCTATGTATATTAAGTGTATTTCCAGTCTAGTTTGACTGTTGGATTCTGTTACTGCTACAGGCTGTATTTTAGATAATAAATTTTCTATATGACCTTCCTTAAATAAGTATGTGAGAAATTCCAAGAAAATCAGTGTACCTACTTATATACTGCTTTGTATTTATTTTAATGAAATTACTGATAAGCAGTCTTGGTTTAGTTCAACTGTAGATGTAGCTGCCTGAGATGTAACTTGCAGAGGTGCCAGAATCAGTTAAAAAAAAAAAAGAAAAAGTGGGAAGGGAGACTCATTTGTAATTGTTCATTTTGTACTACAGGTGGGTCTTGGGTTATTTTTTTGAATTTTTTTTTTAACCTAGATGTGGAGAAAATATTTTTTTACAAACACTGAACTCCTCAAAACTGGAATTTCGGTTGCTCTGAGAGTATTTTTGAATTCAGGACAAACTGTCGGGAAATGGGGAGCAACATTTCATCACCATCTTTGTTATTACACATTCCTGTTTGCTTTCCTATATGTACCTGAATGGATTTGAACTTACAGCTTTCACCAAGATGGGACACCCTCGTGGCTACTACCACTCTGAACAGAGTATTGTGTGATGAAGACTTATGCCATAAATCTTCTTTGTAGCGGGTGTAGTACTTAGTCCTTGAGATAGGATAAAAGATGAGCTAACCTGCAAGTTATGTGTGCCATGTCGAGTGTGAATGTCTTGAATTTTTATTTTGGCTGAGGTGGATGGTTAAGCGCAGTAAAAAATACGTGCTAGTAGTAAAGTGTAAACTTGTAAATTACTATTAATCCAGCACTGTTAATTAAAATTCATTCTGCTTCCTCTTTGCCTGGATAGTGGTAAGATGCAGGCTAGAAAAGTTCAAGAAGAAATCTTTTCATAGCTGTACAAGGCACCTGCTGCATGAAGAGAAATTGTCTGTTCTCCAGATTTATGCAGGATACAGAGTAAGTTTATGTTTGTAAACCCAGGAAGATTTGTATTGACTTGTGACAACTGTAATCTGTGATGTAAGATAGCAAGCCAGACTTGGGCAGGTTTCAATTGTCTCAGGTAGAGGAGAGGAATCAGGGCTACATCAATGAAGAAGTATGAAACAACTGACATATCTAGTGAATTAGGAACCCTCACCTTGACAGAGCAACTCTCCCTCTCTTTTTCTTGGCAAATATCCAAAAGCAAGTATTTAATTTTTGGACTGGAAGGAACCTTACGCAGTGAGTGAAATGGATCTTTAGTCTGGCAAGATTAAAAACATAGGTTTTTTTAGATTAAGTGAATTTTAAAACATTACGCTTTGATTTGGATTTGGCTGTCAAAACCTAAAATCGATGGTGCTCCTGGCCGTATTTGTGATTTTATTGTTGGCCTGTCTGTTCCAGTTGTGGCTTTCAGGATTTTTGATAGCAATTAGAATGATGTCAGGCAAGTTCTTGACAATGCTGAGGAATGCTCTGTCTTCTGCTTTCTCATTCTGACACTTCAGTTCTTCACAGTTTGCTGATAGTGCCAGTGCCATTTATATCAACACAGACATCTGCCTGTCATGATTCTTGCTTTCAGATTGGGTATCTCATTGAAAGAGAGTACTCTCATGGGAAACGTCTCACCTTATTTATTTTTGCTTGGTGTTTTGATAGTGCCTTTATCCCTATCAAGACAATGCTCAGTGATAATTTTTTGGACAGCTTTACTCCTTCCTGTTGTTGGTTATACTTGTGACAGCCTTAAGATGGAGTTAACTCCGTGTAACAACCTCTTACTTTTCAGATGAATCTCATATTTCATAATTTGTTTCTCCTCCCCCCATCTTTCCCTTGCAGTCTGTTTGTAGTACACCTCTTTGTTGCACTGGTACAGAAGGTACTGGATTGGGTTGCTTGAAAGCCAGGTAAAACCCCTCTTTTTTCATCAATCAAGTGGTGCTACACTGATTTGGGTAGAAGGTTCTGTTTGTGCAGAGCTGGCTTTAAGCACTGCTAGAGGATTGTCTTGGCAGGGACAGCCATTTATAGCAGTCCATTGGAGACAACAAAGAACAGCCACTGACTGGCTTGGGCCTTGGTGTTGTGAAAAGGTGGCTGAATTGAGGGGGCAGTGATATCTCTGTGGGTCCAGATTCTGTCTGTCTTTGGACTTCAGGGGTGTTTGAACTAACTCAAAGTCATTGAGGATATTGTTCTCCTGGATCCTGGGGTACTTTATCTGGACTTCATTTGTGCTCCTGCGAGAGACAACACTGAGTTGCCTCTCTTAAAAACCCAATATATTCTGAGAATGTGGATTTAGGTAAACCAGAAGGCATGGCAGCTCCGATCCTTCTGCTGACCAGTGGTGGAAAATAGTATCCTATTGTGTGTAGTTTTAACTGATCTTGTCTTCTGCGGGATCCAGTAAGTGGGCCCTGATGTGAGGCAGGTCCAGATGATGTGCCAGCAGATCCATCCATGCGTCGGACAACACACCTGGGAGTGACGAGGAGAGGGCTGAGATCTGGGCTGTGTGCTGCTCCCAGCACCAGCTCCGTCAGGCTGCGTTTGTAGATGCGAGTGCCCTGGGGGCTGCACAGCCCCCAAGGCTTGCTCGTGGTGTCATTATATGACTCTACCATGCTCAGGAGGTAGCAGATTAGGCCAACAAGTGGCATTTTGCATCTTGCCATGTGGAACAAGTAAGTTTGTGTGAGACAGAAACTTGCAACTCAGGGAATGTAAGGTGCTAGCTGGCCACATTTCCAGCACAATTTGGGAGTTTTGTTAGGTCTCCTACATCTCTACAGGTTTCATTTAAAGCAGACTTTGAGTGTTGGTGAGTCGTAGGCATATGACTTGCACCATAGTTGCTGTAGTGTCTCTCTTTTAGTCCTTGCTGAGGGGCATTAGGGTTTATGTCCTAGCTAAACCGAAGTTGGTGGAAAGTTGTCCTTTAAAATGTGCTTTCAACTAAATTGCAATGATTATTTTAAATTATATTTTATTTGCCATACTGAATTTTTGTTTTTCACAGTGACTTAATAAATTAGAATGGACTGTTTGAATTTCTAATCCAATTAAAGTTAGAAACATTCAATCTCTTGTCAACATAAAAGAGAAGATATCTTCTAGTATTTTCCTTGGTGTTCGGTGGGTTTTTTTGTTTGTTTTGTTTGTGTTTGTTTTTTATTAATGCGTTTCCTTTGGTTTGTCATTTTCATCTCAGTATTAAAATTCTCAACATCCCACATGGGAACTCAATACAACAGAGGTTTCAGGTTTTTTATGGCATGTCTGCTTATTACTGTAATTTTCTTTAGTCTTTGCTTGAAAAAACAGTAAGTATAAACTATCTGACTACCCGAGAAAGTGTATTTCTAAACCAAAATATGTCCTTTTCAGATTTTTCAGTATTTTAAGATAACACATTCACAAGCCTAGTTGATTTCTTCTCAGAACTCGAAGCCAGCATTTGTGTTAGCCATTGATTCTGAATTCTGTACAGTTGGTTTAATGTTGGAGAGGTAATTTGGAGTATATGAAAGAGATTCATATTTTCTCAGCTTTAGATATATAACCCCAGCAATGTTTTAAAAAAATCATGCTTTTGAAATTCTTACTGGGCATTGCTGTTTCAATTGCTTCTTGTAATAAAACGATGATGTTGTTAGTCTTGCTTCCAGAGCAGCCTAAAAGGTTGATAATAACTTACATGGCTCTTGGTACTGTGTAGTTTAAGTTCCCGGCTTTATGTATCTATACCAGATACACATAAAATTTTGGTTTTCTAGTTTTTAAATATATCATTGGCCTTTTATAGTTGGCTTGCAGAAGTCATTATGTTTTGATTTAACAAATATTTGCTTCTCAACTTCACTCATGAAATAATCCCATTTCTTTCCTTCCAGTCTCTCACTCTGGTCACAGACACATCAATGGTTTTCTGAGACATTTTAATGTTTCCTGCTCCAGCTGACTCTGTATTATTCTCAGGGTGACAGCCACCCATCTTGCTCTCTCTGTTCCTGCTAGGTGGCAACAACCTTACTGTTTCTTTCCTTTGCTCTTCTCATGCCTCCCCTCGCAGATGTCAGCCCCCTTTTCCCGCAAACTGCCTCACTGGGTTAACGTCCTGGTTCCACGTTGAGCAGCTGTACCCATGTCTACTCCCTGTGAAGATTTCCGTGTCTGAAACATGGCTAGCAGAACCCACACTGTTGGTCTAGTAAATGATGGTGCTTTTCCTTGCAGCCTTGCCTTGCTTGTGTCCTGTCCTGACTTCGGCTGGAATAGACTTAGTTTTCTTCTTAGCAGCTGGTAGAGTGCTGTGATATGGATTCAGTATGAGAATAATGTAGGTTGCAAACTGATGTTTTGGTTGTTGCTAAGCTGTGCTTACCCTAAGTCAAGGACTTTTAAGTGTCTCATGGTCTGTCCCTGAGCAGCTGCTGCACCAGAAGCTTGAAGGGAGCATATCCAGAAGAGCTAACCTGAACTGGCCAAAGGGATATTCCATACCGTGGGATGTCATGCTCAGTGTGAAAACTGGGGTGGATGTTGGCCAGAAGGGGCCAATCTCTGCTTGGGGATGGGATGGGCATTGGTGAGCAAGTGGTGAGCAATTGTACTGGGCATCACTTGTTTTACTGGGGATTTGTTTCTCTCTCTTTTCCCCCTTCTTTTTAATTCCTATTATTATTTTTATTGATACTATTATCATTAGCATTATTATATTTTACTTTGTTTCACTTTAACTGTTCTTATCTCAACCCAGGAGTTGAGTTTAACTCTGTTCCTGGTTCTCCTCCCCATCCCACTGTGCGAGGGAGTGAGTGAGCAGCTGTGTGGTATTTACTTGCTGTCTGGGGTTAAACCATAACAATCCTTTGACCAACACCGCTGTAAAAAAATTGGTTCTGCTTGGTCTTTTTCTAGTTACACTGGAAATTCCAGAGCAGAGTCTCCCAAGATGTATGTTGGAGCAGAATCTGCCTTAATGCTTGCAACAGGGCCTCTTTTATCCATCTGTTTTATGCAGAAACTGTAGGGTCTGACTTTGGGTAAATTTGAATGCAAATATGCATTGACTTTGCTTATATGTCAGAATCAGTATGCTGGCATACTGGATATTACAAATAGCGTGAGGCAACCTTCTTCCAGCAGACCTGCAGCACTGTGTGACTGAGGGGTCTCATCTCCACAATCCCTGGGTTTTGTAATCTGAGCAGGTTTGTAAATACACAAAATGTTAGGGTTGGAGAAGCTCTTTTAAATAACTTGTCTCATGGTATGTAACAGTTTTAATGATGAGGTTGAATCCTTCATCACTCAAAAATACAGAAGCCTTTCTTTCCGGCTGGAGTAAAATATGATAAATAAAGACAAAGAAATTCTGATGAATAATTGACCTTCAGAACTGGCAGGCTTGGTAAACTGCACCTGAAAGGCCGACGAGGTAACTTGTAAATTGTTCCTTAGGAAGAGGAAGGCTTGGTGGCTAATACTGTTCTGAACACTGAAATACACTCACTAGTAATGCACAGGCTGTAATTCTGATTTATTGATTGATTTATTTATTCTTGAATTGCTGATTTAAAATACTGTCTTCCCTACGCCATGGAACAAAGAGAGTATGAAATTTTGTCGCTAGTTTTTTCTTCTTCTTGGGAGTATTTTTCGTATTTTGAGATTCCCATAGCAAAAACTGGGGCTGGGCGAGAAAAAGTTTGTCATAAAATCCTGAAGAAGCAGAGTTTCTGTCCAATATACAAAAAAAGAACAGAATACTGAAGACTTATTCTCATTAGGTCTGTATTTGGCACATGAGTCGGCATAGTGTTTGGTGAGATTAAGACTCTTAAAGGGTTGCAAACAAAGGTGATCTTAGGATGAGTTTATGCCAGGAAAATGGAAGGGAAGGCCAGACCAAAGATAATTTTTTAATATGCTTTTTATTTTTATCAGTTTGAGCCTATTGTTTGACTGAGCTGATAAACATAAATAAAGTAAAACTTAGTGTGTTTTCCACTTGTCTATGTAGTTTATATGTAGTTAATGGCAGAGGTCTCGTTCATTAGGTATGTTTATAGTAATTTTCCTGGGTTTACTGAGATTTGTTTTTTTTTTTTTTTGTATGGGATCTAGCTTTAGAGCAAGAAAGAAACAGAGAAACTAATTTTGTGTGAGGGAAACATATTTTTAATAGCTTTTCATTTAGAGCATCTGGTTGGAAAATTTTGGGTATGATGTTCCAAAAATGAAAATGCCTACAATATACTTTTTAGAACTATTGCTTTAAAACCGCTGTATTCCTCTAGCTCATTAAGTCCTTATGAATCAGAAAATTAAACCTAATATTTGATGTTGTCAGTGTAAAAATGTACTCTTTGGACTGCATTTATAAGCTTAAGTGCAACATGTTTCTGTCATAATTCTGAACAGTGGACAGTAAGTCAGCAAGTATGTTTGCCGTGCAGTGATCTGTGTATTGCACAGCATAAAAGCTACATTTGAAAGCATCTTTCAGTTACACAGAGACAGAGGGATGTGTTAAATTTGTACTGTAATTGTTGATCAACTTGTTCTTCAGTTATTTAGCATGGTGGTGCTTAAAGCTTTTAAGAGGACAGTAGTTACTGAACTGAAAAGAGCAGCCTCAGTTAAAACAAACATTGGCACTGGTTGTGTACTTTCAGCTAGGAATAAATAGCTTGTAAATCTAGAGCTAGTTATACATATTTGTATACAAATATTTGTCATTTAAGTATTTTTATGATGTAGAAGAAAAGCTCATTAACAATTTATTTTTCAAGGGCCAAGAGACATTTCTCTAGTCTTCAAAAATTCCAATGCTCAAGAAATTCTTTGAATTTAAGCAGTAACTCTTGAAAAGACAGGCGTTGAAGTCTTGACCCTGTTGTTCAGGAATTTCTGTGGAATCAGAGAGACTGTGTTACATGGCTATATTTTTTATTTCTTTGAAGTAATTATGAACAACACGCATTTATATATGTGTGTAATGAAAACCAGCTAGCTGATACCCTAAGACTGGGCTCTTCATTGAAATTCTGTTTCTTCTTTGACTCAAACAGTCAACAGTAACAAGTTCAAAGAGGGGCCTTTGATCTTCCAAGCTGCATGAGGAGCTTGGAGTTACAGGGCACTTGCTCTCCCTGCAGAGGTTGCCCCTTGTCCAGACCTATGCAGGTTCCTGTATGTATAGAAGACTGATGAGCTTCTCAAAAAGGACAGAGGTAGAGCAAGCACTGTCCTGGTTATAGTGCAACTTCAATACCTCTGGAAGTTTCTTTTTCTGTGCATGCCAGGTCTGTCAGTCAAGCTTCTTCTGCGTGGCATAATCTTGATGGGTGGCAGCACAAGATGAGAATGATGATTTGGGGTAGTTTTTTTGCCTTATTGTGATACCTTTAAATGTGGATGATGCCTATTAGTGTTTCTGATGGGTGTATTTTTCTTCAAATCAAAAAAGGCAGAGCTAAGGGATGTGCATTGTATTTTATATTCAACTGTAATTTTCCTGCCAGTTATCTAACTTGTATATAGGCAATAAAAATGAGATAGGGACAATTGGGCATGAGAAATTCAAGACACATTTGCCTGCTGGATTTTTAGGTCTGCCATATTCCCTCTCCCTAACTTAGTATCTTTGCATGATGTACTTTATGGACTTAATAGGACATGCAAAGCACTAGCTTAAAACTGCTTTGGTCCTTAGGGCTTCTAGTAATGAAAAATTACAAAGCAACTTTGAAAAGGTCTATTGGACAGAGTACATCTATGTAAATGCTGGAATAAACCCTGGCTGGCAATATGGAAGGAATCTGCCATGAGTCCTGGTGGAGAAAAGGGGTTGAGATGACATTCCTTTTCACCTCAAATTTGTGCTGAAAAACTCTTGAATCTTCTACACCAACGGAGAGCTGGAGGACAGTATTCTGCATGTGTAGAATGGAAACAGACACTTTGATATTATTCCCTGGACTCAGTTGCTTGACAAAAGAATGAAGTAAATGGATACATTGATGTTCATGTGCACTTATATCAACAGTGTCCAATGTTAAACGTTTATTGGTAATAACCACTTTGAATGTATTTTCTTTTTTTCTTGTTTTGCCAGCTTTGACAAGATGTTTTAAGTCCCAGCAGTTCAGGCTGCTTAGAACTCAGCATTCTTATATGGTTAAAAAAATTGTTTGTGCAAGGCTGAATTGTTTGAATAAATGAATTGTGACTTTGTACATATAATAATGCAATCAATTTATGTATAAGCTGTTTATTATAAAACTAAATTTTCAAGAAAATATTGAACTGTGTTCTTTTTAAAATTTTTATTTATTATAAAGTATCAACTGTTTTAAGCAGAAGCCCAACTTATTTAATATAAAAGTGATTGTAGAAAAGCTAAAGGTAAAAAGGAAGCATAAAAACTATAGCTGCTTGTAAACCTTACTCAAATTAGTCAGCCTAAATGCTCAGTATGAACCAATATCCCCAGCTCTACACTCTGCTGGTATGCAGTCTCCTTTTCCCAGGCAGAACTAGTCTTTAGGTTTGTTTCCATTAAAGGCCTTTGTTGCAAGATCTTTACTAATTGTAGCTGAGGACCATGCCTGGCCTGAGGATATTTCTGGCCTTCCATGGTTATATCCAAACTGGGACACAGATGGACATCTCTCTTGTCGGTTGGAAGGATTCAAAGTGTGCATCTATTGCCCTTTGATTGTCATCAGTTAAACTGTGGTTCAAGTAAGACATTGTGCAGTATGTTTCTGTGATGCAAGAAACATGTATGCAATGTAAAATAATGTTAAAAACCTTTCACTGTGTGCAATTTCTGTGTGATATGTTCAAATAACTCTGTCTTATGTAACGTGCTGGTGACTATTTGGTATCTGCCAGTCAGAGCAGCTCCTATCTTCATTTATTATTTTAATATTGTATGTGGATGTCACAGATGAATCTTTCTGAAACTTGTATGTGGGCTAAACATAATTTCAATTCTTCATTCTGTGTTTTCTAGTCTGGGACTGTGAAGCTGACCAAGCCTGTGGCGTTATGGACCCAGCAGGATGTCTGCAAATGGCTGAAGAAACATTGCCCTAATCAGTATCAAATCTACAGTGAGTCGTTCAAACAGCATGACATAACTGGTAAAGTATGCACTATCAGAAATATTTTACTTACTTAAAATGTGGCAAATTGTTTTACTTCGCTGTTAATAGATTGTGACTGTGCACTGAGGGCTTTTTGTTGATTGTATGGGTAGAGAGTTGCAAAGTTTAGAGCAGAGGGAATATTCCAGCTTTCACAGGATGTGGTAAGTGATTTCCCCATCTCTCTAAAACATAAATTTCAGATTTTTCAGAGACAGTATAACAAGGAAAGAGGTCAGTCTTTATGTAGGTAAAGGCCCCGCCCTGTTCATCCCAAATAAATAAACACCCCCAAACCCCAAGCAATTAAAAAACATCCTATGAGGAAAAACATGATATATGTAAATTTTCTTTTTTGTTGAGGTGTTTCACCTTGAGTTCGTACTCTTTTTTTGGCCTTCTCCTCTTTTTAAAAAAAAAATAAAATTAACCTGTGAGTCCTTAGTGGATAGGATGGGAAGCAAGCCCCTCTGTAGGCCTGAAGCAAGTTCATTTCTGGCAGATGTTTGTCTAACTTTGTTCTGGAAAATTTGCAATGGAGATTTTTGCATCTCTTTATTAGTATTTTTTCTTAGTATTTTATGACCTTTAGAGTTGGTATTTCTTAGCATCAATCTAAACTATTTTTTCCAACAAACAAAACTGATTTCTGTCCCCAATGTGGCTCAAGTACAACCAACTCTTCTGTCTTGTTGCCTTTCCTTCACTGAATAAGGTGCTTCCCAGTTGCACATACTTTCCTTTTCTAGTCAAAAAATACTTGTTTGTTCTGCCATGGTTTGTCCCCAGTTACATGCAGGACCTCCAAACCTTCAAAACTTGGTGTCTTTTCTTAGAAGAATATATTAAAAGCATAATTGTATTTTATTTTCTTGTTTTCTTTAGAAGTTGGTATTGATTTTATTGATCTGCTTGACTTGTCAGCTCTACTCTGTTTGCTGTAGTTGTCTTTTAGCTGACCGCTTTGAACTGACATCAGTTTAGGAAATATAACTTGGGAGTTAACTAGGACTTTTACTCATATACTGGGTAGTAATTAATCTGCAAAATGTCTAGTGTGGAACATTAATTTGTTCTCTAAAGTGTTGGTATACAGAACTGGGAATTATAATTCAGACATTTAATGTTAAGCAGAGATTTGAGTTTCACATGCAAATCTCAGTCTTAACAATAATGCATTGTTAACTAATGTGTATTTCAGTCAGTGTCTGTTTGTATATGTGTACTTGTGGTGTTTCCAATTTTACCTTGATTCCTGTTGCTATTTTCTTTTCGATAATATATGAATGATTGCAAACATTGCAAACTAAACTACCAATATTTGTTTACTGTGTAGCCATGAGTACCTATACACACTTAAATGTGAGAGCTGATTTGTACCAGTTTGGTAAGTGTCGAGATTCGGTACATAATCATTGTGCCCATTTCCTCTCAGTCACCATCTGCTGCATGCAGTCTGTAGGAATGTAATCTGTGTCTCCACCCATGTGTACAGAGCTGACTGCATCCAGAACACTACCAGGAGAAACTGAAGCTATTTTAAAATATTTTTCTAATACTCTTTTGCTATCATATTATCTATTTCTAGAATTAAGGAAGAAGTCATTTTCATTTCAACACAAACATAGATGGAAACCTTGTAGTTTCCTTGCAGATGTGCAAAACTTTGAACTTTGTAGACCACTCTGAAGAAAGAAGAATTGAGATCAATCTTTCTTAATTTACACAAAACAGGTATATGGAAAATATTGGTAAAAGTGTTAGAAAATAAATCTGTGGGAAAGAAAATAACTTCAATTCAGCAACTCTAAAAGAAGAAACATGATCGCTCTTTGTGCAGATTTCATACAAGTGTACTGTGATAGTATTATGAGTGAAATCATTAACTCAGGAGGATATTTCCAGTGCTGTTGGTCCCATGACTCTGATTATTTGAATTCTAATAAAGGGATAAACCAGTGGATTTGTGGTTCAGAAAGTAGCATGGAAACTAATGTGAAGATGGAGCCAAGGTAGAGCAACTGTTCCCAGACATGGCTGTGGAAAATTGATGTGATTGTTGAAAATTTCTCAGGAATTAATATGAATTTACAGGCTATTTTGATATGGAAAAATATGATAGAAAAGAGCTTGAAGAAAATGATATTAAAAGGATATTTGAACTTTATTTGAAGATAAAATTTAAGGCATGGTCATAAGCTAGGAAAATAATCTTGAGCAAACATATCTAACAATTGTTACCCATAGGTATTGAAAAGTGTGGCATTTACTTGAGACTGTTAGTTGCTGATTACAGTTTATTAAGTTGGGGACAAAAACACAACGCCAAATGACCTTTCCTTGCAGAGATTTTATACGTTTTACTTCTGACGAAAAGCAGCTGCTGATGTAAAAGAAAAAAATGCTTCATCTGGAAACTTATCTAGTAAGAAAAATAATCTTCATATTAGCAATGATCTTGAGGGTATCATGGCACAGAGTGTACTCTCATCAGATTAGCAGGTGACAGAAAATTGGAGGGTAACAGTCTGTAGACTCAAGAGTAGGGACCATCCACAGGGATCTGGGCCTAGGGACCAGGTGCAGGCTGGAGGAATGTGTCAGCAGGAACCTTATGGAATTCAACAAGGACAATTGCAAAGTTCTGCAGCTGGGAGGGCCAAGCCTCTTGTACCCCACTCAGTGTGGGGCTAACTGGCTGGGAAGCAGCTTTGGTGAAGAGGACCTGTGGTCTTGATAGTCAGGAGGATGAAATGAACCAGCATTGTGCCTTGGCAGCAAAGAACGCTGACAAAGTCATGGGGACTGTTAACAGGACCATGGTAACCTGGTCAAGGATAGTCATTATTCCCTTTTACTCTGCACATTTTAGACTGCAGTCCTTGGATCTCCAGTGCAAGTTGAGGGCCACCAAGATGCTCAGCGCTGGAGGATGACCAGTGGATTGAGGGAGCTGGGCGTGTTCAGTCTGGGGAAGAGTCAGCTTGCTCAGGTGGGATGGGGGGACCAACAGCAGCCCCCAGCGTGTGGAAGAAGGTTGTCGAAAAGATGGAACCTGACCCTTCGCTGTGATGTATGAGAGACACCAGACTTGAGCTGAAACAAGAGGCTGAGGCTGAACATAAGGAGAACTTTTCCTCCATGAGGGCAGTGAAGCACTGGAACAGGTTGCTCAGTTTCTGTCCTGGGAAAGTTTCAAACCATAGCTAAATAAAAACTTGTGCAACCTGATCCAGTCTCATAGCTGACCTTGTTTTAAACAGAAGTTTGAGTACTTAGTACAGTGAAATGCTTCTTGCAGCCAGTTAGGGAGAATAAAATATGGAAATGTCTAATAAGAATTTGGGAGTTTTTTTATATATATTACATCCTTGGATTCAAGGAGTGAAACATTTGGTTGACTTATTCAGCAACATGTCAGAAGGATTTTTCATGGTGTTGGACCCAGAGGCAGAACCAAAAAATTTTGAAGGAGTAATGCTTAGCAAGATCTGTTAAGAATTAGTAGTGATAGGAAAAAATAAGACAATGAAAAGGGAGGAATGAAGATGAAAGTGGCCTGTACAACCAGTAAGGCAATGCCATGGTAGGGCCATGTCACTGGAAGGTCTACAACTGGTGTTGGTGTTT